>QAOA01000821.1:98440-125536 GCA_003255065.1 Cercis canadensis | reverse complement strand
TGAATTTAAAAATAAAAAAATAGATAGTTTAAATTTTTTTTAGTTGAATTTCTTTAGGGATTTTGATGTATGGTGATTTTTAGGTTTTTTTTTTTTTTATGAAATATGAAATTACTTATGCTATTGCTCAATTTATGAAATTTTTGGACTTGAGAAAGTTGCTTTGTTTTTCAACTATATGCTCTTGAATTTTCCCTAATATTTTCTTTTAAATGCATTTTGTAGGTTGGAGAAGAATTAGCAACAAAACATTTATAAATTTGAAGACATATTGTACATCTAGTTTATTAAATATGTTGAAGACTAATTATGTAGAAGATAAACTTGGTGTAATTATTTGAGATTTAAACTTTTGTACTCAATACATTACTAACTTATAGGAATTATTTAATGAAAATGATATTTGTGTTATAAAATTATTTGATGAAAATGATATTTGTGAATGATATATTTTGAATTTTAAGAAATATTTTTAAGGAATTTATCTTTAAAATAAAAAAAAAAACTTAGAAAATTCCAACGGAAATTCTATTTTGTTGGCATTTCAAAAAAATAATAAAAAGAATTTTTGAAATATTTTTGAAAAATAAAAATTTTAATTTTCAAAATATATTAAAAATAACTTTTTAAAATTCCAATGGTATTTTTCTTATTGAATTTTTCACTGAACTTTTTTTTTCTCACACTCAAATTCCAATGAAATTTTTTCGTTAGAGTTTAAAATTTCAATGGCAGTTTTTCTAACGGCGAATTTTTCATTGAAATTTAGAATTCCAACATAAATTCACTAAATTCCAACGAAAAATTTCTATTGGAATATATTTTTTTTCTTATAGTGTGTCATAATACTATAGTGATATTTAGTACTACAAATGGTGAGTCTACACGTCATAATACTATAGTGATATCTAGACTTTGTACACACAATATTGCTTCTATTTCTATTCTTTCTTTTTCTTTTTTTCAAAGTTATAAACTTTCATTGAAACATGAACAAACAAGATGGGAGACTTCCAACAGCAACTCCCATAAGTAAATGAGTGCAAAAACAAACACATAAGTTCTTCTAGAGAGATGAAAAGGCATCCAAGAACTCCTAGAAATCAACTTCAGGTTTTCTAATAGATTCTTCAATGCTACACCAATTCTTATGGAAGAAAATATGATTCTTAGTCTTCCAAATCCTCCACCGTCAGAATCTTGCCATAAAAAATGTCTTGTAGTCTGTTAGTCATTTATTATCATACACCAATTTAGGAATGTTTCCACCGTAATGTCTAAAAATCTGCTCTTAGAGCCAGTTTCCACCAAAACTAGACCCCTTTAGCAATGAACCGTATTTAAAATATTAACTCTTAACTCAACCATATTATATAAAAAATATTTTTTCCTCTAAATAATACATAATGCTATTTATTATTTTTTTTTTTTGCATTTTCTTATATTCTCTCATATTATTATTTTTAATACACTTATTATGTTTCCTATTTTCTTTCTAATTAGGGTTCTATACAAATTATTTGTTGTTAGTGGAATTTCATGTTACTATCATTATTAACATAATTAATAATAATATTTTACTTTATAATTTTTTTTTGGGAAAAGTCTTAAAAAGTCCCTTAAACTATACACTTTGTGCGCTTTAGCCCTCATCGTTAAAAAATATAGGGAAGACTTCCTTCAATTACGAAAAAGTGCGGTTTACCCCCAAGATCCAAACGGGCGTCCAAAAATAGACGGAAAGTGGTATGTGCCTGGCACGTGAAGTGTTTAAATGCCTAATCCCGGTTAAAACTTAGATTAAGTGCACATGTGAGATGCACGTGGTCACTTAAGCACCCAAACTCATTCTCTCTCCCCGAATTTGCTTCTGATTTAGGGATTTTTTGTGAAATCCCTAGAATCTGAAATAGACATTCTTCGATTGAACTGAATTGGAGATAGAAATTGGGTGGGTTTTCGATTGCGCTTAGCAGGAAATTGTGATACGTTGGATTTGTGGTCAAACTGTTAGCTTAATCTTTTTGAGCCAATTCTTTCTCTGTTGAGGTCGCAGACGAAAATTTTCGATACCAGGTAATCCAAAAGAAAATTTAACTTTGTAAATTTTTTGTGGTTTTGTTTTTGTTTCTAAATGCAAACTGTTTGATTAAAATGTACTTGTTCCTTTGGTAATCTGGTTGGGATTTTTTTGTTTGATTTGCTGCAACAGTGAAAGATTGACAAACACCATAGAAATAAGTTTTCTGTTATTTTGCACGTGAATGTTGCTAATGTACATTAAGGAACATGGTTTAGGTTTTGGGGTTTTTTGTCTTTGTTTTTTCATGTGGTGGTCCTGAAGCTACTGTGTTGCTATGTGGTTGTGTTATTTTGCATATGGTTTAGGCATTTTGCATGTGAATATTGCTTATGTGCATTGAGGAAATGGTTTCAATTTTGGGCTTTTTTGTCTTTGTTTTGTCATGTGGTCCTGAAGCTATTGTGCTGTGATGTGGTCCTAACATGTTTTTTGTTTTTATTACAACATGAATTATATTGGGTTTGAGTTGTATTATGGAGGGGCACTTAGGTATTTTCCCTCCATGAGATATGGAGGTGGTGTCAAGGAAACAATAGATGATTTTGATATTGATTACTTGTCTGTAACTCATTTGAGTAAACATATAATTGAAGAAGTGTATGGAAATGCTGAGTTTGTGTGGTATAAGTACCAGGATGAGTGTTTTGAGAATGGGATTAAGCCCTTTCTAAGTGACAAGGATGTGAGGTCCATTTTGAATAGTATAGGTAATAGAACTAATAGAGTGTTACAATTTTTTGTTGAGCACCATGTGGACACAACTGAAGTTAGTGAAGAGCCTTTGAGACTGACAGGTGAACCTCATGTGGACATGGTCGATGAGAGGGGTGGTGAAAGGGCTAAGCCACTGGGGATTGAACATGGTAATGAGAGGGGTGGAGAGAATGCTAAAATGCCAATGGCAGAAGACTTAGGTAAGGGTGAGGGTGAGGGTGAGGGTGAAGGTGAAGGTGAGGAAATCAATTTAGATGGCTGCAATTTCGATGACAGTGACCTCAAAAATGTAGATTTATTTTGTGATAATTAGGAGGGTGACAATGAAGAAGATTTCAGGGGGTTGTCTGATGACGCACACCATACTGGGCCTTGTAATGAAGTTGGCCCAAGTGCTGAGGCTGAGACAAAGGTAGATGCAGATGTGGAGGGCCAAGGTCCAAGTGCTGAGGCTGAGGCAGAGGCAGAGGCAGAAGCAGATGTGGAGGGCCAAGGTCCAAGTGCTGATGAGGTGGGAGGAGTGCCAAGGCCCACAGTTATGCTGGATCATGATGGTGAGGCCCAGAGTGACTATGATGAATCTGATTATTTGTGTGGCCCAGACGAGGAAGACAGTGATCAACCCAAGAAAAATAGATACCCAGAGTTTAACTACCACATAGACATGAAGAAAAAAATAAGACTCCAAGTTGGTATGAAATTTGCCAACTTTAGGGTTTTTATGGCTGCCTTGAAACAGGTATGCATTGAGAATGGCATTGACTTCATATATAAGAAAAATTAGGCAGCAAGAATAACTATTGAGTGCAAAAGGAAGTGTGGTTGGAGGATGCATGCCTCAAAGAACCAAGAAGGTGGCACTTTTCAAATCAAGTCATGGGGAAATCAAGAGCATACTGACTGTGCTTGGGAAAACAAGAACAGGAAGATAAACTCTGCTTGGCTGGCCAGCAAATACGAGGATCATATTCGAGACAACAAGGGGAAATGGAAGAATGATGCCTTCATAAATCAAGTGGCACGAGATTACTCTACCTTTGTGTCAAGATTCCAAGTGTACAGAGCCAAGAAATCTGCAAAGGAGAAAATAGATGGCATACACAAGGAGCAATATGCTTTATTATGGAGTTACTGTGCAGTAGTCTTACTTTACAACCCAGGTTCTACAATGAAGATGAAGGTGAAAAGTAGGCATTTTCAGAGATTGTATGTGTGTTTGGATTCTGCCAAGCGGGGGTCTAAGTTCTGCAGGCCTCTCATACACCTAGATGGTTGCTTCCTCAAAGCAGTGATGGGTGGCATGTTACTGTCTGCTATGGGAAAGGATGCAAATGACAACATATTGCCCATTGCATATGCAGCATGTGAGGCAGAAGTGAAGGAGACATGGGAATGGTTCTTAGAGCTCTTGATAGCCGATATTGGACCTTGCAATGAACATGGTTGGATCTTCATGTTTGGCCAACAGAAGGTAATGACATATCCATATGTGCTTTGCTTTACTAGATCTCACATGTAAACTTGTTTTAAGTTCACATTATAACTGTATATATGTTTAACTGTTTAACAATATAGGGCTTGAAAGAGGTTTTAGCTGAGATGGGGGTTGAGCATCGATTTTGTGTTAGGCATTTATATGCCAATTTGAAGGTGAATTATAAAGGACAGGCATTGAAAACATGTCTTTGGAATGCTGCAAGGGCAACAACATTGGCTGACTTCAAGTTCCATATGAGAGACCTTCGCCAACTCAATGACCAAGCTGCTAATTTCCTAGCAGATAAACACCCAAGAACATAGTCAAGGCATGCCTTCAGTTCAAGAGCAAGATCCGCAGCATTGCAAAACAATATGTCAGAGACCTTTAATTCTTATGTGCTGCCTACAAGGGACAAGCCAATCATAACAATGATGGAGACCATTAGAAGAATGTTGATGAAGAGATTTGCAACAAAACAAGCAGGGATGCTGAGCTATAATGGAACAGTATGTCCAAGAATAGCAGCACAACTGGAGAGATCAAAATCAGAGGCCATTAACTGTATATGCCATATGAATGGAGCTGGGAAATTTGAGGTTGAAAATTGGCTAGGTCAGAGGAGAGTTATGGATTTGGTGGCCAGAACATGTTCCTGTAGGCTTTTGGACATAACAGGGGTGTCATGTGCACATGTTGTTAAGTGTATTTATGCCCAAAGACAACAATCAGAGGTGTATGTTGATGAGTGCTTCACAAAAGAGACGTTCCTGAAAACATATGGAGTTATGATTAACCTTGTACCTGGTGAAGATGAATGACCAACCGCTGAATACGAACCTGTGTTACCTCCATTGGGCAGAGAGCAACAGATGAACCCCAAAATGCTAACAAGATTAGCAGGGATGAATTGAGGATGAAATGTTGCAACTGTGGCCAGTTTGACCATAACACTCGCACTTGCAAGGGACTTGTCAACCCTAATAGAAGGGTATATAAGAAGAAGTCTAGTGCTAGTAATCCTGTGAGTGTGAAGTTTGTGAACAATAATAGCAGAACTTTTGTCTTGCATTGTTTACTAATATTTAATTTCATATTTTGAATCCAGGTTGGAAGAAGAAGGAAGGCTGCGACCCACAATGCCCAAAGTGAATCAAGTGCTGCCAATGCCTCATGTGAAGCAGAAGCACAAAGTCAAGCAAGTGTTGCTATGACACACCAAGACATTTTAGATAAAACAATTTTTATCAAGAAAAATAGTTTTGAAAACTTTTAGATCCAGGATACAAAACTTGTTATGAATCATCTAATAATTTATAAAAGGTGTTTGTATCTTCATTTGGCTCATCTACATCCTAAGCTCCAAAATGATCCATTAACATGTCTTGAATAGATTCTCTATCTAACTCATCATCATCACTTAAGTTATGAGATGAATCAGGTAACTCCTCCCTATGGTTATACTAAACTGTATAATTTTCAACTACTCCATAGCCTAGTAAATCACCTTCAACATCTTCACGATTTTTTTTTCTATAATTATTGCATTTGACACAAGGGCACAAAATCTTATCTCTTCTTGTATGTCTAAAGGCAAAATTCAGGAACTCAATAACTCCTTCGCTATATTTAGCCTCTGTTCTATTCTTGATTTTCATCAAACTCTTATCCATATGACCATATAAGCTAAGGTCCTTCAAACACTACACACAGTTCATTCACATATAAATATTTTTGAAGATACAAAATAATTGTACTTGTGACAGGAAAGGAAAAACCCCTAAAACAGGCTTTCATTTTGAAAACAAAAAAAAAAACTGAAAAAAATTCATTCTCTAAACATCACCTTCAGAGATTTTAGTTTAATGTAACCAAAGTCAAGCCCTATGCCTCACAAATCATTACAATGAAGCTAAACAAGCAAAATTCATTATCAAGGAAATGAAAATTTTCAAGACAATGACAACATACCTAAGAGTAGAGAAGAACTTTGCCTCAAGGTGAGAGTTAAAGTGAAATGTTGGCTTGGTTCTTGCTGGGTCAGTTGCATATAACAAGAATTCAATGGGAAATCAGTAAGAAAATTGTCTATTGTGAGAAATTTGGTCTTCAAATTAAAAAAAAAAAATTACAATAATAATAATTTGTTAGGGATTTTTGGTACTGAAATCCAAAATCCATGACAAAATTGAGAAAAAGAAAGTGGAAAACCATGTGAGTGGAGAGTGAATTGCATACCTTGTCTTCTTGAAGAATGAGAATAAAACAAAATTGAGTTTCAAAGCTCCAAGTTGTCAGCCATGGTGAAGCCTACGTTTAGGAAAGGCTAAGAGAAGAAAGATTTGAGAGACTCCAAGTCCAAAGAAAAGAGATGAACAAAAGAGAGACTCGAGACCATCTGTTTCTTTTTCTATTGGAGATGAAGACTAGAAGAGAGAAGTGTTGATGGTTTTGTGGGTCTTTGACCATCAAGAAGAGGAGAGAAAACTTACGACTGGGGAGAAGGAGAAATATTTCTACGGTAATATAAAAAGAAATAAAGAGAAGTGTGTGTATTTTTGACGGAATTGTCGAAAATGGGACAATTTGGGACTTTTTTAGCGCTAAGCTTAGGCGCCCAAAAGCCCGATTGTGACTTCTCCAAAACTAAAATTATTTGTTGCATTTTCTTTTTTCGATGGTTGTTAAGAGGCGTTGTAGTTGTTGCCTTTTCCAATAGTTATTATTGGCCGTAAAAAATAAGCTATTGAAGTTGTTCTGTTTTCTTGTAATGACATCCGTGTTTCTTTACAATCAAAGAAGACTTTTTTTTTTTACAAAATAATTCTTTTATAAAAAAGAACACACACAAGTTTTCATGTGTCTAAAAATATATTTTAGTAAAGTTTGCTTAGTTATATTGCTGACCAGCATAAAAGGTGGGAAGTAACTATCTATCAATGGAGACACATTAATGAGGTTGCATCTATTTTTTATCGCAATTTTTTTCCTTTTTCTTCTTCTGATATATTATGTATTTCCTTATTTTTATAGGATTGTCACACGTATTCTATCATACCTTTGTATAAAACCTTTCTACATGTTTCATACTCTATATCACCTTTTGACTTGCACGCACTCAGAGAAAAGATGGAGAGAAAAATAGATTCAACCACAGCAACCATGCAAAAGGCATGACCTGCAGAGTCCTTATGCCCTATATCATTGGAGATCATGGAGGACCCCATTGTCATCGCCACTGCCATCACCTATGAATGAACAAGAATTGAAGAATGGTTCTTTGTCCACAAGAAAAAGACGTGTCCTGCAACTGGTCAAAAACTGGAGAATTTTGATCTCATTCCTAATCACGTCTTGAGGAGAAAAAAAATGGGAACAAGGTGAAGGAAGCGGGGCATCTAAGGAGCATGTGGAGGGAGAGAGCTAAGAAGATAATCAAACTGGATGGAGACTCATGGTTAATAGCATCCTTGTTTTCCTAGTCATATCAAGGATTTTCTGCCAAAAGATTTTATTTTTCAATGTAGGCACATGAATTTGATCTGATGAGAGAAATTTAGATGTTCAAGAGGTTTGGAATTAGTACATAAGCTTATTGTATTATTTGCTTTGCTTATGATCTCTTTCTCTAGTTTATTTTTTGCTTGTTATAATACTATAGCAACATGTTATCAATTCATTGACTAAATTTAGATTATTGTAATGAATAAGTTTTTCATTTTGGCCCCTTGGAGGCTATGCAACAGGGGGGTACATAGCCTATTTTCTTTCAAAGTTTTAACCTTCTCAGTCTCAAAGTGACAGCTTTTCATCCATAGAGTATAAAGTATTTAACTATTAGGATATTTCTTTGTGAATATAATGATTGATAATGAATTCTGTCATTATTTCTTGTTTTCTTAAGTATATGCTTTTAGTTAATATGTTAGGGTTGTAGAATGTGATTTTTTTTTCTCTCCAAACCATCTAGTTTTCTCTTTGCTAAAGAAAGGATTGGATTTTTTTTTTACCTATGTTGTCCCCCTACCGGTGGTCATTATTCTCATTCAAAGCTTGGGTTCAAATTGTCCCCAAGGAATTTGGAGAAACTAAATCTTGGTACCACTTGCATTGTTCTGTAAGAAAATATTTTTCTACTATGGCTTTCTGTTAATAGTGAAAATTAACAATTTGACGTAACTGAAACTTCCATTACTCTTGGTCGTGCCAAATTGTTAACAGTGAAAATTAATAGTTTTATCCACTGCTTTTGATGTTGATTTAAGCTCATATATATAATCGGTTTTGTAGTAAGCCAAACATGCAGATTATTTGAATAATAAAGAGAGTAAGGAGAAAAGATTGAGCTTAGAGTTTTTATAGTAGTTTGGCCAAACACTGCCTACGTCCATTCTCCCAAGGCTGGGGTTCCACTAGCAATGAGGTTATTTGTTCAAGCTTCTCCAAGCTTCTACAATCCCTGGTTTCCTAAGAGCTAACCAGAAATTCTCTCAAGCTGGTTTTACAAGAGCTCACAAGTAACTATCTAAGCTGGTTTTACAAAGAGCTCACCAGTAACTCTTTTCACTCATTGTTTGCAATAGCCTATCCCATGGTGTGTCTGATGGTTTTGAGTTGGGGCTAATTCTTGATGATATTAGATCCCTAATGTTGGGGTTTCATTTCATTTATTTTTCTTGGATTCATCATGCTGACAATATAGTTGACCATTGACTTGCTCATTGGTCTCAACAGCTTGATCATGTAAAGATTTGCGTACAGGTTCACCCTCCTTTTATAGTTATGGTTCTTAATGCATTTCTTATATTCCCAAAAAAAAAAATTATATGTGAAGACAACTACATTTTGGTTGACTAGCTTAAAAAGTACATTACATGAAAACACGTGATTTCAACCACATTTTGGTTGACTAACTTAATTGAAAAAAGTATATTACATGAAAACATGTGATTTCTAACGGAATTTTCTCACATAACAAAATTACATGAGAACTTCTCATGGAGTTCACAGAAAATTGTATTTCTGGGCAATTTCTCATGAAAATTTCTCACGGAACACATGTCATGAAAAATATCCGAGAGAAAGTCATGAGAAATACTGTGAGAATAATGTCACAAATGTGGCGCAAAAGATGCCCAAGTGAGAAATGATCCACACTATTTCACTTAAATTGATTTTTAGGTCTTTTCTCACAAAATTTTCTGTGGGAAAATCTAGAAATTAAGACCAACAATGTTGTGAGCTCAGTTCATTCAAATTGAGCTATTTCCCTCTCAAATCCTCTATTCTCTCTTCTCTTCTAAGCGCAATGGCAAAATCAAATGGCGGGACAACCTTCACTGGTGGCGATGATGCCTTCTGTGTGTGTGAGATGCAAGTTCTTGCAATTTGGAGTTCAAGTTAGTGTGATCTCTCTCTATTTCTTCTGTTGAAATCTTCTTTATTGGATTGCAAATTCTACTTAGTTTTTTGGTTAGTTTGTGTTGGGAATTAGTTGTATAATAGCTATGGAATGATTCTTGCTCAGTTTGGTAGTTATTGGAATTGTTTTGATTGTGTTTGAAATTTAAGGGTTGATGACTGAATTGACTTGATGAAATTGGTTATAAAAATGTTGTTTATTGTTCAAATTGGTTTGGGGCTTTTGTTATGTGATAAGTTTAGAGTGAATTTACAATTTTTTTTGAAAATTTTAAAATGATTGTGATTTTTTTTTTTTGTAAATTTTAGGGGTTTATGCTCGAATTTAGTTAATTAAATTAGTGAGGAATTTGATGAAATTTATTGAACTAGTAACTATAAAATTTAGCTATTTTCTAATCTATGAATACATATTCCTTTTCCATAGCTTATGACCCTATAAATACGAACAACGAAGATTGTGATAGCAAACCCATTAAGATTTTAACTTTTGAGGAACAATGGCCCCTACTTCAAGCAATAATGGATAAACTGATAAATCTAATATAAGGGGTTGACAACTCAACTTTCTCATATGAGGACTACATGTCCTGCTACACGTATCCTTCCTATTTTCTCTAGGTATTAGGTATATTCTTGGATTTACATTATTCATTGTTTTGAGTAGTTTTGATTTTTGTAAATAGTTCTAACTTGACCTTGTTGGCTTGTGAATATGCATTAATGGAAATGTTACATGACTTGTTTTGTACATCATCACTGCACTCTCATTTCTCCATTTTGCTAATATTGTATTGTTGTGTTGTTGCATAATTTTGGATGAAACAAGCTATTATTTGGCTAAAAGAACCAATTATTTTACCTTCTAATTATTGGGGTTCATGTCTCTTGTATGAGAAAAGTCTATGTAATAATAAGTTAATGTTGATGGTTGCTTGATTTGTTAACCAATGGAGATAAGATCTCTTAAACTATTTGTGGGCCTAAAGGAAAGAATCAAACCACATTATGAAACACAAATGTGGTCTAATGAAGAAGGTGAAGATTTTTCCTCATACCATTGCCTCACTGGTATTCTCCTACGTTTCTCCATCTATTTTCTACTGGTGGTTGATGTGTCATTCCTATACTTTTATTTCATTTCAGATTAGATGTTCAAAAGATTACAAGTGATCAAGCAAATTTGCAAACTGAAGAGCTTGTTGTGCTAGTTAGTGAGCCTTTTGTTTGTGTGCCTTGCAATTTTGAAGATAATTTGGGTACACATATTTTTCTTTTTTAGAGCATACAATTCTAATAAGTTACACCAGACAATTAGAGGTTTTGTTACATTATTTGTATGCTGCTGTGCAACAATAGTCATTGTCATGTTCTATAGCTAGTAATTCATTTTGTAGTAGAAAGTAGAAACTTGGATCACGTATCTTTGTAATTGTAATTATAGCTTTTTAGTTGAAGGAATTCTTTTAAGTGCTAATAATCAAGGAATGTTCATCTTTTACAGATTACAAGAGAATGGTCTCAATATTTTGCTAGAGAAGCACTTGAAAGCTGATTGATACAATTTAAATAAAGACTGATTAGTTTCCATATAGTAGTTGTAAAGATTGAAAATAAATATTTGAAACCCATAAATATGGCTCTGTTAGAATTATAGTCCTGTAAAAGTGAGTTGATATTAGAAATTGTATAAAAATTGTAAAGTCTGTACAAGTCCGACGAAACCCTGTATTGTGATCCTAAGTTTATTTATATGTGATAATGTATTACTTTTTGTTATTTCATTGTTTTTCATTTTTCTTTATTTCTTCAGTATTAATATGAGAAATCAACACTAGCAAAAACAAAAAAAAACAAAAAGTGATTACTCACGGACAAGTTCCATGAGAAATTCCATGAGAAACTTGTGTAAGAAAATTTTCAACTTGTCTCACACCCACTATAAGTTTGTGAGAAATTCTGTGAGAAAATTCCTAATAGCATGCATATTTGATGAGAAATGTGGTTTGTCATGAGGGCTTTTCTTATGACACTTTTTCTATGAGAAATTCCGTAAGAAACTCGTTTGTCACAGAATTTTGGCCATTTTCTCATGGTATTATTCTATGAGAAAATGCCTTTTTTTTTTCTTGTAATGGTAGATACACAAGCCCTAATGTAGCATCATTTAAAGCAATTAATTAGATACTTTTCGAGATCTTCACGATGATACCAAAATCAAAAAGTCTATTATGCTCCAAACTCCTAGTAAATATTTTTTCCTCTTTTACCCTACTCATATGGGTGAGGTAGGATAGAAAACTTCAATTAATTAACATGTGTGGATCAAAATAATTTTTAACCATAAATATGGTTGTAGAATAACAATGCATTTATGCTATAAACATTACTTAAAATAAATTTATTATAAATAATTAATAGAAAATAAAAGATAGATTTTTCTTGAGTAAAACGAAATGAAAAATGAGAGAAGAAAAGAAAGAATCCACAATCTTCGCATTGTAACTTAAGAATTTCCAATATCATATATGTTTTACTAATATTTCTTTCCTTATTTGGAGTTTTTTCCTCACACGCTTTTCTATTTACCTATGTATAAAAACTTCATGCCTGCCTTATAGTTCATTACCTTTTCACTTTCACCAATAGAAGAGATGGACAGAAAACTAGATGCAACAATGGACTATTGTCCAAAGTTCTTGTGCCCGATCTCTTTGGAGATGATGGAGGACCTCATTGTCATCGCCACCAGCATCAGCTATGAGCAAGCAAACATTTAAGAATGGTTCTTTTTTTCACAAGAAAGAGACATGTCCTTTGACTGCTCAAAGTGTAGAGAATTTTGACCTCATTCCTAATCAACTTTTGAAGAGATTCATTGTCGCGTAGCAAAATCATATGAAAGAACTAATCTAATGGTATCCATCCTCAACACCATTCAATCATCGCCTTTGGAGGTGTTTGTGAGGATTTTGTATGGAGATTATTCTTGACAGATAAGTTAGAAAACCAGTGTAAGAGATGGAGAGGGGTTCTTCCCTTTTAATGGAGATCTCTATACAAATTCTTCTAGCAAGATTGAGCTTTCATGGATTGATTGGTGAATGAACAAGTCTCTGTGATGGCCTTTGAGTAGGCGAACAAAGAGTCTTCCAAGGAAAGCATAATTAGGTTCTTAGGCGGTGCTATATAGCTTATGTATAGCATAATGGCATGGTGCTAGTTAAAGATTTATAGGTGGAAATGACGGTTTTTTAGGGGTTTCATGGAGGTTTTAGAGGTGGCTAAATATGCTTTCTGAAGGTATTTGAGTAGGGGTTTGACAAGGTGTGAGTGTTTTGGGGTATTTATAGGCTTCAGGGCATGAGGCCTCCTAGGGCTAAGTTGGTCATCGTTTTCAACAATTGCCTGCCTTGCCTGCACATGTCCGTGTGTTAAGGGGACATACCCTGGGCCTCTACGCCTACGAGCAATGTTGTAGAAGGCGTGCGCAAGAGCTTTTTCATTCTTGCACCTATTTGCAGTGTGATAATAGGGGTGTACACATGATAGTGGGCCGACGAGGATTTGTAAGTGCAAGACCGTTGGTACGGAAGGTAGTACAAGTGACCTAGCTGGATAAGGATAAATATCTAGGATAAGGACAAAAAGAAGGGATATGGCATGGTTGGCTTTAGGAGGTTCCCATTCACACTTCTCTGCCTAGAGCTTTCTTACCCTAACCATCACATAGGACCTTATAGAGAGGTCTGCACCTTGTCTAAAGGCCTTCAAATCCACAAAGCATATAGTTCCCACTTTGCTCCTTAGGCATCGCCTTTGCCCAAGGCCTCCTTGTAGGTGCACTATGGCTGACCACCTTCCCAGGGATCCTCTGACAAGGGAAAAGTCTCTTCCAGGGAGTTTGTATAAATTCATGTAAAAACAGGAGGCAAGTTCCTTAAAGAAACTCTAGATGATCATTGAAAGGGAAAATGATGTTAGAATCAAAGATGATTTTATTGGATCAATTGGTATTGAAGTTCTTGTTCAAGTTGTCCAAATTCTATCAAATATATCATATTCAAATTTGTTTAAGGTTTGTCAGGATACAATTGTTGTTACTAGGACAACCTCCTTTATCAAAGGGAGAGAAAACATAGGAACTGCTACTCAAACTAACGCCCATCAGGGCTATGGTTATAATGGTTCAAAGAGGAAGTGCTGAATCTCAGCTTTCTGCTTTAGAGATTCTCCAAAAAAATTGCTAAAAGTTATTACAATTGGAAATGTTATAGAAGATCAAGGTTTTGACCTTGTGAAGTCCTTTTTGAAGATTCTTTGTGAGGAAAATGCATCTCAAGAGCAAGCTCTTGTTCTTTACTAGTTTTGCAATCAATATGTTCTTCAATGATGAGAAGCCAATTATGGGTGATTGAGGCTAGGGCAATGAGTTTTCTGATTGAGATACTTCCATACTCAAGTTGATTCAAATGCAAGAGCATTTTGCACTGAATAACATTGCTACATGAATGGGATGTAGGCAGAGGGTGGCATTAATGGAACATTTCAAAGGAATTGGTATGGACAAAATGGAAGTGAGGAAAGTGTCGTCTGTCTTTGTTTTATCAATGGAGATTGGAGTGACCATCTTCCGAAGAGTGTTATGGAAGAGATGCTGCTTTATAGATCTGTGCACTAACTTCTCGTAATGTTGAGAGTCTCACGACTACCTTTCAGAGGGGAGAGAGCTAAGAAGATATTTGAATTGCATGGAGATTTATGACTTTGATTATGGAGAATTCATATGTCCAAGAGATTTAAAATAAGTAAATATACTTAATATTGTTGGCTTGGTTTATCATCTATTTCTATTATGTAATTATTGCTTGTCACTACAAGAAAATTTATATTTTTCAACGAAAATTTATCCGTTGAAATTTTTTGTTGGAATTCCTTTTAGAAGGGAAGGAAATTTTTCTCAAAATTTCAACGGAATATACCATTGAAATTTTTTTAAAAAAAAAATTAATTTCTTTAATTTTTTAAAAATTTCAACAAAATATTTTGTTAGAATATTCCATTAGACTTTTTTTATTTTTTTTATTATTTTAACAAAATTGAAAACTTTTTTTTATTTTTCTTTCAAAATTCCAACTTTATATACCATTGGAATTTTAAATGAATTTTTTTTCCAATGAAACGCACCGTTTCACTAATGCATTCAATTTTTATTTTTTTTGAATTTTTCTTGAATTTCAACAGAATTTTTCCATTGGAATTCCAAAATTCAAATACAACCAAGTTTCCCCTATTTCTTTCTCACTTATCAGCTCTTCTTGACTCAAATCACTATTCCCTATTCCCCTCTCCCTCAATCATCCATTTTTGTTGGCATGGTCCATTTTCCGGTAGATTTTCGGTGTCATTCTTCCATTTGCGGTGGATGGGTTGAGCTCTCATTCCTTAGGTAAGTTTTTCAATTATCCAAAACCCAAATCCTCTTTCTCCCTTCTCACTTTGATTTAGATTAGTTTGTTGTTATTATTTAGTTTTAATTAGTGGATTGAAGTTAATATGACATGTAGAAGTAGTTAGATTGCATAATTACAAATTGGATGCATGATTAGTTGTTTCATTTAGGGTTTAAATTGTGTCTGAGAATGGGATGCCCAAATTGACAATGTGTGAATTTTATTTTGTTAAATTTGTTAAGGGGTTTTGATGTACAGGTGGTTTGAATTTTTTTATGATTTGTTTTATGCAATATGAAATTTTTGTACTATTAGAGTAATTATGTTCGAATTTAAAAGTAGAAAAATGGATTATGTAAAAAATTTTAGTTGAATTTCTTTAGGGCTTTCAATGTATGGGTAGTTTGAAGTTGTTTTATGATTTTTAGGTATTTTTTTTTATGAAATATAGAATTTTTGTACTATTTGGGTAATTATGTCTGAATTTAAAAATAAAAAAAAGGATATTGTAAACTTTTTTTAGTTGAATTTCTTTAGGGATTTTGATGTATGGGTTATTTGAAGTTGTTTTATAAATTTTAGGTTTTTTTTTATGGNTATGAAATTACTTTTTTCTATTGCTCAATTTATGCAATTTTTGGACTTGAGAAGGTTGCTTCATTTTTCAACTATATGCTCTTGAATTTTTCCTAATATATATTTTTTTAAAATGCCTTTTGTAGGTTGGAGAAGAATCTTCAACAAAACATTTATAAATTTGAAGATATATTGTACATCTAGTTTAGTTGAATATGTTGAAGACTGATTATGTAGAAGATAAACTTGGTGTAATTATTTGAGATTTAAACTTTTGTACTCAATACATTACTAACTTATAGAAATTATTTAATGAAAATGATATTTGTGTTATAAAAATTATTTGATGAAAATGATATATGTGAATGATATATTTTGAATTTTAAGGAATATTATTAAGGAATTTATCTTTAAAATTTAAAAAAAAAAACTTAGGGAATTCCATTATGTTGGAATTTCAAAAAAATAATAAAAGAATTTTTGAAATATTTTTGAAAAATTAAAGGTTTAATTTTTAAATTATACTGAAAATAAATTTTTAAAATTCCAATGGTATTTTTCATTTTGAATTTTTCACTGAAATTTTTTTTCTCACACTCAAATTCCAATGGAATTTTTCCGTTAGAGTTTAAAATTTCAACAGCAATTTTTCCAACGGCGAATTTTCCTTTGAAATTCAGAATTCCAACATAAATTCACTAAATTCCAACGGAAATTTTTTATTGGAGTCCATATTTTTTTCTTATAGTGTGTCATAATACTATAGTGATGTTTAGTACTGCAAATGGTGAATCTGTACGTCATAATACTATAGTGATATCTAGACTTTGTACACACAATATTTATTCTATTTCTATTCTTTCTTTTTTCTTTTTTTCAAAGCTAGAAAATTTCATTGAAACATGAACAACCAAGATGGGGGACTTCCAACAGCAACTCCCATAAGTAGATGAGTACAAAAACAAACACATAAGTTCTTCTATGGAGATGAAAAGGCATCCAAGAACTTCTAGAAATCAGCTTCAGGTTTTCTAATAGATTCTTCAATGCTGCACCAATTCTGATGGGAGAAAATATGATTCCTAGTCTTCCAAATCGTCCACCCATCAAAATCTTACCATTAAAAATGCCTTGCAGCTTGTCAGTCATTCATTATCATCCACCAATCTGGGAATGTTTCCACCGTAATGTCCAGAGATCTGCTCTTATAGCCAGTTTCCACCTAAACCAGACCCCTTTAGCAATGAACCATATTTAAAATATTAACCTTTAACTCAATTATATTTACATAAAAAATATTTTTTTCCACTAAATAATACACAATGCTGTTTTTTTTTTTTTTTTGCATTTTTTGATATTCTCTCATATTATTATTTTTAATACACTTATTTTGTTTCCTATTTTCTTTCTAATTAAGGTTCTATACAATTTTTTTTTGTTGCTAGTGGAATTTCATGTTACTATCATTATTAACCTAATTAATAATAATATTTTACTTTATAAAATTTTTTCTTGTTATATCAGTAGTTAGATATATTTATATATCATCATAACTTATAGTGTGACATTGATATTTTATTATTAGATTAATCATATTTTTTTTTTTGATAGAGTAATCATTTATTATACTTTCAACAATTATATTTTTTTTCTTTGTTTAAATAATATTAAGTTTTTTTTTTTTCACTAGATAGATAGAGCTAAATTTGTAGTTGGGAATATGTGAGAATGAAGATTTGTAGTTGGCACCTTAATGGAGGTTGAAGGCAAAACCATAGAAGAAAATTCATGAAAATTGAAGAGGTAGAGGCACATATGGGAATCGGTCGCTCTGTATGTGTATCATTTGACCAATATGATGGGTAGCTTGAGAATGGATGCCCTTTTGATCTACTATAAATTTAAGGAGGAAAATTAGAAATTTTGAAAATTACAAATAGCTCAAGAGAAAAAAGAAATCCTCCCCAATCACCTTCATCAAAACTGGTCTCTTGGACGCCACAACATGAAAAACAACTAACTTTGAGGGTCATTAGTGTTGAAAAAACCTCAAATGACCGTTGAAAATAGAAATTTTGACAACAATTTAACTGTCAAAACCCGTCAACAAAAATATTGTCAGAAATTATTTTTTCGACAATTATTAGCTGTTGAAAATGGTGTAATTGATTTTTCGACGGTTATTGGCTATCGAATGTCTCCCTTTAGCCTTTCACTTATAACTTGTTTTGACAATTAATGGTTGTCAAAAATAAACAAATGTAGTCATTTCCAACAATTTTTTATCGTCGTTTTTGGAAAGCATATTTTCAAAAAAAAAATTAATAAAAGCATGAATCATAGTTCTCAAAATTCAAAAGATATTATTGACAAATTTGTTGTCTACTAAATAATTACTAATAGCTAGTAGTGTATTGATTACAAAAGTTTACATCTCAAATAAAAATTCATCAAGTTCATCTTAGTATTTTCAAAAAGAGTGAGATAGTCCAAAAAAAAGCCTTCATAATTTTTCTTCAACATATAGTCCACCAAATTACATATGTTGAATTTCTTCAAAGTTAAAAGATGACTTTTACCTTATTCTTCTCCAACCTGAAAAAATAAATCAAATGAAACCCTACCTCAATTCAAAGTTTTGATTGGACTAAAAATCATTTTTCTATAAACTATGATAGAGTGGGCTATTTCTAAAATGAGGAAACATTATAATGAAGTCAAACAAACAATGACAAAATAAATACAATTGAAACTTGAGAAGAAAAATTGAAATGGTTCTTCCAACTAAAGTTGTGTTAAAAAATAATTAGTTGGATGTTTAATTTATTCCAAAATTTTAATCAATGACTAGATATAATGTCAAAGATAAAGGAAGTTTTAGTACTCAAAAAACTATGATAATTAAAGATCCTAAGACAAAATTTTTACAGAATCTTTAGGCAAATTAGAACTGCCAATATTGCTAGAATCAGTTTAAATTGGAGGCATCCTTCCAGCAAAAAAATTTGTTAACAAGTTTTGCAAATGGTTCACTTTTTTCTCTAGTGTTTATACTCTTGCATTTGAATATTCACGATCTCTTTCAAATTTTTCAAGACGCCTCTCAAGTTAACAAACAAGCGCTGATTTTCCTCCCCATAATTGTGTGGGAGTCACACCAGCTCCATAACCTTGAACTTGGCCATGTCTTTCAGGCCTAAATACTTCTGTAAATATCTCATTCTCATTAATGTCTAAAGAGCCTTGTTCTACTCGAGATGCAATATTTTTAAATTGATCTTGTATTTCAAATATATAATACAGAAAAGAAAAAATTATAGATATGATATATTAAATAAAGAACATTTATATAAGATATTTACATAAAGCTGTATTGTTAAATTAAAGAAACTTATAAAATTTTTTTGTGATTCTTCATTAATAGTCTCACCAGTAGAACTTGTGTGTGTGATTTTTCATAATTGAACATGTCCAATTTTTTGTCTAGTCTTTTCCTTCTATTATTGTGTAGAAACAATAATTATGAAATCAAAAGATAATCTCACACAAAGTTTAAACAAATACATGTATGTATGTATTACCTATTTCTCAGCTCTTTGTCTTGATCTAGTAGTGTGAACAATAGTGTTGGTTGCTCGATTAGTCTTGTTTTGACTACTCATTTTCTGAAACAGCAAGTTCACATAAGTTTATAATAATTATTCCATAGTAAAAATAAATTAAAAATTTTATTATCAACCAACCAACTATCTGAATTTCACATGTTCACAAAAAACTCTCAATCTTTTTTCTCTACTTCTGGTGATACATTAGCACAAGCCTCTTCAACATCTTTATAGATATCATAGTATTTCTTCTTCAAATAATGACGATGGTTCCTATATGATTTATTCATTTGTACCTACACAAGTTCTTGGTATCCTTCAACTTTAAAGTGAAGCTTCAAGATAATCAATAAAATAAAATATCTTATGTAAGTAAGTCAAAATGAAGATGACAATAATATAAGCCAATCTTAAAAGTTTTTTAGGTTCAAAGTTACAGCCATAACAAAGTCAAATATTTTTTACTTTTTGTTTTGATAAATTTCAGCTCATTCATTCACTTTTAATGGTGCATTCTCCACATCTTTGACCAAAGTTGTGCATCTGAATTTGAATAAATTGTAATTTAGACTTACAGGACGATTCATTCTTCATGTGATGTTAAGTCTTCTTCCTAATGACATCTTAGACAATTGAATATTATGAGTAGGTCTTCGTCTTCTTGGCTGAACACCACATGAACCTATAATGTGGATACAAACTAGAGAATTCAGTAAAGCCTATAAAGTGGAAAGAATAATATATAAATAGTATTACACCCACCATTGCTGCATTCAATAACATCTTGATTATTACTTCTTCTTCCTAAATTGATAATGTTGGTGCTGAATTGATGATGTATTTCTCATAACTTTATTTCCACTTAATACATGCTTTTGAACCCCTGCATTTTTCCTTAAACCAACACCAGCAACATTGTTTTCATTTATAACCATGTTAAACCAATCCTGTAATAACTAGACACCAAAAATTATAAATGTCAAATTATATAAATCACGTTATATAAACCTTTAAATATTGAACAACAAGTGAAATTTAATTGCATCTTATCTATTAGTCTAAATTTCTATCTTCCACATTTATATCAAGAGCATTATTTACATTCTCATTTCTAATGCATGATTAGACAATTTCTATGTCACACAACTTCCAACTATTTCTAGCAACATTTTCATTTCTCTTTCTCTTCATAGATATTCCATGTACTAACCCCTCTAGACCATGCACTTGATGAAGTACATCACTCCAAAAAAGTTTTTTAGGAGGATATCCAAGTTCCTTTGTACCATCAATTAGATTTTCTTCAAAAAGCCATCTCTGCTTAATTGATAAGAAACGACGATGTCCCAAAAAGTAATACTTTCTACCATTAGTTAAATATATAGATTGAGTTTTCCCATGACAAGAAGGACATGTCAAGACCCCTTTAGTATTCCAACCAGACAAATTCTCATAGGCTAGGAAGTCATTAATTGTCCACAACATAGAAGCATCCATCATAAATTTTTGCTCTCTACTTGCATCATAAGTTTCTACACACACTTCTCACAATTGTTTTAACTCATTAATCAATGGTTATAAGTATACATCAATATTATTTTCAAGACATTTTGACCTAGGAATAAATAGTGACAACATCATCAAAGGAGCCTTCATACTAATCAAAGGTGGCAAATTATAAGGAATGAGCACCATTGGCCAAATACTATATTGGGAGCTCATGTTCCCATTGGGATTAAACTCATCACTAGCTAAACTAAGCCTTACATTACGTGACTCAAGAGCAAATGATTCATGCAATTTATCAAACTTTTTTCAAGTTTCTGAATCAGTAGGATGTCTTAGAATACCATCATTGACTCGTTTGTCATAGGGTCATGTAATTTCAGATGCTACTTTTTTTTAGACATAAATAATCTCTTCAATCTTGGAGTTAAGGGAAAATAACAGAGAATCTTTCTAAGAATCTTTTTACTATTAAAATTCTCTTCATCCTTCCGCCTAGATGTTTTACAAATCAAACAACTTTCTATCTTTGAATGTTCATTTCAAAATAACATAGAATCTTTCTCAGATGTATCTATTTTCATATAATCTAAGCCAAGATCTTTAATCTTCTTCCATGCTTCATAATAAGATTTTGGCAATTGTACCCCCTCTGGAAATGTATCATTCAACATTTTGAGTAATATAGTGAATGATTTATTACTTCAACCACCAAGACATTTTAGATAAAATAATTTCATCAAGAAATATAGTTTTAAAAAAAATTTAAATCCTGGATACAAAACTTGTTATGAATCATCTAATAATTTATAAAAGGTAGTTGCATTTTCATTTGGGTCCTCTACATCCCAAGCTCCAAAATGATCTATTTACATGTCTTGAATAGATTCTCTAACTGACTCATCATCATCACTTAAGTTATGAGGTAAATCAAGTAACTTCTCCCAATGGTTATACAAAATTGTATAATTTTCAACTATTCCATAGCCTAGCAAATCACCTTCAAACGACACAGTATTATTCTGAGCTCTAACACCTTCAAACGACATCATTCTACTTGACCCCCTTGTGCCTAAAAATGCTGAGTTCCATGTTTTGGTTTTGAATTGTAACAATTTCCCCCCTCCAACTTTCTCCTTGTCCTCAAGGAGATCCACCATTGTCGAGCTTCCCGTGAACCAGCGACTGTAGTGCTCTAGATATTGGCTTTTGAATTTCTCAAACTCTACCCAGGTAGCTTCTTCTTTGGGAGTGTGAGTCCATTGAATTAAAAGCTCTGTGATGGCCCGGTTTCCCTTTTTCTTTACTCTCTGATCCACAATTGTTTCAGGAATCCAGGGCATGTCCCCATGGGTGGTGATGGGAGGTAAAATGTTCTGCACAGGGTTGCTTCCATGGTGTCTCTTCAAAAGCCCAACATGAAAGACATTGTGTATCTTTGACTCTGGAGGGAGGTTCAGCTCAGCTTATTTCCAACAGAGCCTATTTTGGCCAGAATTTGATAAGGGCCATAGTAACGAGAAGAGAGTTTATAGCAAGACCGATTGGCTATTGAGGATTGACGATAAGGTTGCAATTTGAGGTAAACCCATTCTCCTTCTTCAAATTTTCGCTCAGTCCTATGTTTGTCAGCCATGTGTTTCATGCGGTGTTGTGCCTTGCGTAGATGTTCCTTTAACTGAGCTAGGATCTGGTCCCTGGACCTGGTGGTGTTTTCTACCGCTGCCACCAGTGTGTCTCCTAGGGTGTAGGGATTTGTGAGTTCAGGGGAATATCCATACATAGCCTCAAAAGGGCTCATTTGAATAGCAGTATGATAGGAAGTGTTGTACCATAACTCAGCCATAGGTACCCACTCTACCCATCTTGAAGGCACCTCTGTCACAAAACACCTTAAATAACACTCTAGAGTCCTATTCACCACCTCAGATTGACCATCTCCTTGAGGATGGTAAGCAGTAGTTTTATGGAGCTGTACCCCATGAATACGAAATAATTCAGCCTAAAAGTTGCTCAAAAATATGGGGTCACGGTCCGAAATGATTGTGAACGGCCACCCATGTAGTTTTTAGTTTGACGATATTGTCCATAAAGGTTTGAGCCACCCTAACAGCTGTATAAGGATGTATGAGAGGCAAAAAAATGGGCATATTTCGTTAATCTATCGACCACCACTAGGATCACTGTCTTGCCCTCAAAGTTAGGAAGGTGTGTGATAAAATCCATGGCTATGGACTGCCATGCCCTTTAAGGAATGGGTAAAGGTTGGAGCAACCCTTGGGTAGCAACCAATTCTGGTTTGTTGCGTTGACAGATTTCACAGTGTTTAACAAATTGTTTTACCTCTCTTTGCAACCCCTTCCAATAGAGCAAAGAGGCAATGCGGTGGTATGTAGCATCTATTCCTGAGTGTCCCCCCCAAAGGGAGCTATGATAAATTTGTAGCAATTGGGTTCTGAGATCGTTGTCATCGCCGACCACTATCTTGCCCTTTCTTTTCAAGATACTATGTTCCCATGTATATTTCGAGAACACTGGCGTTCCTTGCTGTAGTGCCTCAATTTTGCTTGAAATTCTAGGATCATTCTCCCAGGTTTTCTTCACTTTACACAACAAATCACTGCCCACAGTCATAATTGTCATAAGCTAAGAATTTTCCAATCTCCTAGACAGTGAATCAACTGCTATATTTTCTTTGCCCCTTTTGTAATGAATGGAGAAGTCATAGCCAAGCATTTTAGCAAGCCATTTCTCTTGCATAGGGGTATTTAGCTGCTGCTCCAGTAGATGTTTAAGAGCCTCTTGGTCAGTCTTGATAAGAAGGGCAAAAAGCTCTTTTTCATATGTAGATAGGCACTGATAAGAAGGTCCCATGACTTTGCTCAAATATGCAATTGGGTGGTTGTCCTGCATCAGTACCGCCCCAACTCCTTTACCTGAAGCATCGGTCTCTAGGATAAAAGACTTGGAAAAATCCGGTAGACTTAATATCGGAGCAGTGGTTATGGCATGCTTGAGAGAATTAAAAGCCAATTGAGTCTCTGGTCCCCATTTGAATGAATCCTTTTTCAACAAATCTGTAAGAGGTCTTGCAATACTTCCATAGTGTTCGATGAACCTGCGGTAGTAGCCCGAGAGTCCTAGGAATCCCCCGTAGCTGTTTAACATTTTTAGGACTGTCCCAAGCTAAAACTGCTGCCACCTTAGCAGGGTCCATGGATACCCCATCTCTAGTAATGATATGGCCAAGATACTCTACTTTGGATTAACCGAAGGCACATTTGGATAATTTGACGTATAGCTGATGTTGCTCCAACACCTCGAAAGCACGTTGTACATGTATGAGATGCTCATCCCACTGCTTACTAAAAATGAGTATATCATCAAAAAAATCAGCACGAATTTTCTCAAAAACTCTTTGAATACTGTGTTCATCAATGCTTGAAATGTAAAGGGTGCTTTAGATAACCCAAATGGCATCACCAGCCATTCAAAATCGCCACTATGAGTCCTGAATGCAGTTTTATATGTGTCTGCCTCACTCATCAGGATTTGATGCTATCCAGATCTCAATTTTGAGAAAAAAGCTGCCCCATGTAGTTCATTAAGCAATTCCTCGACTGTGGGTATGGGAAACCTATCTTTTATAGTGATCTCATTGAGTCTCCGATAGTCCACACAAAACCTCCAGGTATTGTCTTTTTTTTTACTAAGACAATGGGAGAAGAAAAAGGATTGTGACTATGCTTAATGAATCCGGATTGTAGTAACTCCTCCACCATTGTTTCAATGACATCCTTCTGTGCATGGGCATATTTGTAAGGCCTAACCATGATTGGTTGGCTCCCTTCGAGTAAAGGGATCATATGATCCAGCTCTCTTGTTGGAGGAAGATGGGTTGGTTCTGAAAACACCCCTGCATGTTGTTGCAGCAGTAGTGTTAATTCAATCTGTTGTTTTTTAGACAAGTTAGGGTCTATCTTGAGGTCTGAGAATGTTGTGTGTTGTGCCACGTCTATGTCCATGCCCATGCCCATGCCCATGCCCATGCCCATTGCCATAATACGGACCACAAAACAGTCTCCATAGAGCATTTCACTTGTCATGACCTCCGAGTCTTCCCACACTTTCAAATCTGGGTGTATTCCTTGTAGACAGACCTCTCTATTCTCTTTGTAAAATTTCATGGTGAGATTTAAACAATCCCATTTAATGGCACCGAGCTCCCTCAACCATTGCATGCCCAGAATGGCATTGCACCCCATGGTAGGTAGCACAAAGAAATTAGTATTGAACTCCTCTCCTTGTAAGCACCATTTGACCCCTTCACATTTCTCTAGAACAGTTAGGACTTGGTGATTGGCTACTTTCACTTTGAGTTGGCCTGCATAGATTGACTTTAACCCTAGCAATTTCACAATTTTTTAGCCTAGGAAATTGTGTGTACTGCCAGTGTCAACCAGCATACATACTTTAGCTTTCTTGATGAGACTAAAAACTGTCATGGTCTGGCTTCCACACCCCAGAACTGCATTCAGTGAGACTACCAAGTCATTTTCGGGTTCTGTGTCATCTGTTGCTTCGAGTTCATGCTCCTTCTCGGTGTTCACTTCTTTCTCTTGGCTTCCCATTTCTTCCTCCAGTAATATACTAAATAATTTTGCCTTTTTACAGATGGCTTGGAATTGGTGGTTTGAGCAGAGTTCTGGGTAGGCACCCGAGAATTGTTGTAAGTAGTTGGTTTGGAAGTAAATGTCGGGCGATTGAAGGTTGATGAATATCGTTTTCCCTCAGTAATGTCAGACCCCTTGGTAGGGGTGTAGTCTGACCCTGCAATCTCGAGTAAGAGACTCTCTTGCTGTTTCGCCAATTTCATGGCCTCCATAAGGGACGAAGGTCTTTGAATTCTAACGAACTTCTCTTGCTAACCCCGTTCTACATATTAACTCATCAAAGGCACACATATACTCCTCTAGGGAGCCTTGTTGTTTTAAATTAACTAACTCTGCTAAGGGATCATCATAAATACCTGGGTCTAATCTACAAGCCAGGTCATCCATTAGTTTCTTCCAGTGAACACCCGAATGTCCTTTGAGCTGTAAGTACTGTTGTTGCCAAGAAAATGCCTTACCGTCTTAGCTGAGTAAAATCATCTTTGTTCGTCGAGCTTTAGGAATTTCTTCTAGCATAAAAAGTAGCTCACATTTCATCCTCCATGCACGAAATTCGGTACCATCGAACCATGGAAGGTTCATCCGTACCCCCTCTGTTTATTTGGGTGGAAAAATTCAGGGTACTCACATGAACAATTATTTCGAGAATTTACAGAAGTGGTTGCAAAGAGTATGAGGAAGTTCTTTATCATGAAGGGTACTCACATGAACAATTATTTTAAGTGTTCCATAGGACCTTGCAAATGTAACAAGGTGTTAAGAGCATTCCAGTCTAAATACACTTATTGCTATCCCTTCATTATTGAGATCCAAATTGAATGCTTGTTCACAGGAAACATGACAACTTGTTCACTTCATCATCGTTCAACCAGGTTGTGCGAATTTGTCTTCTGTATGTTAATTTTTTTTGAGAGAGTAACATGAGTGAATAACTTTGGAACTATATATCTTTGTGTAGAGGCATCCATTTTGGCAGTATGACCACTCGTTTTCATACGTCTTTCGGTGAGCCTTGCATAGGAGAGAAGAAAAACTTGGTCTACTTGGTGCGCGCAATCGAAAAAGATCATTAAAAAATAGTTGTTTAGGAGTCAAAACTTTGAAAGGCCATAACTTTGCGCTCGAGTATCCGTTTTGGGTGAATTTTTTTTTGATTTCATGTAACTTTTCGAGATCTATCAAGCTGCAAACTGCCGTAGGCGGTTTGGCCACTTATTTTCTCAAAAAAATGCCATTTTAGCACTTTTTTTGAGTTTATCCAATTTTTTTAGTCAATTGCACAGTTTTGATTTGATTTATCTCACAATTAGGCTCATCTAACCGTATTTCAACCTTAGGATCCCATTGCACTTAATATTTGGAGTGAGTGACAGTAGAAAATTTTAGATTTCCGTGGGACCCAATCACTTTGTATATTATACTATAAAACTATTATGCTCCCACATTTTATAATAAGTCGCATGTGCTCTACTGGTGTTAGAGCTTTAAACCTTGCTTTATTGAGAACAAGGGATCCATTCCACTCGTTGCTACTTTTTTAATACTCTTGAATACTTTTGATATATTGCATCCATTATCTTTCAACTAA
>QAOA01000821.1:95888-97872 GCA_003255065.1 Cercis canadensis | reverse complement strand
TGTCTGTGACCCGGAACCCAAGGGTCACCACACAGCCAGCAGAGTCCCCTGGTACGACGTTCTTCAATGGTGGTTTGAGCAGATGGGTGGACGAGTGGTTTAGTTTAAAAGAAGTATTAGACAAGGAGTTGGGTGTAGGTGGTTTGGAATTGGTGGTTTGAGCAGAGTTCTGGGTAGGCACCCAAGAATTGTTGTAAGGAGTTGGTTTGGAAGTAAATGTCGGACGATTGAAGGTTGATGAATATCGTTTTCCCTCAGTAATGTCAGACCCCTTGGTAGGGGTGTAGTCTGACCCTGCAATCTCGAGTAAGAGACTCTCTTGCTGTTTCGCCAATTTCATGGCCTCCATAAGGGACGAAGGTCTTTGAATTCTAACGAACTTCTCTTGCTAACCCCGTTCTACATATTAACTCATCAAAGGCACACATATACTCCTCTAGGGAGCCTTGTTGTTTTAAATTAACTAACTCTGCTAAGGGATCATCATAAATACCTGGGTCTAATCTACAAGCCAGGTCATCCATTAGTTTCTTCCAGTGAACACCCGAATGTCCTTTGAGCTGTAAGTACTGTTGTTGCCAAGAAAATGCCTTACCGTCTAAGCTGAGTAAAATCATCTTTGTTCGTCGAGCTTTAGGAATTTCTTCTAGCATAAAAAGCAGCTCACATTTCATCCTCCATGCACGAAATTCGGTACCATCGAACCATGGAAGGTTCATCCGTACCCCCTCTGTTTATTTGGGTGGAAAAATTCAGGGTACTCACATGAACAATTATTTCGAGAATTTACAGAAGTGGTTGCAAAGAGTATGAGGAAGTTCTTTATCATGAAGGGTACTCACATGAACAATTATTTTAAGTGTTCCATAGGACCTTGCAAATGTAACAAGGTGTTAAGAGCATTCCAGTCTAAATACACTTATTGCTATCCCTTCATTATTGAGATCCAAATTGAATGCTTGTTCACAGGAAACATGACAACTTGTTCACTTCATCATCGTTCAACCAGGTTGTGCGAATTTGTCTTCTGTATGTTAATTTTTTTTGAGAGAGTAACATGAGTGAATAACTTTGGAACTATATATCTTTGTGTAGAGGCATCCATTTTGGCAGTATGACCACTCGTTTTCATACGTCTTTCGGTGAGCCTTGCATAGGAGAGAATAAAAACTTGGTCTACTTGGTGCGCGCAATCGAAAAAGATCATTAAAAAATAGTTGTTTAGGAGTCAAAACTTTGAAAGGCCATAACTTTGTGCTCGAGTATCCGTTTTGGGTGAATTTTTTTTTGATTTCATGTAACTAGGCACCCCTGTGCAGGCAGCAAGGCACCCCCACGCAGGCAGCAAGGCGGCAATGCAGCCATGTGCGGGCAGCAAGGCACCCATGTGCAGGCAGCAAGGCAGCACTGTGCAGGCAGCAAGGCAGCCATGTGCAGGCAGCAAGGCAGCAATGTGCAGGCAGCAAGGCAGCACTGTGCAGACAGCAAGGCAGCCATGTGCCGGCAGCAAGGCACCCCCACGCAGGCAGCAATGCAGCAATGTGCAGGCAGCAATGCAGCCATGCGCAGGCAGCAAGGTTTGAGAACAAGGGATCCATTCCACTCGTTGCTACTTTTTTAATACTTTTGATATATTGCATCCATTATCTTTCAACTAACCATATATGGCCAGCTGTTTGCTTTAGAAAATATTTTCATATTCTTATTTTTATTTATTGAAATATGTTTTCATTTTTAAATTTTAAATTTTAAAAAATATATTTGCTGAAATTTTCTATTTCTATTCTCAAACCACATCCTCTTATGAAAAAGATAGAACAATAGGAATAGAAACAGAGAGAAAGGGAGCGTATGAAATTTTAGATTTAGTGTGTGAAGCAATCACCTTGTTCATCTTTTAATTCACAAAATAGTAAAATCGTAATAACTGGGTCAACCGGTTTATATATACAGGTATTGACCCAACCCAATAAGGCCTAATGGG
>QAOA01000821.1:70888-73388 GCA_003255065.1 Cercis canadensis | reverse complement strand
CAACACGGCAAACACTCGTCATCCCAGCCCTTTCACTAGTCACCAACCCCATCTCCTCCGCAAATCCAACAACAAACCCACATACCGTCTTCAAAGCATTGGCTCTGGTTATGGGCAAGCTACTCGGGAATTCTTGGGCAGGAGCAGGCCGTCAAAACGGCAAACACTCGTCAACCCAGCCCCTTTCACTAGTCACCAACCCCATTACCTCCGCAAATCCAACGGCAAAGCCACCTTGTTGTTGCTGCACCCATTTGAAAATATATCACCACCGTGTACTTGTTTGCTTGCTCGTGCTTGCTTGGCTACCCGGTTTGGCCCCATCATAATTCGAAAAAAAGGGACATCCGTCAATTCCTTATAGTTGCAGCCTATGAAAAAACATTTCCGGCAGCCATTGCGCACCGCCGGAAAATTTCAGACATACCCACCTACCGTCTTCAAAGCATTGGCTCTGGTTATGGGCAAGCTACTCGGGAATTCTTAGGCAGGAGCAGGCCGTCAAAACGGAAAACACTCATCAACCCAGCCCTATTCACTAGTCACCAGCCCCATTACCTCCGCAAATCCAACGACATACCCACCTACCATCTTCAAAGCATTGGCTCTGGTTATGGGCAAGCTACTCGGGAATTCTTGGGTAGGAGCAGGCCGTCAAAACGGCAAACACTCGTCAACCCAGCCCCTTTCACTAGTCACCAGCCCCATTACCTCCGCTAATCCAACGGCAAAGCCACCTTGTTGTTGCTGCACCCATTTGCCAATATATCACCACTGTGCACTTGTTTGCTTGCTCGTGCTTGCTTGGCTACCCGATTTGGACCCATCATAATCCAAAAAAAAAGGACATCCGTCAATTCCTTATAGTTGCAACCTAGGGGAAATTACCCAATCCTAGGGTCCCGGTCCAGATATAGTGACTCTCCAGGAAACTGTCTCATCCCAGATTCAGTGATCTACAAGAAAAATATGTAAGTCAGAAACAGGGATGAACCGAAACAGGGTCCCGGAATAGATATAGTGACTCACCAGGAAACTGTATCGCCCCTGATTCAGTGATCTGCAAGAAAAATATCCGAGTCAAAAACAGGGATGAACTGAAACAGGGTCCCGGTCTAGAGATAGTGACTTACCAGGAACCTGTCCCGTCCCTGATTCAGTGATCTGCAAGAAAAATATCTGAGTCAGAAATAGGAATGAACCGAAACAGGGTCCCGGAACAGATATAGTGACTCACCAGGAAATTGTCTCGTCCCTNGAGCGCGACCGTCATTTGGATACACCGATATTTTGCGAGGACAAATAGGGAAATTGCCCCAAGCCCACCACATGTACTGCATCCCCAAGCACAGCATGCCCTCATGCGCCACAAGAGCCAACAACAATGTGCAACTCAGGTAGAACACAAGGATTACTTCATGGTCCCCCAAATGCCCCGTAAGGAGCATCGGGTGGAAAGCATCGCACGAGGCAAATGAATTCCATTCAATTGGTACGCAACACAGGAACCGACTGTTTGAAAACCAAAAACCACAATGGCTTTGGATAGAAATGAGGAGGATTGAGTGGGAGCCATTCGGTGCACAAGCACAGAGCCAACCAACACAATCAACCCAATTACCACTCATACACCATCACGTCCACTAGTCCCAACCCCACCAAGTGAACCACACCCTACGTGCCAAGAGACACACAGGCAAATGGAAGCACCGAGTGGAGCCATGACTGCTTCGCTAGGCATGACAAAAAGACCAAAGGGACCGAAGGGACAAGATCGAAGGGACAAGACCGAAGGGAGCAAACAACTGCACAGTGGGGATTACTGTCTTCGAAGCATTGGCTTTTGGTTATGGGCAAGCTACTCGAGAATACTTAGGACATAGTCAACCAAGCAAGCCCTTCACTCAACACAAACCCCATCGCCTCCGCTAAACCAACAACAAACCCACCTACCATCTTCGAACAAGCATCCGAACAAGCATCCGAACAAGACTGACGAGGCCAAACCGCTGCACACTGGGGATTACTATCTTCAAAGCATTGGCTTTGGTTATGTGCAAGCTACTCGGGAATATTTGCCACAAAGTCAACCAAGCAAACCCTTTCATTTAACACAAACCCCATCGCCTCCGCTAATCCAACAACAAACCCACCTACCATCTTCGAACAAGCATCCGAACAAGACCAAACGCCTACACAGTGGTGATTTCTAATTTTGAAGCATTGGCTATGGTTATGGGCAAGCTACTTAGGAGTGCTTGGTAAGGAGCAGGCCGTCAACACGGCAAACACTCGTCATCCCAGCCCTTTCATTAGTCACCAACCCCATCGCCTCCGCAAATCCAACAACAAACCCACATACCGTCTTCAAAGCATTGGCTCTGGTTATGGGCAAGCTACTCGGGAATTCTTGGGCAGGAGCAGGCCGTCAAAACGGCAAACACTCGTCAACCCAGCCCCTTTCACTAGTCACCAGCCCCATTACCTCCGCAAATCCAAC
>QAOA01000821.1:65602-67310 GCA_003255065.1 Cercis canadensis | reverse complement strand
ATTCATCCTTGATTTCTAATGATCCATTCAATTATTAACCATGTTCTTGGCCTTTAAAACATATCAAGACGCCTCTCAATGTTCTATGGATGTCCACTGGTTAAGCAACCAGAATTCGGATTCAACTAAGACTAAATGAATTAAGCAAACATTCAAGTCTAGTTTTACCTAAGTCCATGATCCAGCCAAGGCCCACCACCCGCCGGTGTCCGCCCACCGCCGACGGGGTGTGCCATGGTTGCCCATGCCAAGCATGGTGCAACGTCCATACATGCCAAGCATTGGCTTGCATGGGTGTGGGGGGGCAGCCCCATGGCACACATTGCTGCCCAGCCAAGGCAGACAACCAGCACCCCCCAAAAAAAAGCGACATCCGTCAATTCCTTATAGTTGCAACCTACGGAAATTTTTTCCGGCAGCCACCACTGATGAGCTGCCGAGGCTCCTCAAATTAATTAAGTTTAAGGTCGGTTACCTAAGCTATTTGCAGCAAAGGGCAGCCCTAAGTCAAACCTAAGGATTGTTCTATTTAGTGAATCATATTAAGAAGCATGTAAACAGAGGGGGTTGAGTTTGGTTGAAGTACTTGACAGAAAATAATTGTAAGTGGTAACCTAAAGGAAAACAACCAATCCAAGCCTTAACTGATTCTGATTTTGATTCATCCTTGATTTCTAATGATCCATTCAATTATTAACCATGTTCTTGGCCTTTAAAACATATCAAGACGCCTCTCAATGTTCTATGGATGTCCACTGGTTAAGCAACCAGAATTCGGATTCAACTAAGACTAAATGAATTAAGCAAACATTCAAGTCTAGTTTTACCTAAGTCCATGATCCAGCCAAGGTGATTAATCCATCCAAAAGCTCAGAAACATTAATCAACCATACAATCCTCTTTTATCACATGCAATTAAGCAATCACACATGAAGATCCAAATTCGAATTAAGCAATTCAAACAGAATATTTCAAAGGATTGAAAGAAGCAGATTAATCATTGAATGAATAACAACAACTCATAATCTCAAAACCAATAATCAGAACAGCCAAAACCTGGATTGATTGATGAATTAGCCCTCCATGAACAAGAGAAGCTAAGTTCTTACAAAATATCTAAGAGAAAACTTAAGAGCTAAGGAAAGACTAGAAAGCTGTCTAAAATATCTAAAACTTGATTATGAATTTCGGCTGCCCCCCTCTTGCTGATATAGACCTCCAATTTTACATGCACACCCAAATTGCCCTTAGGGCACACTTGTTCCCATGGGCCTTAGCTTCAATTGGGCTTTGGTTTGGGCCCATTTGGACTTGTCATGAGGAAGTTAGGCCCATTTAAGTGGCAAAAGGTGTCTGGAACCGTCAGCTAACTTGCACAGCAAATAAGACCATCTTCCACATAAAATATGGTGAACCGGTCTTCATATCAATTGAAGCTCTGTCTGTTAGCTTTCCAATGGTACCAGTTTCAGGTCCATATGACATCTACAACTCAAGTTATGACCCAAATACTGCATGTAGGTCAGGATCCTGCGACAGCATGTCTTCTCTGGCTTCCAGGCTGCATATGACCTTCTGAACGTCCGAATTAGCTTTGGAGCCCTGAAAGAAAGTTGTAGAAAATTCTCTCAGCTTTCCAACAAGGTATGACTCGGAATTTTTAGACATACAGAACTCAAGATATGCATGAAACACAGAGACAGCATAT
>QAOA01000821.1:40602-50602 GCA_003255065.1 Cercis canadensis | reverse complement strand
TCCTTATAGTTGCAGCCTATGAAAAAACATTTCCGGTAGCCATTGCGCACCGCCGAAAAATTTCACTGGCAGCCACCTACCGTGTTGCAGCCTATGAAAAAACATTTCCGGCAGCCATTGCGCACCGCTGAAAAATTTCACTGGCAGCCACCTACCGTCTTCAAAGCATTGGCTCTGGTTATGGGCAAGCTACTCGGGAATTCTTGGGCAGGAGCAGGCCGTCAAAACGGCAAACACTCATCAACCCAGCCCCTTTCACTAGTCACCAGCCCCATTACCTCCGCAAATCCAACGGCACAGCCACCTTGTTGTTGCTGCACCCATTTGCCAATATATCACCACTGTGCACTTGTTTGCTTGCTCGTGTTTGCTTGGCTACCCAATTTGGACCCATCATAATCCAAAAAAAAGGGACATCCGTCAATTCCTTATAGTTTCAGCCTAGGGGAATTTTTTTCCGGCAGCCATTGCGCGCCGCCGGTCCCCACCACCCACCGTCGTCAATTCCTTATAGTTTCAGCCTAGGGGAAATTTTTTCCGACAACCATTGCGCACCTCCGGTCCCCACCACCCGCCGCCGGTGTCCACCCACCACCGACGGGGTGTGCCATAGTTGCCCATGCCAAGCATGGTGCGACGTCCATACATGCCAAGCATTGGCTTGCATGGGCATGGGGGGAGCCGCATGGCACACATTGCTGCCCAGCCAAGGCAGACAACCAGCACCCCCCAAAAAAAAGCGACATCCGTCAATTCCTTATAGTTGCAACCTACGGAAAATTTTTTCTGGCAGCCATTGCGCACCGCCGGAAAATTTCGCCGGCAGCCACCGCGCGCCGCCGGTCCCCGCCACCCGCCGCCGGTGTCCGCCCACCGCCGACGGGGTGTGCCATGGTTGCCCATGCCAAGCATGGCGCGACGTCCATACATGCCAAGCATTGGCTTGCATGGGCGTGGGGGGCAGCCCCATGGCACACATTGCTGCCCAGCAAAGGCAGACAACCAGCACCCCCCTAAAGAGCTTATTTCACTGATTCCCTTTCGGCAGGACCAAACATCATTTTTCTGAGCCAACATAAGGCCCTTTTTTTGAGCTAGAGATCGAATTTTGAGCTGAAATTTGGTACAGAGGTTAGGAAAAATCCAATCTACCATGTCACCAAATTTCAGAATTTTCTGGGCAGCGGTTGATTTTCTATAATTTTCCAAAGTCAAAAACTTTACAAAAATCGCAAAAAATAATTAGTGGGGCCCAGGTCCTGAAATTTTTGTGTGGAACATCCTTGGGACCTAGATTGATTTATAGGACCTTACTTTGGCCATTGCATCACTATATAAGGGGTAAGTGACTTTGGATGTGATATGGGCACCGGCGAAAAATACCGAAAAATATGATATGGCCTTTGGAGGTTATGAGGGATGGTGGGGCATCAATAAAACATTCCATTGAGGATATTTGATCCAATTTAGCATGATTATTGCATGTCTCCATTGGCTCATGTGTGTGATGGCAAGCATCACCACAAGCTTTGTCATGCCAATGTGCTTGTGCTTTCGCAAACCAAGCCTAGGTGGTGTGGGCAAGGTAAACCACCAATCTTGGTCTTAGAGTAGGTGTCATGCCATGCCACGCCTTGGTGGTGTGGGCAACGTAAACCTCCAAACTTGCCCTCGGTCGTGCACGCAGGCAGTGGGTGGGGCAAGGCAAACCTCCAATCTTGCTGCATGCAGGCACAAATCTGCCCACGCAGGCAGCCATGTGCAGGCAGCGAGGCAGCAATGCACCCCCATGCAGGCAGCAAGGCAGCCATGTGCAGGCAGCAAGGCAGCAATGTGCAGGCAGCAAGGCAGCCATGTGCAGGCAGCGAGGCAGCAATGTGCAGGCAGCAAGGCACCCCCACGCAGGCAGCAAGGCAGCCATGTGCAGGCAGCAACGCAACCCTGTGCAGGCAGCAAGGCAACCCTGTGCAGGCAGCAAGGCAGCAATGTGCAGGCAGCAAGGCAGAAATGTGAAGGCAGCGAGGCAGCAATGTGCAGGCAGCGAGGCAGCAATGTGCAGGCAGCAAGTGCAACCCTGCGCATGCGCAGGCGGCAAGGCAGCCTTGCGCAGGCAGCAAGACAACCCTGCGCAGGCAGGCAGCAAGGCACCCCCACGCAGGCAGCAAGGCAGCCATGTGCAGGCAGCAAGGCAGCCATGTGCAGGCAGCAAGGCAGCAGTGTGCAGGCAGCAAGGCAACCCTGTGCAGGCAGCAAGGCAGCAGTGTGCAGGCAGCAAGGCAACCCTGTGCAGGCAGCAAGGCAGCAGTGTGCAGGCAGCAAGGCACCCCCACGCGGGCAGCAAGGCAGCCAAGTGCAGGCAGCAAGGCAGCAATTTGCAAGCAGCAAGGCAGCCATGTGCAGGCTGCAAGGCAGCAATGTGCAGGCAGCAAGGCACCCCCACGCAGGCAGCAAGGCAGCCATCTGCAGGCAGCAGGGCAGCAATGTGCAGGCAGCAAGGCAGCCATGTGCAGGCAGCAAGGCAGCAATGTGCAGGCACCAAGGCAGCAATGTGCAGGCAGCAAGGCAGCAATGTGCAGGCAGCAAGGCAGCCATGAGCAGGCAGCAAGGCGCAGGCAGCAAGGCAGCAATGCGCAGGCAGCAAGGCAGCAATGCGCAGGCAGCAAGGCAGCAATGCGCAGGCAGCAAGGCAGCAATGCGCAGGCAGCAAGGCAGCAATGCGCAGGCAGCAAGGCAGCAATGCGCAGGCAGCAAGGCAGCAATGCGCAGGCAGCAAGGCAGCAATGCGCAGGCAGCAAGGCAGCAATGCGCAGGCAGCAAGGCAGCAATGCGCAGGCAGCAAGGCAGCAATGCGCAGGCAGCAAGGCAGCAATGCGCAGGCAGCAAGGCAGCAATGCGCAGGCAGCAAGGCAGCAATGCGCAGGCAGCAAGGCAGCAATGCGCAGGCAGCAAGGCAGCAATGCGCAGGCAGCAAGGCAGCAATGCGCAGGCAGCAAGGCAGCAATGCGCAGGCAGCAAGGCAGCAATGCGCAGGCAGCAAGGCAGCAATGCGCAGGCAGCAAGGCAGCAATGCGCAGGCAGCAAGGCAGCAATGCGCAGGCAGCAAGGCAGCAATGCGCAGGCAGCAAGGCAGCAATGCGCAGGCAGCAAGGCAGCAATGCGCAGGCAGCAAGGCAGCAATGCGCAGGCAGCAAGGCAGCAATGCGCAGGCAGCAAGGCAGCAATGCGCAGGCAGCAAGGCAGCAATGCGCAGGCAGCAAGGCAGCAATGTGCAGGCAGCAAGGCAGCCATGTGCAGGCAGCAAGGCAGCCATGTGCTGGCAGCAAGGCAGCCATGTGCAGGCAGCAAGGCAGCCATGTGCTGGCAGCAAGGCAGCAATGTGCAGGCAGCAAGGCAGCAATGTGCTGGCAGCAAGGCAGCAATGTGCAGGAAGCAAGGCAGCAATGTGCAGGCAGCAAGGCAGCCATGTGCAGGCAATGAGGCAGCAATGTGCAGGCAGCAAGGCAGCCGCATGCAGGCAGCAATAGTGGGAACAAGAAAATTGTAATGACTTTTTTATTACTGGCTTTGGCAAATTTTTGTTGGGAAAGTTATTTTAAGTGTTAAATGTTAAAATAATTATTAATGAGTTCAGTTAGAATAAAAAAAATTTATGAGGCGCAAGGGTGTGACAAGTGATACTGTCATCTTTGAAAGTGTAAATACAAAATAAGAATTATTGTTTAGAAAGACAAGTAAATAATATGTTTTGGTGAGTGACAAATGAAAATATTATTAAAATAATTATTTGTTTAAAGTGGTTATTATATATTTTTTAATAATTATTGTAAGCAAACGTACAATGATCATTTTATTATTTATGTTAACATGTGATTATTATTAAGGAATTTGCTCACAATATCTACTTTTATGTGTTTATTGATTGAAAAATACATAACCGTCACTTTAAATAAATAGTTTTTTTTTTATTTAAACTATAAGAGTATTTTCAAATTAACTTTCATACATTAAGAATAAGTTCATTTCCAAACGAACTTAAGATAGCATCCTTATATTGGCTTAGTACGTTCAAGAAAAAAACTTTCCTAAGTACTGGCCTCCCAAGATCTAAGCAAATGGGTAAATTTAAAAATTCATGAAGAAAAATATTACCTACTAAAAAATATTTTTGACTGATTTAATTAGGAGTTGATGTGTTGTTTAAATATGTAAGTAAATCACTTGCCACATAAACATTTAAGAAGTTAACGTGCCGTGTCGGCATTTTCATTAAGTCTTAACAATTGAGTCTATTAGTGGATTAACTTAGTAGGAATTTATCAAATAGTTTGTGACACTAAATGGTATTAAAATCGTTCTTAAGGCTTATGAGTTATGTATTTAAATTCAATGTCAGCAAAAAAATACCAAAACAAAAATTAATAGGAATCTTAGTCTTTGTCGATTATTTTGATAAAAAATAAAAATTTGTGAGGGACTAATTTATTAAAGCTAGAATCTTTTAGAAGTGAAAAAGATAATTTACTCTTGAATAACCTTTACCTATTAAGAAGATCTAAATTCTCCTATCATTTTCCTACACATATTTAGTTTGTGACTTTTTATGTGTGTAGAGAGATGGCTTATTTTACAACAACAAAAAAACGTAATATTAAATAATCATAATAACTTTTACAGACTTTAAAGAATCTTTTTTTTTTAACTATATATTTAGGTTTATTGACAATTTTGGTCTTCCAGTTTTACTGAGTCCTACGAGTCAATTCACCATTTTAAAAACTCAATGATTTAATCCATGTTTTAGTAAGTTTGACAGTTTTAGTCATCTCGTTAGTTAACTTAACGACATGCTGATGTGACATAGATAAATTAATTTTTTTAGGCTTAATTATAATTTTGGTCCTTTTATTTTAATCACTTGAACTTTTTGTTCTTTCTTTTTTAAAAATGAATAATTTAGTCCATCTATATTAATAAAATGTGCAATTTTAGTCATTTTATCTTTAAGCCAAAATTTCTTAAGTTTATTTTCAAGGTGTAAAGTTATATGATTCATAATTTCACCGTTTAGATAAAAAAAAATTACATCTTGTGAACCTTTCTGTAAAATTTTAGCTCGATTTAACGGTAAAACTCAGCCCAAAATACCAAAATTAGAAGTTTTCATTTTACCAAAGATCTAAATACATTCACTTTTAGATCGAACTGAAATTTGGTGAGGATGTTCACAAAATGTAGCTCTTCAATCTGAACGGTGATATTATAAATTAGATAACTTTATACTTTGAAATAGACATAAGAAATTTTGGCAGGACTAAAATTACATATTTATGAATATAGAGAGACTAAATTGTTTATTTTTAAAGAAATGAAACTAAAAAGTTCAAGTAATTAAAATAATAGAACCAAAATTGTAATTAAGTCTAAAAAAATTAATTTATCTATGTCATATTAGCATGCCATTAAGTTGACTAATAGGATGACTAAAATTGCTAAACTCACTAAAATACAGGGACTAAATCGTTAAGTTTTAAAAATGGGAAACTGACTCATAGGACTCAGTAAAATAAGATGACCAAAACTGCCAATAAGCCATATATTTAAATAATTGTGTCAATTTTTTTTGAAATTATAATTATTACAAGAAAACAATTAAGATGCCAATTTGTTGATAAACTCAATCTTTTAAATGAAATGGTTTTTATGAAAATATATTAAATTCAAAAAATAAAATAAAAACAAGATAAAATAGAAGTTTGAAACTCATAGCCAGTTCTATCAAGGATTTCTTTGACAAACGAGAAATTATTGTCCCTCAATTAGATGTAAAGTGTAAAAATTTGAGCAGCACAAAAAGAAGTTTAAGTAGGTCATGTGTGGATCTAATTAAAATATAGGTGAGTCTTGTTAAATATAGATACTATTGTGTATATAAGTATAAAAAATGTATTTATTTAGAAATGTGCAAATAACATTATCTTTGATAATATCTAAAAAAAAAATTACCATTGACAAAGAGAAATGTTTATCTCATCACCACTAAAAAAAAAAATAGTATGGAATCTAAACCATATAAAAAAAAAAGTTTAAGCAAGCTCAGTTTCTTCTTTTTGTGTTTACATGGCGACATAGATATTTGAGCCATTAGTCATTTTGCAAAATACTAGACCCTTTACCAATGACAGCTATTCTTTGGCGTCAAAAGTCTAGAACATATTGGATTACTAAAGGTGACAGGAATACTTGAAAAAAGAAAAATATTTACACCTATTATTATTACTTGAAAAAAGAGTATGATACTCCCTTCCCTTTACCACTGATCAAACATAGCCTTAGAATAACATTTTACTTCTTAACAAATTAAGTGAACAACATCATTAGCTCCACTCCAGAGTGCTGCCTTGGGTTTTGTTACTCTTTGGAAGAATAGCTGAATCAACTAAATCCCAGAAGAAGATAAGAATAAAGAACAAAACAAAAACATAAAGAGGGCTTCATCTACGACACATCACAAAGGTAAATGGGAAAAACAAATTTTGGTTAACCTATGGTTGTGAAAATTTCGAAGTCAACCCCAACAGAGACACCCCCCTTCCTTGACAGGGGAATCTACGAGGTTGTGCTTTTCCCAAACAGTGCCAGCGCCATAAAGAGTACGAAATTCAGATTTTGAGAAGAGGAACCCGAAATGATCCTCTACAGCTGTTTGTTTTGGTAAAAACACGTGCACCCATTCTTGAAATTATTGCTTTTAACGTTGGAGGCGCGAATCACCGTCTCATATTTCTAGACGAGTAATGTTGTATTTATTATTTTTTATTATAATGTTTTAATTTAATTTTTGTCATATGAGGAAATATAGGTGATCTATTGCTAAACCCTTAACCTCTTACTCATAAATTACATCTAATAACTTAGTTTTGATTTAATTTTGATGATGCATGTATTGACGAATATGTTGGCATGTGCGGGGTTGGAGGTGAGATATCTAAGTAAGTATCCACACAAATAGTGTACACGAACTTAAGCTAGGTGTGTCAATGCCCAGACTCCATGACTCAAGTTAGAGGTTATGCCAAGTTGAAGCACAATAAAGAAAAGTGTGTAAAAAATGTACATACTTATAAAGAAAGCACTATTTATAGCAAAGTAAGAGGTGTAATGGTCATTTTACTACTGGGACGGGCTTGAACTAGGTATTATTGAATTTGATTGGGCCTTAAAGAATTACGGGCCAATTTTAAGTAACTACAAATTTATATTTTATAATTTTAATTAAATGTAATTTTTGTTTAAAATAACTCATATTTAATCAGATCTCATACGTATACAAAATGATAAACTACTAAATAATGGATGTACCATTCTTGACCACAAAAAATAGTGTAATCTTTTGTCTCGTGCTTAAATCATCAAGCAATTTAAAATACTAACAAGAGCACGCAAACAAACTATGTGTGGAAGAAAATGAAAGGGAATTTTTTAGTCCACTAGCAGTTACACAGTAGGGATAGTTCATCCCTTCCCATAATCCCACCTAATTCAGTCACAATAAAAAATTAGTATTTAGAAACTGAAAGGAAGATTTGTGGTGTCAAAATCAACAGAAGATGCCCTTCTATTTCACTTTTGCTTTCTGCCGATGATTGTATTCTATTTTGTAAAGTAATTGTTGATTCTTGTAGCAATCTCATTGTGGTTCTATGGCATTATGAACAGATTAGTGGGAGCAAAGTAAATCTTGACAAATCCTGAGTATTCTTCTCAAAAAATACTCTTCATCGTCTTCGGGATCAATTGGGTAATTCACTTGGCATGATCAGACATGCGGGAGCTCAAGACAAGTATCTCGGCCTCCCTTCTATCGTTAACAAGTCCAAAAAAGCAACTTTCGATTACATCAAGGGAAGAGTGGATCAGAAACTATTTGGCTGGAAAGGGCTACTCCTAAATCAGGCAGGTTAAGAAGTGTTACTCAAATCTGTAATTACTTCTCTTCCTGTATATACTATGTGCTGCTTTCTTCTTCATGATGAAGACATTGAGAGGGCTATAAGAAGAGTATGGTGGGGTAGTGTTGATCAGAAAAGAAGCATTTATTGGTTCACTTTGAAACGGAGTTATGCATATAAAAAGGATGGTGGCCTCGAATTTCATGATTTCAAAGGCTTCAAGATGGCTCTCTTGTTGGTATTTTATTAAAAATAAATATATGTTTAATACCCAACGGTTATATATGTTACAACTTCTCTTCTCTATGTTTATTGTGTTTAAAAACTTTTGTTATTAGCCTTAAAGCTATTCAATTATGGCTATATAACTGCATTATAAGCTTTGAAGTGTTTTAATTGGCTGTTTTATTTGTGCTTTGATTCTTCGTTTTAAAAGTTTATAATATTTATTTAATTTTAGCCAACAGCTAAAATTTGAAAAGGTAGTACACTACACTATATATATGTGTTTGTGTTTTTATAATTGGTATGATATACATTTGTAAGTGCAACCTAATTGTAGTGTGTGCCTATTCTTTGCTTATATTATGTGAGTAAACACTTGGGTAGAGAAGAGGGTTGGAGAAAGTCCTTTCCTCCTATTTGTGCAGAATATTGGAGGATAAACAGTGTGACTATCGGGTTGTTGTATCATTTGAGGTAACGTGTCTAGAACTCGCTGCACCTGGTGAATATACTAAAAATCACCTGCAAGAGGCATAAATTGTCTTAAAGAAAGCGAGATACCCGTGCCTCATCCTGGTGCCACATCTCTAATTTTCTCTAACCTATTGTTATTATTTGTATTTTATTTTCCATGTTGTAAGCTTGGGAACAACATCTCTTGGCCAACAATGGATTGCGAATTCTTTCTGATCGAGGCTATTTACTAGCTAAAATCATGAGAGGAAGGTATTATCCTATGTCTGCTTTCCTTAATGCTGACATGGGGTCAAGTCCAACCAATTACTTGGGGTTTTATATATAATTTCATTAAATTTGCCAAAGCAATTTTTTTGTTGCTTATTTCACTTGATTTGAACAACCATTTTCTAAATATCATACATCTCTTAATTCTTGATGGGTTAAAAAGTAGAATAAAATATTTGATCTAGGAATTCATTATTTTGACTAAAATTCACTTTTTTTTTTTCTTTTTGCTAGTACCAATAAGAGCTAGATTATCCTCTATTGCTCCATTAATTTTATAATTTCCTCTCCGCTTATCACGGTTATTAGATGCTCCTCTTTTTTGAGAGTTTTGCCCACACTTTTTGTTTTGTTTTGTTCTGTTTTTTCTATCTTCATCATTTTTTGAGATATTGAATTTAGATTGGAAACCTAGCTCTAGTGGTTCCCCAAATTCTTGCATTATATCTTCATATTCTTGCATTCTATCTTCATGAGCTTCAATTCCACTAGTGTAAAGTTGGAACAAAATTCTATGAACAATTATTGAATATTGAAGATCGCTTGGAAGGCTTGGCTGCATTTGCTGAGAAGCGGAAGCCAATGTATACCGGTGAATGAAAGTAGCAAATTAGCTGCTTTTCTCAATATCAATAATCTTCTTGATGAGTGGATTTTATATCCACTAATTAGATATTATTCACTTGATATTTAATTAGTTTTTGAGTTGTTTATCGATTTTATTCTTGTGTTTTTGTGTTTGTTTTGTAGGAAATGAAGTTTGAGACACTTGGAAGAGACTTGGTCGCATTTTGGCATTGAAACAGGATGTTGTGCAATTTTCCCATATTGAAGGCAGCAGGGAGGGTGCCTAGGCACTGCTGCAGCACATCCTCAGTACAAAATCCAGCAAAGATGGCGCTTAGGCACCCCGAAAGTCTGATGTGCGTGAATTTTGACTTGTTTTCCTAATTTTTGTAGGTTTTTTACCTACACACGTATTCTATTGTATTTAGACTTCTTAAGACCTATAAATAGGTAATTTTAGGACTAGATTAGGGTTCCTAAAAGTTCACACAAGTTTGAGAATTGAAGGAGAGAAG
>QAOA01000821.1:35000-37910 GCA_003255065.1 Cercis canadensis | reverse complement strand
CAAGGATTGCATCAAGGGGGAGAACCAATCACCAATGAACCAATTCAGGTTAATTCAAGAAGGCCAAAAGCTCCCCAAGTTTCTCAATCATTGGAACCGGAGCTAAGTCCAGATTCCACAAATGAGGGTACGAAGCCAATTGATAATTCTGACCTCCCAATTGCCCTTAGAAAAGGGGTAAGAAAGTGCACTCAATACCCTTTGTCTAATCACTTAACTTACACAAAATTGTCTCATGAGTACAGGGCCTTTATTGCAAAAGTTGACAGTGTAGACATTCCAAAGGACATTCATAGTGCACTTTAAGATCCTAGATGGAAGGCAGCAGTTGAAGAAGAAATGGATGCCCTATTGAAAAATAATACTTGGGAAATAGTTGATCTTCCACAAGGAAAGAAGGTTGTGGGGTGTAGATGAATATTCTTCGTAAAGTTCAAACCAAATGGAGATGTGGAGAGATACAAAGCAAGATTAGTGGCTCAAGGATATACTCAAACACATGGCATTAATTATGAGGAGACGTTTGCCCCCGTAGCAAAAATGAACTCAATCAAGGTATTACTTTCTCTTGCTACAAACCTTGATTGGGAACTCTATCAAATGGACATAAAATGTTGGAATCCCAGAAGTTATGCGATTGAATCAGGATTGACAATCAAGGAGAATGATTGACTTTCCATATATAGCTCATTTAATAGGATAGCTGTAAATCCCTTAGATTAAGCTGTATTTATTTGTAATTTCCTAGATTAGGCTATTTCTGATTTTGAGGGATTGATTGGCTGTAACAAATCCCTATAAATTCACAGCTCCTTCACCATTTAGGTAAGGAAGCCAATACAGAATTTCTACATGGTATCAGAGCACTGATCCATGAACATGGAGAATTCTGAAAAAATAACCTCTGAAGTTGTATCCTCCATGGCAAACCATTCGGTGAGTGAGAGTTCCTCTCTTATGAGCTCCTCACTTATCATCACCAACCACAAGTTAGATGGTAAAAACTTCCTCCACTAGTCTCAATCTATTCTTATGGTGATTAGAGGCCGTGGAAAAATGGGCTACCTCACTGGAGAAGCCAGCAAGCCCAAAATTGATGATCCCACTTATGCAATATGGGAACTCAACAATTCCATTGTGATGTCATGGCTCATCAATTCGATGGAGCCTCACATTAGCAGAACCTACCTTCTTTTCAAGACAGCAAAAGCCATATGGGATGCTGTCAAAGAAAACTACTCTGATCTAGAGAATGCCTCCCAAGTTTTTTAGATCAAGATTAAACTCAAAGACACTCGGTAGGGCAACCTTGATGTCACCAGCTACTATAACTCTCTAAAGGTATTATGGCAGGAGCTGGATCTATTTTATGAAGCAGATTGGGGAGATGTTGATGATCACATCAAGTTCAAAGCTCACATTGATAAGGAACGCTTATATGAGTTCCTAGCAGGTCTGCATAAGGATTTGGATGAGGTTCGAGGCAGAATCTTAGGGAGAAGACCTCTGCCTGCCATTGGAGAGGCATTTGCTGAGGTTAGGCGTGAAGAAAACAGAAGAAGGGTGATGTTAGGAGACAAGGATCCTAAAACTGGCCAAATAGAGGGTTCTGCCCTTTACACCAGAGGTTTTTCAAAGTCTAAATTCAAGATAGACAATGAAAACAAACAGAAAAAATATGGAGAAAGACCTGTATGTAGCCACTGCAAGAAGACTGGACATACCCGAGACACTTGTTTCCAACTCCATGGTGTTCTACCAGGTTGGAAGCCAAGGAACAAGAGAGAAGGGAAAGCTCATCAAGTTACCTATGAAGAATCCAGTGGAGAGGATGTTGCTAATGTTCAGTTAACAAAATCGCAGTTGGAGGTTCTACACCAGATCCTTGGCCATTCCTCATCTCCTATGTGCACCTTAGCTCTAAAAGGTACTGCTAATTCTGTTTCTACCCCTGACCTAGAACAATCAGCTCCTTGGATATTTGATTCAGGAGCCTCAGATCATATGACAGGTAACTCATCTCTATTTTCTGCTTATACCCCTTGCAAACATGATTTTCGGGTAAGAGTAGCAGATGGTACCAGATCCCCTGTTGCTGGTTTTGGGACAATTAAATTGACTGATAATCTTGTTCTCAAATCTGTTCTCCATGTCCCAAACCTGTCTTGTAACCTAATATCCATTAGCAAACTGACTAGGGATACTAAATGCCGTGTTAATTTCACCTCTAATTGCTGTGTTATATAGGAGCAGATCTCGGAGAAGATGATTGGCAGTGCTAGTATGGCTGATGGACTCTACTTTTGAAACAAGCATGCTTCTTTGAATAAACAAGCATTGACCGTCAATGTGTCCAATGTGCAGGCATGTGTGCAGGCAGTAAGGCAGCAATGTGCAGGCAGCAAGGCAGCAACGTGCAGGCAGCAAGGCAGCCATGTGCAGACAACGAGGCAGCCATGTGCAGGCAGCCAGGCAGCAATGTGCAGGCAGCAAGGCAACAATGTGCAGGCAGCAAGGCAGCAATGTGCAGGCAGCAAGGCAGCAATGTGCAGGCAGCAAGGCACCCTCACGCAGGCATGTGTGCAGGCAGCAAGGCAGCCATGTGCAGGCAACGAGGCAGCCATGTGCAGGCAGTCAGGCAGCAATGTGCAGGCAGCAAGGCACCCCCACGCAGGCATGTGTGCAGGCAGCAAGACAGCCATGTGCAGGCAGCAAGGCAGCAATGTGCAGGCAACGAGGTAGCCATGTGCAGGCAGCCAGACAGCCAGGCAGCAATGTGCAGGCAGGAAGGCAGCAATGTGCAGGCAACGAGGCAGCCATGTGCAGGCATGTGTGCAGGCAGCAAAGCAGCCATGTGCAGGCAGTAAGGCACCAATGTGCAGGCAGCAAGGCACCCTCACGCAGGCATGT
>QAOA01000821.1:0-27500 GCA_003255065.1 Cercis canadensis | reverse complement strand
TGGTGATTTCTAATTTCGAAGCATTGGCTATGGTTATGGGCAAGCTACTCAGGAGTGCTTGGGAAGGAGTAGGCCGTCAACACGGCAAACACTCGTCACCCCAGCCCTTTCACTAGTCACCAACCCCATTGCCTCCGCAAATCCAACAGCAAACCCACATACCATCTTTAAAGCATTGGCTCTGGTTATAGGCAAGCTACACGGGAATTCTTGGGCAGGAGCAGGCCGTCAAAACGGCAAACACTCGTCAACCCAGCCCTTTTCACTAGTCACCAACCCCATTACCTCCACAAATCCAACGACATACCCACCTACCGTCTTCAAAGCATTGGCTCTGGTTATGGGCAAGCTAATAGGGAATTCTTGGGCAGGAGTAGGCTGTCAAAACGGCAAACACTCGTCAACCCAGCCCCTTTCACTAGTCACCAACCTCATTACCTCCGTAAATCCAACGACATACCCACCTACCGTCTTCAAAGCATTGGCTCTGGTTATGGGCAAGCTACTCGGGAATTCTTGGGCAGGAGCAGGCCGTCAAAAGGGCAAACACTCGTAAACCCAGCCCCTTTCACTAGTCACCAGCCCCATTACCTCCGCAAATCCAACAGCAAAGCCACCTTGTTGTTGCTGCACCCATTTACCAAAATATATCACCACCGTGTACTTGTTTGCTTGCTCGTGCTTGCTTGGCTACCCGGTTTGGCCCCATCATAATCCGAAAAAAATGGACATCCGTCAATTCCTTATAGTTGCAGCCTACGAAAAAAATTTTCCGGCAGCCACCGCGCACCGCCGGAAAATTTCACTGGCAGCCACCTACCGTCTTCAAAGCATTGGCTCTGGTTATGGGCAAGCTACTCGGGAATTCTTGGGCAGGAGCAGGCCGTCAAAACGGCAAACACTCGTCAACCCAGCCCCTTTCACTAGTCACCAGCCCCATTACCTCCGCAAATCCAACGGCAAAGCCACCTTGTTGTTACTGCACCCATTTGCCAATATATCACCACTGTGCACTTGTTTGCTTGCTCGTGCTTGCTTGGCTACCCGATTTGGACCCATCATAATCCAAAAAAAAGGGACATCCGTCAATTCCTTATAGTTGCAGCCTAGGGGAAATTTTTTCCGGTAGCCACCGCGCGCCGCCGGTCCCCATTACCCGCCGGCGGTGTCCGCCCACCGCCGACAGGGTGTGCCATGGTTGCCCATGCCAAGCATGGCACGACGTCCATACATGCCAAGCATTGGCTTGCATGGGCGTGGGGGGCAGTCCCATGGCACACATTGCTGCCCAGCCAAGGCAGACAACCAGCACCCCCCAAAAAAAAGGGACATCCGTCTATTCCTTATAGTTGCAGCCTACGGAAATTTTTTCCGGCAGCCNGCGCACCGCCGGAAAATTTCGCCGGCAGCCACCGCGCGCCGCCGGTCCCCGCCACCCGCCGCCGGTGTCCGCCCACCGCCGACAGGGTGTGCCATGGTTGCCCATGCCAAGCATAGCGCGACGTCCATACATGCCAAGCATTGGCTTGCATGGGCGTGGGGGGCAGCCCCATGGCACGCATTGCTGCCCAGCCAAGGCAGACAACCAGCACCCCCCTAAAGAGCTTATTTCACTGATTCCCTTTCAGCAAGACCAAACATCATTTTTCTGAGCCAACATAAGGCCCTTTTTTTGAGCTAGAGATCGAATTTTGAGCTGAAATTTGATACAGAGGTTAGGAAAAATCCAATCTACCATGTCACCAAATTTCAGAATTTTCTGGGCAGCGGTTGATTTTCTATAATTTTCCAAAGTCAGAAACTTCACAAAAATCACAAAAAATAATTAGTGGGGCCCAGGTCCTGAAATTTTGTGTGGAACATCCTTGGGACCTAGATTGATTTATAGGACCTTAACTTTGACCATTGCATCACTATATAAGGGGTAAGTGACTTTGGATGTGATATAGGCATTGGCGAAAAATACCCAAAAATATGAGAAAATATGATATGGCCTTTAGAGGTTATAAGGGATGGTGGGGCATCAATAAAACATTCCATTGAGGATATTTGATCCAATTTAGCATGATTATTGCATGTCTCCATTGTATCACCACAAGCTTTGTCATGCCAATGTGCTTGTGCTTTCGCAAACCAAGCCTTGGTGGTGTGGGCAAGGTAAACCACCAATCTTGGTCTTAGAGCAGGTGTCATGCCATGTCATGCCTTGGTGGTGTGGGCAACGTAAACCTCCAAACTTGCCCTCGGCCGTGCACGCAGGCAGTGGGTGGGGCAAGGCAAACCTCCAATCTTGCTGCATGCAGGCACAAATCTGCCCACGCAGGCAGCCATGTGCCGGTAGCAAGGCAGCAATGTGCAGGCAGCAAGGTAGCAGTGTGCAGGTAGCAAGGCAACCCTGTGCAGGCAGTAAGGCAGCCATGTGCAGGCAGCAAGGCAGCAATGTGCAGGCAGCAAGGCAACCATGTGCAGGCAGCAAGGCAACCATGTGCAGGCAGCAAGGCAGTAATGTGAAGGCAGCAAGTCACCCCCACGCAGGCATGTGTGCAGGCAGCAAGGCAGCCATGTGCAGGCAGCAAGGCACCCCCACGCAGGCATGTGTGCAGGCAGCAAGGCAGCAATGTGCAGGCAGCAAGGCAGCAATGTGCAGGCAGCAGTGTGCAGGCAGCAAGGCAGCCATGTGCAGGCAGCAAGGAAGCAATGTGCAGGCAGCAAGGCAGCCATGTGTAGGCAGCAATGTGTAGGCAGCAAGGCAGCAGTGTGCAGGCAGCAAGGCAACCCTGTGCAGGCAGCAAGGCAGCCATGTGCAGGCAGCAAGGCAGCAGTGTGCAGGCAGCAAGGCAACCCTGTGCAGGCAGCAAGGCAGCCATGTGCAGGCAGCAAGGCAGCAATGTGCAGGCAGCAAGGCAGCAATGTGCAGGCAGCAAGGCAGCAATGTGCAGGCAGCAAGGCAGCAATGTGCAAGCAGCAAGGCAGCAATATACAGGCAGCAAGGCAACCCTGTGCAGGCAGCAAGGCAGCAATGTGCAGGCAGCAAGGCAGCAATGTGTAGTCAGCAAGGCAGCAATGTGCAGGCAGCAAGGCAGCAATGTGCAGGCAGCAGTGTGCAGGCAGCAAGGCAGCCATGTGCAGGCAGCAAGGAAGCAATGTGCAGGCAGCAAGGCAGCCATGTGTAGGCAGCAATGTGTAGGCAGCAAGGCAGCAGTGTGCAGGCAGCAAGGCAACAGTGTGCAGGCAGTAAAGCAACCATGTGCAGGCACCGAGGCAGCCATGTACAGGCAGCAAGCAGCAATGTGCAGGCAGCAAGGCAGCAGTGTGCAGGCAGCAAGGTAGCCATGTGCAGGCAGCAAGGCAACCATGTGCAGGCAGCAAGGCACCCACACGCAGGCATGTGTGCAGGCAACAAGGCAACCATGTGCAGGCAGCAAGGCACCCCCACGCAGGCATGTGTTCAGGCAGCAAAGCAGCCATGTGCAGGCAGCAAGGCAGCCATGTGCAGGCAGCAAGGCAACCATGTGCAGGCAGCCAGGCAGCAATGTGCAGGCAGCAAGGCAGTCATGTGCAGGCAGCAAGGCAGCAATGTGCAGGCAACGAGCCAGCCTTGTGCAGGCAGCAAAGCAGCCATATGCAGGCAGCAAAGCAGCCATGTGCAGGCAGTAAGGCAACAATGTGCAGGCAGCAAGGCACCCCCACGTAGGCATGTGTGCAGGTAGGAAGGCAGCAATGTGCAGGCAGCAAGGCAACCATGTGCAGCAGCAAGGCAGCAGTGTGCAGGTAGCAAGGCAGCCATGTGTAGGCAGCAAGGCAGCCATGTGCAGGCAGCAAGGCAGCAGTGTGCAGGCAGCAAGGCAGCCATGTGCAGGCAGCAAGGCAGCAGTGTGCAGGCAGCAAGGCAGCCATGTGCAGGCAACCATGTGCAGGCAGCAGTGTGCAGGCAGCAAGGCACCCCCACGCAGGCATGTGTGCAAGCAGCAAGGCAGCCATGTTCAGGCAGCAAGGCAGCAATGTGCAGGCAGCAAGGCACCCCCTCGCAGGTATGTGTGCAAGCAGCAAGGCAGCCATGTGCAGGCAGCAATGTGTAGGCAGCAAGTCAGCCATGTGCAGGCAACGAGGCAGCCATGTGCTGTCAGCCAGGCAGCAAGGAATGTCTTTCTCAATGGAAGGCTAAATGAAGAAGTTTACATGGACATACCACCTGGTTTTGAGGGGCAGAAAGGAAAGGTGTGCAGATTAAAAAAGGGCTCTCTATGGGCTGAAACAGTCTCCTAGAGCATGATTCGAAAGGCTGACCCAAGTTGTGAAGAAAAGAGGGTACAATCAGGGCCAAACAGATCACACTATGTTTTTCAAACACTCAATAGATGGCAAAATCATCATCCTCATTGTCTATGTGGATGACATGGTTATAACCGGTAATGATTTAAGAGAAATTCAACTCTTGAAGAGATATCTCAGCACAGCATTTGAGCTAAAAGACCTAGGACCCCCAAAATATTTCCTAGGAATGGAGGTAGCTCGAAGTCACACCGGTATTTCCATATCACAGAAAAAATATGTGCTGGATCTGTTACAAGAAACTGGTATGTTGGGCTGTAAACCAATTGATACACCTATAGAGCCTAATAAAAAACTAGGTGATGAGGATGTAGGCAGTGACAGACAAGGGAAGGTACCAGCGCCTTGTTGGTAGATTAATTTACCTCTCTCACACAAGGCCAGATATTGCATTCCCTGTAAGTGTAGTGAGCCAATTCATGCACTTTCTTAAAGAAGGGCACTTGGAGGCAGTCTACAGAATTTTGAGATATTTGAAAGGAATTCCTAGAAATGGTCTATTTTTTAGAAGGGGAGGTCCAAGATGTGTTGAAATCTTCACTGATGCAGATTGGGCAGGTTCTGTCATTGATAGGCGCTCAACCTCAGGGTATTGCACTTACATGTGGGGCAATCTTGTAACTTGGAGAAGCAAGAAACAATCTGTGGTTGCTCGAAGTACTACTGAGGCTGAATATAAGGCCTTGGCTCATGGTGTATGTGAAGGTATTTGGCTAAAACGCATGTTAAGAGAGCTTCGGGTTCCTAGTTTATGCCTATAAAGCTCTACTGTGACAACAAAGCTGCTGTGAGTATTGCTCACAATCTTGTCCATCATGATAGAACTAAGCATGTGGAGATAGACAGACACTTCATCAAAGAAAAGATAGACAATGGTACTATTAATCTACGGTACCTGCCCACGGCACAAGAAGTTGCAGATGTGCTTACCAGGAGTCTTCCTAAGCCTCGGTTTAATGCACTAACAAGCAAGCTGGGCATGATTAATATCTATGCGTCAGCTTGAAGGGGAGTGTTGGAATCCCGAAAGTTATGGGATTGAATCAGGATTGACAATCAAGGAGAATGATTGACTTTCCATATATAGCTCATTTAATAGGATAGCTGTAAATCCCTTAGATAAAGCTGTATTTATTTGTAATTTCTTAGATTAGGCTATTTCTGATTTTGAGGGATTGATTGGCTGTATTAAATCCCTATAAATTCACAGCTCCTTCACCATTTAGGTAAGAAAGCCAATACAGAATTTCTACATAAAAAATGCCTTCCTAAATGGAAAATAGGAAGAAGTGTTCATGAAGATGCCTCCAGGATTTAATGGTGAAAATACCAAGGTATGTAGACTCAAAAAGTCTCTTTATGGGCTAAAACAGTCACCAAGGGCTTGGTTCACCAGATTTAGTTCAGTAATGAAGTCCCTTGGGTATACACAAGGACAAGCTGACCACTCTCTATTTATCAAGCAAGGAAAAAGTGGAAAAAGGGCCATTCTCATTGTGTATGTGGATGATATGGTAATTACAGGTGATGACCAGGAGGAGATTGAAAAGTTGAAGGCTTACTTAAAGAATCAATTCCAAGTTAAAAACGTTGGAACTTTGAAATATTTTCTTGGAATGGAGGTAGTCCGGAGTAAACAGGAAATATTTGTTACTCAAAGAAAATATATCTTTAATTTGCTACGGGAAACTGAAAAAACTGGTTGCAAGCTTTCTATTACTCCTTTAGAAAGAAATTGGAAGCAAAAAGTCATAAATAATGACTCTCTAGTAGACCAAGACAGATACCAGAGAATGGTGGGAAAACTAATATATCTCACACTCACAAGGCCTGACATTACTCATAGTGTAAGTGTAATAAGTCAGTTTATGCATTGCCCTACTAAAAGGCGTATGGAGGCAGCCAACAGAATATTAAAGTACCTCAAGGGAACTCCAGACAAGGGAATTCTGTTTAAGAAAGGAAATAAAAAAGATGTTGAAGGATTTGCAGATGCTGACTGGGCTAGATTGGAAGACAATAAGTCCACAATAGGCTATTGCACAAAAGTGTGGGGAAATCTTGTTACATGGAGAAGCAAAAAGCAATAAGTGGTGGCAAGGAGTACTGCTGAAGCAGAGTACCGAGCAATTGCACAAGGAGTATGTGAACTAATTTGGATTAAGAAACTTTTAGCATACCTAAAATTCCCTAGAAAAGGTCCTATGAAGTTGTACAGTGACAGCAAATCAGCAATAAGCATAGTTCACAATCCTGTCCAACATGACCGGATGAAACATGTGAGAATTGACAGGAGTTTTATTAAAGATGAAATTGATTCAGGGGCAATACATATCTCCTATGTTCCAACAAGGCAGCAGGAAGCAGATATTCTTACCAAGGCATTATCCAAACCAGAATTTGAATTTTAGTTGGCAAGCTGGGAATGATTGATATCTATTCACCAACTTGAGGGGGAGTGTTGGAGAGTATCTCAGGTCATTAATTAGCATTCAATGTGATTAGGAATTTAATGTAATTAGCTGTAATTGTGCTGTAAATGTGTGTACTAATCAGGGAATCCCTCATTGGTAGGTTTGGTAGGTTAGGAGTAATTTCCTCAATCTTTCCTTTTATAACTCCTAGAATTAGGTTGACTTTAGTGTATATATTCTATAAATTCGTGATTAGAAAGAGAACAAGGAGAATTCTTTCCTTAAGCCTCTTTGTTCACAAACTAATCCATGTGGCATAACAATCTGCCACCTCATCATTTACTCTCATTCTCATTCCCTGCCATCTTCTTATTTCTTCTAGAGTACACTCTCCATATCTTAGGCCTATCATTTTCTTCATTCACCAACTGACCCCTATCAATACCATTCCCTGTAAGCACAGCCTTGTCCTCAAGGATGAAAGAAGTAAATTGGCTGCGGATAATGAAGGCATCCTCCCACGTGGCCTCTTCCATTGACTTAGCTTTCCACTTAACCAGAATTTGACTGATCATGTTGCCATTCCTCTGAATTTCCCCGGTAGCCAATATGCTGGTTCTACTTCATCTTGCAGCTCAACCTCCAAACCTTCGGGTAACATAGGTTCAATTGAATAGTTTCCAATAGCCTTTTATAGTAGAGACACATGGAAAACAGGATGTACTCTAGAGGATGTGGGTAATTTTAATCTATAAGCCACAGCCCCACACCTGTCCATAATTTGGTATGGACCATAATACTGGCTGCCAATTTCTGGTTGATCCGCCTTGCCACTGTTTGTTGGTGATGTGGCCTAAGCTTCAAGAATACCCATTCACCCACTTCAAAGGACTAAGACCTTCTCTTCAAATCTGCATACTTCTTCATTTGCTGTTGAGACTGCAGCAAATGATGCTTTAATTAATTGAGAGCTTCATCTCGGTCAATCAGGTCTTGAGCCACTGCTTCTACCCTTGTTTTTCCTTGTAAGAATCTCACAAAAGTGGGTGGTTTTATGCCAAACACTATTTCAAAAGGAGTAGATCCTGTTGAGACATGAAAAGCGGTATTGTACCACAATTCTATCCAAGGAAGCCAATAGGACCAATGGTACAGTTGGTATGAAATAAAACACCGTAGATAGGCAAACACCTATTGATAACTTCAGTTTGTCCATCAGTTTCAGGGTGGTAGGATGAACTCATTTTAAGGACTGTACCCTGAAGTTTAAATAATTCTTGCCAAAAGTGACTAATAAAACAAAAGGTCCCTGTCACTGACAATGGAACTTGGAATTCCATGTAATCTGACTATCTCTTGGGTAAAAATTTCAGCCACTCGTCGTGCTATATAGAGATGCTTCATAAGAATAAAATGAGCAGATTTGGATAATCTGTCTACCACCACCAGAATAGCTTCAAACCCCTTGGACTTGGGTAGATATGTGATAAAGTCCATTGAAAGGTCTTCCCAAATCTAATTAGGAATGTCTAGAGGCTGTAAGAGTCCACCTGGAGAAGTCGCTGCATACTTCTGACGTTGGCAAATGTCACAAGACTTAACAAAGTCTTGAATGTGTTTCTTCATGCCTAACCAATATAGATTTTCTGCAAGTCTACGATAGGTGCGATGGAACCCCGACTGGCCACCTTGAGGAGTTGAGTGAAACTCATGTAGGATTTTGGGAATCCAAGGGGAACTTGTAGAAATTACTAATCTGTTTTTATAAAACAGGATGCCTTGATGAAGTGAAAACCCGACTTTGCTGAGAGGGTCAGTTTGTAATGCAGAGATGATGTTTTGGAGATGAGGGTCAGCATGCACTGCATTGGTCATCTATTTTCCTTCTAGCAAAACCGGGAAGGATATTAACCCGTTAAGTTCTCCCTCCTTTTGAATTCTGGACAACGCATCTGCTGCCTTGTTGTCGGAGCCGGGTTTATAGACTATATCAAAGTAATATCCCAGCAACTTGGCTATCCAACACTGCTGGTCAGGGGTAGTGATTCGTTGATGTAGGAGGTGTTTAAGGCTTTTCTGGTTTGTATGAACCAGAAAATGCCTACCCAGCAAGTAAGGCCTCCAATGTTGCACAGCCAAGGCAAGAGCCATAATCTCTTTTGTGTAAGTAGGCTTGGCCAAGGTGCTATCGGATAGAGCCTTACTAAAATAGGCTAGGGCCTCCTGTGTTGCATGAGGACTGCTCCAATTCCTCTGCCCGAAGCATCACACTCTATTTCAAAAGGTTGGGAAAAATCAGGTAATGCCAAAATTGGAGAAGTAGACAGTAATTTCTTGAGAGATTCAAAAGCTTCCTGAGCTGTGGGACACCAAAGAAACCCATCCTTTTTTGTCAAGTCGGTTAAGGCTTTAGCCACCTTCCCATAGCCCTGGATAAATTTTCAATAGTACCCTCTCAAGCCCAAGAATCCTCTCACTCCCTTCACATTCTTAGGAACAAGCCAGCTTAGCACACTTTGAATTTTTTCAGGATCCATTGCTACCCTCTGCCCTGATATTATATGCCCCAAGTATTCAACAGAAGTTCTCCCCAAACTACACTTTTTCTAGTTAACTACAAAGCTATGGAGCTTTAACAGATACAGTACCTTAGCTAGATGTACCATGTGTGTCTACCAATCTGAGCTATAGATCAAGATATCGTCAAAGAAAACGAGGACAAACCTTCAAAGATAAGGCCTGAAAATGTCATTCATGTTAGACTGAAAGGTGGCTGGAGCATTCGTCAATCCGAAGGGCATGACAAGGTATTCATAGTGCCCTTCATGACTGCAGATAGTTGTTTTGTACACATCCTCATCCTTCACTCGAATCTGATTGAAACCTAACTTGAGGTCTAGCTTGGAGAAAAAACAAGCCCCATGTAACTCATCCAAGAGTTCCTCTACCACCAGAATAGGGTATTTGTCCAGTACCGTAGCTCTATTTAGAGCTCTATAATTGACATACATCTTCCACGAATTGTCCTTCTTCACCAAGATCACTGGGCTAGAAAAAACACTGTTGCTAGGCTTAATGAACCTTTCTTGGAGTAATTCATTGACCTGCCTCTCAATCTCATCCTTTTGGTGATGAGGATATCGATAAGGTCTTACACTAACTACTATCCTGGTTGAAGATTAATGACATGGTCATTGTGCCGATGAGGAGGAAGACTTTGAGTTTCTGAGAATACCTCAAGAACTTGGTCCAGCACATCATGCAGCTCAGCAAGCTGCTTCTTGGGCAATTCCCCCTACTGCCCATTGGTACTATAATGGATCTCGGTGTTCCATAACAGCCCTTCTACTTCAAAAATCAGACTTCCAGTAATGGTATTGTGCAAAGAAGCATAAGTCATGAGTCCAGTGTGATTACCTTGTAACTGCACCCATTGGTCACCCTTTCGAAAAGCCATGGTGGATGAACTCCAGTCCATTTGAACTACACCTAAGGTTCCCAACCAAGAGACACCTAATATCAAGTCCAGAGTCCCAAGTTCAAATACATATGTTGTTATGGATGCTTTGACGGCCCCTAAATCTACTTGTAAATCGCATTTGCCCTTAGTGACCACTCGGTGACCATCCCCCAGCCTAATGCCTATTTCCCGAGTATGCTGCACTGCTATTCTCAGTGCGTGTGCCAGCCTTTGTGAGGCAAAATTGTGACTAGCTCTGCTATCAATTAGGACAAGGATCGGCAGCCCCTGCAACCTTCCTTCTAGCTTCATAACTTTAGGACTAGACACTCCCTCCTCTGAATGGTGGTATAATTCAATTACTGCACAACGTAATTCCTCAACTGGGTCCTCATTTGTAGGTGGTAACGCCTCAATATCTCCGTTGTCATTAAGGAACTCATCCTCGGCTAACAAGGTGACTCGAAGTTGTTTGTCAGGGCATTGATGGAGAGGATGAAATTGTTGTCCACAACGAAAACAAATACCCTTCTTCTTTCGGTTAAAAATTTCTTGGGCAGAAAGATGGCGAGTTCCTTTGTTTCTTCCCTCACCCCACCTTTTGTTTTCCACTCTCCCGCATTTCCTCCAACAGGTTGAAAGGTTTGCGTAGGGGATTTAAGCTCCGGCTTCCATCCCATGCCTCATTCTCTAGAGCGATTGGGTAGTTGTTGGGAAGGATAAGGCATTCCTTTTGTATTACCTCCTGGCCCAGAAGTAAATCCTCTCTGATTTCCCAGACTTTGCATTCCCCTATTTTCACTACTTCCAAACAAAGCAAACTCAACATCTCTAGCCAAGGTCATTACCTTAGTTCTAGTATCAGGATGATGAACCCTGTTTTCACTCCTTCCAAACAAAGCAAACTCAACATCTCTAGCCAATGTCATTACCTTAGTTTTGGTATCAGGATGATGAACCCTGACCCATCTGCGGATTTCTTCCCGTAGTCCATGCATGAAATACCCAATAACTTGTTGTTCTGGAAGTTTAGGAACCTAGGATGATAAAGCTTCGAAAGCTTCAATGTAATCAGCCACCAACTTCTCCTGTTTTAATCCAGTCAACTGTTTGAAAGGATTCAAAGATGGCAATCCTCCATAACGTTCCAGCAGAGCTTCCTTCAACTGATGCCATGTTAAGTCCGGTTTCGACTCCTATAGTAAGGCAAACCAGTGCACCACTTGCCCCTCCATTAACACCTGGGCAAGAGGAACTTGGACTTCGGGTCAGGTATTCTGTACCAGGAAGTACGTTTTGGCCAGGGTAATCCAACCCTGTGGGTCGGCTCCGTTGAAGGAAGACAGTTCTACCTTTTTAACAGCCATGCGAAACTCATCTAGAGCATCACCACCTAGTTCGAAACCTGGAGGTGGCTCATTGCAGATGTGCTCTGCAACTCAAAAGGTCCGTGTGGCTCGATCCATGGTGTTTCGAGAATTTTCCAGTATGGAGGACTTGTCTTCTACCACAAAAGCTTTGCCGGGACGATGCATCCACTCGGACATCAAAGCACGAAATTTGGCGTTCTCCTGTCTTCCACCTCATGGGTATTGTTCTCGGCCACTCTCGCCAACTTCTCTTGGACCATCAACTTGTGCAACTCTGTAACAGAAGCTTGCAGCTCCTGGCACTGCATATCCAGAGACGCGACCTTGCACTCAACCACATCTACTCTTCCGGTCATCCTTGTATTCATTCACCAAAGGTATCTGATTCCTTTAGCTATCCGGCGGGTCGGACTAATGATAGAGTCCAGAGAAATAGCTAGAAAGATAATTCTGAATAATAGAAATAGAAGCAATAGAAAACAATAGAAAGCAGTAGATGAACTACTGAACCTCTACCCAGAGCTGTAGCTCCTCAGAGATATTCTCTGCCCAGGCAATCAGCCTTCTCCTCTAAGAATGATCTTCTTGATACCTTCTCCCCTCACACCAGACCTTCTATAACTAACTTCACATGCATCANGCTATCCGGCGGGTCGGACTAATGATAAAGTCCAGAGAAATAGCTAGAAAGATAATTCTGAATAATAGCAATAGAAGCAATAGAAAACAATAGAAAGCAGTAGATGAACTACTGAACCTCTACCCAGAGCTGTAGCTCCTCAGAGATATTCTCTGCCCAGGCAATCAGCCTTCTCCTCTAAGAATGATCTTCTTGATACCCTCTCCTCTCACACCAGACCTTTTATAACTAACTTCCCATGCATCATTGCCTTCCCCCATTTACGTAACAAACTAATCCATGTGGCATAACAACCTGTCACCTCATCATTTACTCTCATTCTCACTCCCTGCCCTCTTCGTATTCCTTCTAGAGTACACTCTCCATATCTTAGGCCTATCCTTTTCTTCATTCACCAACTGACCCCTATCAAATTGCCTAACCAATAAATATCACATGCAATTTTCTAAATTACCTTTATACTTGATACAAGACAATAAGGTAACTAACACTTTCCATAAACTAGACAAACCATTCACAGTTCAGAGAATTTCCTCTCTAGTTGGTATTTCTCATTTGACAGCTGCAGTTCCTATTGCCACAACAATTAACTGATGTCCTTGAATGTAAAAGATGTAGAGATAATTTAACACTAGTAAATATTTCATACCTTCATACAAGCAATAGCAATCTATTTGCGAAGGGAAAAGATCTCCTCTTCCAGTGCCCTGACTCATGAATAAAGCTCTTGCACATAAAGTTATAATCTGATGGTACGATACTGAGCTTCTTGCATCTTCAATTGAAATATCATGTGCCTGAATATATTTTGGTGTCTTCTAGCAAATTTTTCTCTTATGTCAGAATTTCCTAATGCAAAATTCATGTTAAACTTGAGTACCAAAGCCTCTAGGTCCTCAATGTGATTGAAGTCATCATCTCTTTTGACATTCCTCTGAGTCAGATTTTTATCAAACTTGTGCCTACAATGGAAAAACAATGATAACTGTTGAAAACGTGCCTTAGGAATCTGTCAAAGTTTGTTTCAACTAGCTGTTACTGTTAGTGGCTGTTAGTTCTTATTTTTCTGCTTAGTTGTTATTTTACTCAAGTAGTGGACTATGTTGTTAGTTGTGCTAACTAGAATTTTGGGTCATGATCCTTTATTCTAGCATCTTTCATGTGTATTTAAGTCTCAAGTTATCTTCAATAAAATTAATTCTTAGTAGCTCATATTCCTTCTTGTTATTTTCTGTTTTTTGCCTATTATTTTTCTGCCTTACGTTTCTGTTTAAAAAACAACAATTGGTATCAAAGCTCTCTTCTTGAGGGACCTGTGAGTGTCTTAGTGAGTTTTTGAGAGCACCTATACACTGACCTTACCTTTACAGAAATCAAACTTTCAAGCCATGAATGCTGAGGCAGGTTTCACTCAAATTTCTCCACCAATCTTTGATGGGGAAAATTATCAGATATGGGCAGTACGTATGGAAGCCTTTCTTGAAGCCTTGGATGTTTGGGATGTTGTGGAAGATGCAGATTTTCATGTTCCAGCTTTACCAGATGACCCCACAATGGCTCAATTCAGAAACCACAAAGATAGAAAAGCAAAGAAGACAAAGGCAAAGGCCATTCTTTTTGCAGCAATCTCACCCTCAATTTTCACCAGAATTATGACGCTGACATCTGCAAATGCCATTTGGAATCATCTCTGAGATGAATATCAAGGTGATAAAAGGATTAAAGGCATGAAAGTGCTTAATCTTATCAGAGAATTTGAAGTACTTAAGATGAAGGAGTCAGAAACCATCAAAGAATATTCTGACCAGCTTCTTAAAATTGCAAATCAAGTAAGATTACTTAGCACTGAACTTTCTGATTCTAGAATTGTTCAAAAGCTTCTTGTAACTGTACCAAAGAGGTTTGAAGCCTCAATCTCTACTTTAGAAAATACTACGGATCTGTCGAGTATTACTTTGGCAGAAGTAATTCATTCTTTGTAGGCCACTGAACAGAGAAGACTCATAAGACAAGAGGGTACAATTGAAGGAGCTCTGCAGTCAAAGCACCAATCTGGTGGCAAGGGAATGAAAAAGAAAAGCAAGAAGGACATAGTTGCAAGTGGAGATGCTACTTCTAATAACAATAATAGTAGCAGCAAAAAGGAAAGATTTCCACCTTGTAAACATTGTGGTGGAAAATCTCATCTTTATTTCAAATGCTGGAGGAGACCTGATGCAAAATGCAATAAATGCAACCAAATGGAGCATGAGGCAGTAATATGCAAAGCAAAAATTCAACAAGCAACTGTTGAAGCAAAAAATGCTAGTCAAGAGGAGGAAGATAAGCTTTTTGTTGCAACCTGTTTTTCCAGCAGCAACTCATGTGAATCCTGGTTAATTGACAGTGGCTACACCAACCATATGACCTATGACAGAGAGTTGCTCAAAGAATTGGAGAGCACTGAAGTTAAATGGGTCAAAATTGGAAATGGTGAACACATTCTAGTAAAAGGAAAAGGCACTGTAGCTATAACAAGCTACTCAGGTACAAAAATTCTTACTGATGTTTTATATGTACTTGATATTAGTCAAAACTTACTCAGTGTTGGACAGTTACTTGAGAAAGGATTCAAAGTTATTTTTGAAAACAAATGCTGCATAATCAAGGATCCAACAGGCCAAGAAATGTTCAAGGTCAAAATGAGGAGCAAGAATTTTTCATTTGATCCAATGAAGGAGGAGCAAGCTGCCTTCCCAGTTACAGCAAGCTCAACTGATCTTTGGCACAGGAGGTTAGGTCATTTCCATCATTTAAGAATGAACTACATGCTGAGAAATCAACTTGTTCGTGGAGTACCTACCTTTACAACAAAATTAATTGACTGTAAAGCATGTCAATTTGGGAAGCAAACAAGGCAACCATTCCCTGACGGTGTTTGGAGAGCCACACAAAAGCTCCAGCTAGTTCACACTGATCTTGCTGGTCCACAAAGAACTCCATCACTAAAAGGAAGTCTCTATTATATCATTTTTATAGATGATTTAACCAGAATGTGTTGGATTTATTTTCTTAGATATAAATCAGAGGTTGCAGAGGTGTTCTGGAAATTCAAAGCNGCTGCATAATCAAGGATCCAACAGGCCAAGAAATGTTCAAGGTCAAAATGAGGAGCAAGAATTTTTCATTTGATCCAATGAAGGAGGAGCAAGCTGCCTTCCCAGTTACAGCAAGCTCAACTGATCTTTGGCACAGGAGGTTAGGTCATTTCCATCATTTAAGAATGAACGACATGCTGAGAAATCAACTTGTTCGTGGAGTACCTACCTTTACAGCAAAATTAATTGACTGTAAAACATGTCAATTTGGGAAGCAAACAAGGCAACCATTCCCTGACGGTGTTTGGAGAGCCACACAAAAGCTCCAGCTAGTTCACACTGATCTTGCTGGTCCACAAAGAACTCCATCACTAAAAGGAAGTCTCTATTATATCATTTTTATAGATGATTTAACCAGAATGTGCTGGATTTATTTTCTTAGATATAAATCAGAGGTTGCAGAGGTGTTCTAGAAATTCAAAGCTCATGTAGAAAACCAAAGTAGCTGTAATATTCAGATTCTAAGGTCTGATAATGGGAAGGAATATGTCTCAAATCAGTTTCAACAATTTTGTACAAAGGCTGGAATAGAACATCAACTCACTGCTCCTTACACTCCTCAGCAAAATGGAGTGAGTGAAAGGAAAAATAGATCAATCATGGAGATGACTAGGTGTATGCTGCATCAGAAAGACTTACCAAAGAAATTTTGGTCTGAAGCTGCAAATACTGCTGTGTTCATTCAAAACAGGCTGCCTACAAGAGCTGTGCAAAATCAAACACCATTTGAAGCTTGGTTTGGTTTCAAACCTTCTTTGGATTTTTTTTAAGATATTTGGTTGTTTATGCTACTCACATGTGCCTCAGGTTAAGCGTGATAAACTTGACAAAAGGGCAGAACCTGGAATATTTATTGGCTACAGCACCATCTCTAAAACTTACAGGATTTTTCAGCCTCAAACAGAGAAAATCCTAATAAGTAGAGATGTATACTTCATGGAGGACGAAAAATGGAGTTGGAATGACTCAAAGGAAAATCAAAATCCTCTGCTGGTACTTGAAGACACAGTAGATGATCCACCTGTTAGAGGCACCAGATTGCTCTCTGACATCTATCAAAGAAGCAATGTGGTAGTATGCAATGTAGCAATGTGTGAACCTGCAAGCTTTAAGGAAACTATGATGGACCAAAGATGGTTGGCTGCAATGCAAGAAGAGCTGTCCATGATTGAAAAAAATCAGACCTAGAAACTGGTTCAAAAACCTCATGATAGAAATGTCATAGGTGTCAAATGGGTGTTCAGAACAAAATTCAATCCTGATGGTTCAATAAACAAGCACAAAGCAAGGTTTGTGGTAAAAGGTTATGCACAAATATTTGGGATTGATTATTCTGACACTTTTGCTCCTGTTGCCAGACTTGATACAATCAGATTGCTACTTGCCATTGCAGCACAAAAGGGATGGCAAATGTTTCACATGGATGTCAAGTCGGCTTTTCTCAATGGACTTCTGCAAGAGGAGATTTATGTTGAGCAACCAGAAGGTTTTGTAATCAAAGGCCAGGAAGACAAAGTTTACTTGCTAAAAAAAGCTCTTTATGGCTTAAAGCAAGCACCAAGGGTCTGGTACAGCAGAATCAATGATCATCTATTGAGTTTGGGCTTTCAAAGAAGCCTATCAGAAGCTACACTCTATGTTAAGCATTCTGGTACAGAAATTCTAATTATTTCTATGTATGTTGATGATCTTTTGGTGACAGGAAGTAATGCAGCACTTATTGAAGAATTTAAGCAAGAAATGATGAATGTTTTTGAAATGACTGATCTTGGTCTTATGACCTATTTCTTGGGAATGGAGATCACTCAAAGGAAGCATGAAATTTTTATTTGTCAAAAGAAGTATGCAAAGGAGATCCTCAAGAAATTCCACCTTGATAGCTGCAAAGAAATGAACACTCCTATGAATCAAAAGGAGAAGTTCATCAAGGAGGATGGAGCTAATAAAGTTGATGAAGCTCATTTCAGAGGATTAATAGGGTGTTTAATGTACCTTACAGCAACAAGGCCTGACATCCTATTTGCAGTAAGTATTCTGTCAAGATTCATGCATTGTGCAAGTGAATTGCACTTGAAGGCAGCAAAAAGAGTTGTAAGATACATCAAAGGAACTGTCAATTATGGAGTGAAGTATTGCAAGGAACAAAATTTCAGATTATTCGGTTATTCTGACAGTGATTGGGCAGGTTCTTTGGATGATATGAAGAGTACTTCAGGGTACTGTTTCAGTATGGGTTCAGGTGTTTTCTCTTGGTGTTCCAAGAAGCAGGAAATAGTAGCTCAATCAACAGCCGAAGCTGAGTTCATTGCAGCAACATCAGCTGTCAATCAAGCTATTTGGTTGAGGAATATTCTAGCAGATTTACGTTTGGAACAAGACCAAGGCACAGAAATCCTGGTGGACAATCAAGCAGCAATTTCAATCTCACATAATCCTGTGTTCCATGGAAAAACCAAGCATTTCAATATCAAATTGTTTTATCTGAGAGAAGTGCAGGAAAATGGAGATATAAGTCTAGTTTATTGCAAAACAGAAGACCAAGCTGCTGATATTTTTACTAAGTCTTTTGCACTTAGCAGGTTTGAGTTTCTGAGGAATAAACTTGGAGTTTGCAGCTTCCAAGGCAAGGAGGAGTGTTGAAAACGTGCCTTAGGAATATGTCAAAGTTTGTTTCAACTAGCTGTTACTGTTAGTGGCTGTTAGTTCCTATTTTTCTGCTTAGTTGTTATTTTACTCAAGTAGTGGACTATGTTGTTAGTTGTGCTGACTAGAATTTTGGGCCATGATCCTTTATTCTAGCATCTTTCATGTGTATTTAAGTCTCAAGTTAGTAGCTCATATTCCTTCTTGTTGTTTTCTGTTTTCTGCCTATTATTTTTCTGCCTTACGTTTCTGTTTAAAAAACAACAATAACAACAAATTATTACATCAGAACTTGAACATACAACAGATTGTTAGTTGCAACCTAACTTTATGCTAGTCCGCAAGATGGACTTCATAACTCAAGCAAAATTATTACTGCTCCCAAAAAGTGTTTAAAAATTAAAGTTAATCGTTTACACCTTTACTCGTTTCATTTACACCTTTACTCGTTTTCACATTTTTATTTTAATTTTTTTTCGTGACATTGACCAAAATTTGAAAAGCACTAACCCTGGATTTAATCTGAATTTATTTGCATACATTACTCATTTTCAACCAAAATTTATGGTTTCCCACAACCTCTTTCCCTTTCTTTCCCATTCTCTTTTACAAAGCTTGAGGTGCCCTACATGCACCCTGTGCCTTGCCAAAAGGTGCAGCTCACACAAGGCTATCTCTCCGAAATGGCACACTGTTTAGACCAAGGCAAGGAGCCTAAGGGAAACTTCCAACTAGGTGAACATTTCAAGTTAAAACAAGGTGCTAAACAGCTATTAAGACATTGACCAAGTGGAATTTGAGAAAACCATGGGAGTTGAATGCTTCTTGAATCATGCAGATATGACACGGCCAAAAATTTCAACTAGTACTGGTTTTAAAAACACCACCTAAACCCAAAGCCCCATTACTTTGCTAATGGGCCACATAAATAAACACCAAAAATAGGCAGCAGAAGTAAGACTTTCATAGAAGCTATGGGTCAGCAATAAAATTGATCAAAAATTAATTTTTAACTAATATAGCAACATGGGTTAGCGAAAAAATTGATATAAACTTACGAAAGATTAACGAAATTCGCATCTTCAGTTAATTTAAGGAGGCATAGAAGAAGAGAACCATACCAGCATTGGCAAGGAGAAGAGTGGGGTCATTGTGGGGCACAACAGAGCTCGATTTCCAATTCACATGATTCTTCTCCACAAAGAATTTGATGTACGTGTCCCTGACGTGCTTCGCCGGCTACTTCATTTCCAGTGACTCTGCCCCTAGCATGGTGGCAGAGGAGGTAGAAATTCGAAACAAACAAATTAATTGGACCTTTGATGATTTTGAATCCAAATCAAAATTAAAGTTGAAACAAACAACATGGATAAGTTTGTGTATGCAATGCAAATCACTAGTACACCATTTCACTACCTCCTGTAACCCTCCACTGAGTTGCACCTCTGCTGCAAGTTCATTAAGGAACAAAGAAGGGGAAATAATTGAAAAATGATAGTCTTGAATAAATATTTACCATAGGGGAAGCATTAACCATTTCTTAACTTGATTAACCACATGTTATCTGGTTAATCATATGAAGAATTGATTAATGTTTCCTTCCCAGTAACTATTTCTCATGAACTATCTATTTCAATCATTTCCCCATAAAAAAAAAAATCATAGGTTAGTAATCAAGTCGAGGATATACTAGCAGGAAAACATTTATTGGATAAACAAAACTAGAGTATAAGAACTCTTATTAAATGGAAGAGCAGAAGAGAAATTCATTTACTAGAAAATCTTACCTTTTTGCAGATTCTCAACTATTCAATGTAGACATGTAGACCTCTAAAAGGCTTTGGTCAACAGAGTCATTTGATACATTCCCCTCTAATTCACTGAAAGCTTGCAATCCTGAATGCCATACAATAACAAAGCTAGTAAGCAAATGAAAGAAAAAAGAGAAGTATGGTAAGCAAGCATAAAGATGTTGAAAATCAACAAACAAAATAATTTTTTTTTTTTGTTGAAAGATGAGGCAAGGCCCAAAACAAGAAAAAGAAACCCAGGAACAACAGCTCTTGGGAGAGCTACATGCATATCATCCTTCATGAGCAAATTTTGTAGACAGGGAAGAGGCTCCAGCAGCTAAGTAACTTTGAAATCTTCCTCATGGGCTCTTCAAGCTAATCTCCTGGACAAGAGTGAAGCAGAGATGTAGAGCATTATCACAACTGTGAAGAAGCTGCAAGCTCCATTGAGAATCTGATTCCACAACCACCTTATGGCCAAGATTGCACACAAAACCTGCCAGATACCAGAAGCAACATGAATCAGTCCACCACACACTGCATTCATAGACGATGCCCACATGGAACCATTGAACCACCCTTCCAAAGGAAATTGCCATAAACAAAATATATATCTAATAATAATGATATAGAATATAAATATTATAATATTATATTGTTCATTTAAATATTTATTAGAAATATGATTAATAATATTAATATGAATTTTATTTAATTATTTTAATAAATAGATATATTTAAATATATTAATTAATTTATATAATTAGAAAAAATAAAATATATATATAAATACGATTAGCTATTTATGTATTATTATTATTATTTATATCTTTATATCTAAAATAGAAAATAAATTAAATTTTCAAATTTCTATTTTATTAAATATAATAAATAAATATAGATCTAATAAAAATTAATATATAAAATATAAATACTATAATACTATACTCTAATTTATTCAAATATCATATAACATTAATATGAATTTTATTTGAATTATATTAATAATTAGAAATATATTTAAATATATTTCTAATTATTAAAAATAAAATATAAAATAGCAGTGAGGGATTCTATCAAGCAAGAATAAATAGCTGAAGCATGAACCAAAGGCAAGTATGGCATAGTTGTGCAAAGCAAGAATGCTCTGTCGCCCCTAGGATATGCATTGCTCAACGAAGGGAACTTGACAAGGAGGAAGATAATGTGATATCCATACAGCCAAATTTGCATCATCCACAAGGGCTTTGGCGAAGCAATGAAGCATTTTGGGAACCAATAACCTTCCTTTGCCGCTAACTCCAACTGTAGCCCAGATGAAATCACTCTACATCTTGAAGCTTTTCCACAATGTTTTCAGCAGCATAAATCCTTAACTGCATTTGTCGTTCCCACCAACATGTTAAATACAACTAAAGAAACAAGAGAAAGTTGGCAAAAAAATTATTCTTCCACATTAACTATAAGCAGTGAAGTTACTGCAAGTGAAGGAATACATTCTGCAACTGAGTGCAAACAATACAAGTGGCTCGTAGCTACTGTTCCTCTAACACCTTCAACTTGTAAAGAGCAAGAAGTAATGCTTGACAACATAATCGACAAGAAATGTCCAAATCAAGAAAAACTTAACAATGCAGTAATTTAAAGTTTTTTAAATTACACTCCTGTCATAACCCTGCCCATATTAAACTCCCAGCCTTCTTGCTTACAACCTTTTTCCCTGACAATATTAATTGACTGTTAAAAATTTCTAAATTTTTTAACTTCTCTGCAATTATTTGACTAAGCAGATGCGAAATATATGAAAAATGAAAAGGGGAGTGGGGAAACCTTTCAAAAATCAAGAAAAACTGAACAATGCAGTAATTTAAAGTTTTTTAAATTACATTCCTGTTATAACCCTGCCCATATTAAACTCCCTGCCTTCTTGCTTACAACCTTTTTCCCTGACAATATTAATTGACTGTTAAAAATTTCTAAATTTTTTAACTTCTCTGCAATTATTTGACTAAGCAGATGCGAAATATATGAAAAATGAAAAGGGGAGTGGGGAAACCTTTCAAAAAAATAAGTATAATTGTGTGATAAGAAGGAAACTAAAGATCATGTCCAGTTTAAAAATGTTATAAATTTGCACATTTTTCAATTATAACTAGAATTGGCAACCTAAGCGTTGAAACTGACTTTTCCCTTTCTATTGATTCTTTGGCAACTTAATCTTCATAGTTAGCATAGAGATGATATAATCTTTTTACACTCAAACATAATTCATAGATATAATATTAGCAATTTTCATCAATCTCAATGGTGACAAAGTTGAAGAATGGGTTAGTGTCTCGTGTACCTGAAAATATGTTAAGAGTGTCATTGTCATTCTAGAAACAAGAAAGTGAGGAAGGGTAATTTGGACTTATCGACAGGGAAGAGAGTATAATTCACTCTAATAACATATGAAGAAAAATCAATTAAAAAGCATACTATCTGTAGTCTACGTAGTGGTGTACTGGCGGTTTCATCCTCAGTGTGACATACTCAATTGCAGTTCCACTAAAAAGAATGTTGGTCACTAACAGTGTATGCAACTTGGAATAAAGATAAATAAAGATGCTTAAAATAGATATTCCAAGAATAAAAACATGACACCCAAAAATTTATAGGAATAGTTTTATATCATACACGCCACCACAAATGCTCTTTTGGCTTGAAGGATGGACAAAAAACAAGTCTGCTCATACCTTTTGCTAAAATTTAATTTAATTATGAGAAACGGGGTGTCATGGATCAAACTCTTGACTGCTTGGTCAAAGAGGTTCTACAACCATGTCAAGGAACCATTTCAACACAAAAGGTTAAAGGCCTATGAATGGTTTTGTGAGAATAGTGGAAAGGTTGTGAGACTAGCTTCTCACATCTATTATTTATACTAACTGTACAGCAATAACGGGCCTAATCATGGGCCTAATCATAAGCTAATTACAAGCCTAAACATATGCTATAATAATTACAGTATTTACAGCTAATATTCTAACACTCCCCCTCAAGCTGGAGCATACATATTATATGTTCCAAGCTTGTTACAAATGTAGTTAACTCGAAGGCCTCCGAGAGACTTAGTGAATATGTCTGCTAGCTGGTCATTTGATCTAACAAAACTAGTAGCAATATCCCCTGAAAGTATTTTCTGTTTAACAAAGTGACAGTCAATCTCTATATGTTTGGTCCTTTCATGGAAGACTGGATTGGAGGCAATGTGGAGAGCTGCTTGGTTATCGCATATTAGTTTCATCTGTTGAATCTTCATGAATTTTAACTCCTGATGTAACTGTTTCAGCCATATGAGCTCACAGGTTGCTTTAGCCATGGCTCGGTATTCTGCCTCAGCCGTGGATAGAGCAACAACTGATTGTTTCTTGCTCTTCCATGACACTAGATTGCCCCCAACAAATACACAATATCCAGTGGTTGAGTGTCTATCGTATGGACAGCATGCCCAGTCAGCATTTGAATATCCAACCACCTGAATATGTCCTCTACTTTCATACAATAGGCCTTTACCAGGTGCCTTCTTGATGTATTTTAAAATACGAACTACTGCATCCCAATGACTGTCACATGGAGCACTTAGAAATTGACTAAGTACACTCATAGGGAATGCAATATCAGGACGTGTCACTGTAAGGTAGTTGAGTTTCCCAACAAGTCTCCGATATCTACTGGGATCTGATAAGGGCTCCCCCTGATCAGGTAGGAGCTTGACATTTGGATCCATTGGAGTCTCCACAGGTTTGCAATTTGACATACCTGTTTCTTTCAATATATCCAAGGCATATTTTCGCTGTGAGATGGTAACACCTTTTCGGGATTGAGCAACTTCTATTCCCAAAAAATACTTGAGTTTGCCCAAATCTTTTGTCTGAAAGTGTTGGAATAGATGTTGCTTGAGTTTATGTATGCCTTCTTGATCATTCCCTGTAATCACAATGTCATCCACATATACAATCAAGTACATGCATCGGTTAGGGGATGAGTGAAAGTAAAAAACTGAATGATCAGCCTCACTCCGAGTCATACCAAACTGTAGGACAACTGAACTAAATCTCCCAAACCAAGCCCGTGGAGATTGTTTAAGTCCATAGAGAGATCGGCGAAGTCGACACACCAATCTAGACTCCCCTTGAGCAACAAATCCAGGAGGTTGCTCCATATAAACTTCCTCTTGCAATTCGCCATGTAGAAAGACATTTTTAATATCCAATTGATAAAGGGGCCAGTGGTGAATGACAGCCATAGAGAGAAAGAGGCGAACAGAGGCCATCTTGGCAACTGGAGAGAAGGTATCACCATAATCAAGTCCGTAGATCTGGCTGTATCCCTTGGCAACCAAGCGAGCTTTCAAACGTTCTATTTGGCCATTAGGGCCAACTTTGACTGTATAAACCCAACGACAACCAACAGTGGATTTACCATGTGGTAGAGGCACCAAATCCCAAGTGCTATTAGAGTCTAAAGCAGCCATCACATCAATCATTGCCTTTTGCCAGCCTGGGTCAGAAAGTGCTTCACCTACATTTTTAGGAATAGAAACAAGAGACAAAGACGACACAAAAGCAGAATATTGTGGAGACAAACGGTGATAGCTCAAAAAATTATAAATGGGATCAGGATTGCGAGTAGAACGAATACCTTTGCGGTCAGCAATAGATCGGTCCAAGTCAAAGATCGGAACCTGAGAAGTGACTGGAGCAAGAGATGAATCCAATGGGGCAGGAGCAGGGAGGTCATTGGTGGGAGGGTTGTCAACAGGCTCAAGGACGGGTGGCACGATGGGTGGGTGCTCAACAGGCCCAGTGACAGGTGGCACAATGGTAGGGTCCTCAACAGGGTTAGGTCGAAGCCGACAATGATAGGTGAGGAGAGGAGGTGCCGAGTCCTCTGTAGGACCAGTGGAGTCATGAGACGAAACAACCTGTGGAAGAGGACTAGTGCAAGAAATGGGGAGATCTTGAGTAACAGTAGAACAATCAGGATGCCCTAAAGAAGGAAAGAAAGGAGTTGTCTCAAAGAATGTGACATCCGGGGAAACAAGATATCGTTTGAGTTCAGGAGAGAAACAACGGTAACCTTTTTGCAAACGGGAATAACCCAAAAAGACACATTTGAGAGATTTTGCATGTAACTTATCTTTACCTGGAGTGAGATCATGAGCAAAACATGTGCAACTGAAGACACGAAGAGAAAGAGAGTAGAGTGGCTGATTGGGAAACAAAAGAGAATGAGACACCTGATTTTGTAAAACAGAAGATGGCATGCGATTAATCAAATAACATGCAGTGATAATTGCATCTCCCCAAAAACGCAGCGGAACATTATTATGAATGAGGAGAGTACGAGCAGTCTCAATCAGGTGTCTATTTTTCTGCTCAGCCACCCCATTTTGTTGAGGAGTATGAGCACAAGAAGAGTGATGAAGAATGCCCTGAGAAGTCATAAAAGATTGAAATGGGGCAGAAAAATATTCTCGGGCATTATCACTCTGGAAGGTGTGAATGGTGATTCCAAATTGAGTTTTAATTTCTGAGCAAAAGGTTTGGAAAATAGAGAAAAGTTCTGAACGATTTTTCATTAAAAATAACCAAGTACTTTGGGAAAAATCATCAACAAATGTAACAAAGTATTGAAAACCCAAAGTTGAGTTGACACGACTAAGACCCTATACATCAGAATGAACCAGTGAAAAAGGAGACTCGGCTCGTTTATTGACACGACTAGGAAAAGAACTACGAACATGTTTGCCTAACTGACAAGACTCACATTCTAAAGAAGAGACACTAGAGAGACTCGGCACCATCTTCTGTAGTTTCTGTAAGCTAGGATGTCCCAAACGGCGATGAAAAAGTTCAGGAGAATCAGCAGCAATACAAGCCACAGGAGATGGTGGTGGGGCGAGGTAGTATAGCCCACGGGACTCATGTCCGACTCCAATCATCCTCCCAGTGTTCCGCTCCTGTACAATAACCGAATGAGCAACAAAGGTAACAGAATAAGGGAGGGTTTGAGTTAATTTGCTAACAGAAATCAAATTAAATGGACACCCAGGTACAAAGAGAACAGAATTTAAAGATAGGGAGGGCAAGGGTGTGGCCTGACCAATGCCTCTGACTATAGTGTGTGATCCATCAGCTAAGGTAACAGTGGATAATGAATTAGAATAAGTGATATGAGAAAATAAATTCTTGTTACCAGACAAGTGATCAGAAGCACCAGAATCAAGAACCCAAGGTCCAAGAGAGGAGGACTGAGAGATGCATGCAATTCGGATTACCAAGTTGAGCAATAAAGGCAATGGAGGTGGACCGCTAGTTGTCTTGGAATCTGAGGAACTCATTGTAATCAGCAGCAGAAACGGATACAGTGCCAAATGGAGTGCTAGAGGAGGAACCATACTGTGCAACATTAGCAACCTTAGAAGGTCGACCATGAAGGAGAAAACAGCGATCCATTGTATGGCCAATTTTATTGTAGTGAGTACATCGGGGGCGATCTCTATTTCGAGCTCGCTGATCACCACTGCCGCCCTTACCATCCTCTCGATGGTTCACTTGAGAGGCTAGAATAGTAGATTCAGCTGAGGTAGTCAAAACAGAGGTACTTGTAGGTGCTGAAATACGGATTAATTGCTCAAATATCGTGTCCATAGTAAGAACCCCAGGGTTGGCTAGAATTTGATTACGGACTGAATCCAATTCAGAAGGAAGACCAGCAAGTGCAAGGACCATAAAGAATTTGCCACAATGTGCCTCTTGTTGAGCGACATCAGTTGAGAATGGCATCATCTCATTAAATTCCTGCTGAAAAGTCTCGATCTGCCCCAGATAAGTTTGCATATCCAGATCCTGTTTCTTAAGAGTTTTCATATGAGAGACAACATTATACAAACAATTTATATCGTTTGAGTAGAGTTTCTTGCCCTTCTGCAAAACCTCATAATAGGTACGATAAGGTCGATATTGGCCAACAAGAACCCGATCAATAGATTGCCAAAGAACATTACAAAGATAAGCATTAGCCTGCTTCCACTTAGGCTGATCTTTTTCAGGGATGTCTTTAATTTGTTTGAGTAAGTGTTCCTCATGGCCCTGACCTAAAAACCACAACTCCACAGAGGCTGACCAAGTCATATAGTTGCCAGAACCAGTTAATTTCTCAGCACAAATAGTTGGAGTAGAAGAAAAAGTAAGGAATGAGTGGTGACCAGAAGTTTCCTTGTTTGAAGAGGCCATTTGGATGTTACTAACCGTTAACAAAGAGGAGCAGAACTGTTATGATGCTGTCTAGGTCAGAAAACACCAAAGTAAAGGTAGGAACATGTCGGAAATACGCTGGAGGACAGATCTGGAAAGTTTCACGGCGATCGGAGCAGACACGAGCCTCCACGCGCGGAAGAAACTGGCGGCGCGTGGGTGTCACGCGCAGAGAGTGGAGTGGCGCGTGTGGTGGCGGCTGAGGGCGGGTCTCCGGGGAATGGCCGGACGGAGGGTACTGAGGTTGACTACAGGGTCAGAATTGGGATTATCGAGTCCTAGGGTGACTGGATAGAGACACAGGCACTAAACCCTAGTTTTAGAACACTGTTGGACTATGAACACAGCAGGGAGAGGAGAAACCCTGCTGGAAAAATTCACAGCGGGAATGGGGAGGTTTTTCTCACTAA
>QAOA01000813.1:134389-215448 GCA_003255065.1 Cercis canadensis | reverse complement strand
TTAGCATAAAATCTCAATTTTGGTCTAAATTTTTCCTTACTTTCTACTCTGTCATGAGATTCTTTTCGACATTGTTTTGCCTACTTTGGGTACTGTTTTAGGACTATTTGCTTGTGTTTTATTGTTGTCCCTAGAGCTGGGTTCATGGGTTCAGCTAGGTTGGCCAGCCCGTTGGGGCCCGAAAAAATGGTGGGCTGGTTTTTTAAAAAGCTGGCCCATTTACAATCGGGCCTATTTGGCCCGGCCCGATCGGGTTTCAACCGGGTTTGCCCGATTTGTTTTTTTTTTTCAGCTTTCAATCAACCCCAATTCTGAAAAATCCCTAAATTTCATCTCTCATTCTCACACTCCACAATCTCCACTTTGGTTCTTCATTTCTCCCTAAATTTCATCTCTTACACACTCCACTCTCCGGTCTTCGCCTCCCTCTCCTCAGTCCTCACTACCGCCGCCAACTGCCGTCTATCATTCTCCATCTTTTTCCCTTTGCTGTGCGTGTGCTTGTAACTGTAAGTTCTTATTCTCTCTCTTTCTCTCTCTCTATGAGGTTGTCTGCCATATATTGGAGTGTTCTCTCCCTTGCTCTATCTATGTCTGCTAATATGCCATATTGGAGCTCATTTACAGTTATAGCTAAGCTAGTTGAGTTTGCATGAGTGTTTGATGATAGGGGTGTACTGCATAGTTGTCATTGTTGATTATTCTATGGAAAATTCTTACACATTTTAGATCTGATTTCTTATTACTCTTGAACAGATAAATTCTTGTTTATGACTTATGAGATTCTTGTTTTAATCAAACAATTATTTGTGCCTGGTTGTTAGTTGTTACTCTCATGTGTTAATTTAGTTTGAAACCTCTTAATCAAACAATTATTTGTGCCTGGTTGTTAGTTGTTACTCTCATATTTTGATTTAGTTTGAAACCTCAAATTGGGTTGCTTTGCTGTGTGCCAGCGCTGAGCGCTATGTTTCTGGTGCTGAACGTGGCCCAATCGGGCTTCTGTGTTGCTGGTGCCAGCGCTGGGTGCCAAGTATGTCGAGTTGAACATTTGGGTTGATCTGGTGCCAACGCTGGGTGCTAGGTATGCCGAGATGAATTTTGGGTTGATGTGGTGCCAGCGCTGGGCGCCACGATCCTGGCGCTGGGCGCCAACCAAGCCGAAAATGAAAAATTTTCTCCAGAAATGATAAAATGTTGTTTTGACCCCCGAAACGATGGAATTTGNTTTTCTCTCTCTCTCTATGAGGTTGTCTGCCATATATTGGAGTGTTCTCTCTCTTGCTCTCTCTTTGTCTGCTAATCTGCCATATTGGAGCTCATTTACAGTTATAGTTAAGCTAGTTGGGCTTGCATGGGTGTTTGATGATAGGGGTGTACTATCATAGTTGCAATTGTTGATTATTCTATGGAAAAGTCTTACACATTTTAGATCTGATTTCTTAATGCTCTTGAACAGATAAAATCTTGTTTGTGACTTATGAGATTCTTGTTTTAATCAAACAATTATTTGTGCCTGGTTGTTAGTTGTTACTCTCATGTTTTGATTTAGTTTGAAACCTCAAATTGGGTTGCTTTGTTGTGTGCCAGCGCTGAGCGCTACGTTTCTGGCGCTGAATGTGGCCCAATCGGGCTTCTGTGTTGCTGGTGCCAGCGCTAGGTGCCAAGTATGTCGAGTTGAACATTTGGGTTGATCTGGTGCTAACGCTGGGTGCCAGGTATGCCGAGATGAATTTTGGGTTGATGTGGTGCCAGCGCTGGGCGCCAAGCAAGCCGAAAATGAAAAATTTTCTCCAGAAATGATAAAATGTTGTTTTGACCCCCGAAACGATGGAATTTGGCTAAAATCACGTGATGCGCGAGACATCTATCTGAAGGCCGTTTCCATATGAAAAAGTGAGATTTTTTTTTGTCAAAAACAAACATTGTTAACTTTTCTAGTCAAATTTGGATGCTCCCTTTATGCCATGAATTCCAAATCCTTTTGTATTACATCACATTTTGTTTGCAATTTTGTTAGGGGCTTTTATTTATATTTTTCTTTAAATTTTTTGCAGTATGACTTCCTGTAGTGTTGGAAAGAATTGTGGTATTAGTTGTGATGCTGATGATGATTGTGAATTTGTTCAAATCCCTAGTATTGTGAGTAATACAAATACTAGTGAGAATGTTGAACCACAATCCAAAAAGGCTAGATCATTATCCTCTGATGTATGGAACTATTTTGTTAAAATTGGTATGGGTAAAGATGACAAAGAAAAGTGTAAATGCAAAGCTTGTGGGAAAGAATACACTTGTACAAGTAAATCAGGAACTTCTCATTTATGCCGTCATATTCCTAAATGTCATATGATTCCTAAATTTCATGATGTTGGGGAGATGTTAATTGATTCTGAAAGGAAGTTGAAGAGAAGAAATTTGACTCTAATGTGAATCGTGAGTTATTGTCTGAATTGATTATTGCAGATGATGTTCCATTTAGTATTGTCGAGTGGAGGGTGTTTAGGAAATATTAAAAGTTTTTGAATGAAGATTGTAAGTTTATTTCTAGAAAAACTGCTAAACTTGATGTGCTGAAAAAATATGAAGTGGAGAAAGAAAAATTGAAACAACAATTAGCCCGAATTCCTGGTAGAGTGTGCTTGACTTCTGATGTTTGGACTGCATGCACCAACCATGGTTATATATCTTTAACTGCTCATTATGTTGATGAGAAATGGAAGCTGAAGGGTAAGATTTTAGCATTTTCTCACATGCAACCTCCACATACTGGACATGATTTATCATTGAAAGTGCTTGATGGGACTTTTTCCGGCAAGTATACCGGGTCACACAAATAATATAGTAGTGAGTAGAGTATCGTTCCCACGAGGATTAAGGCTAACAATTACTAATTTCACCAATAAAGATTCTATTCGGAAGGATAAAGGATTTGGATTGAAGGCAGCCCTGGAATGAGCTGCTGCAATTAACTAAATGACACTAAGTAACAAAATTCCAACAATATCGTAACAATCTTTAAGAGACAATCTAAATGTGAGATTTGTAATAAGAATGAGAAAGGTTAGGGGTTGATTTCATTCACTTGCAATTCGATTTCCTCATAGACAAGGTAATCTCAGAATCAATACTGGACTACTTATTTCAGTTACAATTCCTTTGTTGTTGGTTCATTTCCTTAAAGTGATTGAACCCAATTCCTTGGTGATACAATCCTCCCTATACTAATTACTTGTCCAATTCCTTGATACAACCAATTAATTTAGGTGATTTAGTTCTAGGAATTTAATCTAATACCACCTAAACGAAGTTATCTATTCCTAGATTAACTCAATTTAGGACAGAATTTATAGAGCACATTCGGATCTTACTATTCCTAGTGTTGAAACGAATCTCTTAACCATTCAAATGGTAGCTAAGCATTCAAAGGCATTAAGAACAGCAAATTCTATTCAACAAAAGAAGTTGTACTAAAACAAGTTTATTTAATCTTGAAACTTCATTACAAATGAATTACATCAAACCCCTAATAATAAGAATTTAGCTACTCATACTTGAATTCAATAAAAACAAAAAAATATTCAACATGAGATGAAAGAAGAGAAGAAGAAGAAACTCTATGACGATCCAGTCCCAATTGCTCCCATTTGCTCTCTAGTTCTTCTGCTCTTTTCTTCCCAAGTACGGCCTCCTCATGCCATGCATCAGATTTCCTTTTTATCCTTGTGCAGAATTAGGTCATTTGGTCAAAAATAGCTCGAACACGGCCCTGACACGGCCGTGTTCCTTTCTGGTCCTGGGCGTGTCACTTAAGTTGCATTTCTAGTCATCGAACACGGGCTCTGACACGGCCGTGTTCCTTTCTGATCACGGCCGTGTCACTTAGACATGGCATGTGCTCTTCTTTCGCCTGGGCGTGTCCTGACTTTGTAGCCTCTGCCTGTTCAACACGACCCCTCACACGTCCGTGTTCTTCTCTTTCCTTGACCGTGTTTGCCCTTAGACTGGGCTTTGATCACGGCCGTGTCACTTAGACATGGCCCGTGCTCTTCTTTGGCCTGGGCGTGTCCTGACCTTGTAGCCTCTGCCTGTTTAACACGGCCCCTCACATGGCCGTGTTCTTCTCTTTCCTTGACCGTGTTTGCCCTTAGACTGGGCCTTTGTTCTCTTGGACATTCTGCTTGATCAACACGGCCTTGGACACGGCCGTGTCTGTTCCTGTTTGAGGCCGTGTTTGTTTATGAGCTTGAGCAGTAGCCTCTGGATGGTAGACACGGGGTACACACGGCCGTGTTACTGCCCGTGTCTAGCAGAAAACTTGGTAGATGGCTGCTTTCATTGCCATTTTCTCCATGAATTGCTGCCAGATTCTTCTCATTTCCAAATTACCCATCTTGGTACCTGTCAAAGCCAATTTATGGATTAAACACCATGTTTAGAGAGAATTTGCTTGCAATGTAGGTAAAAATTCAGTATTAAAGCATGGATTGTATAGTTCTAAAAGACAAGTATCAATCCTCGCCTCTTAAAGGTGTTCTCAGAGGTGGCTTCCCTGACACATTGGGTCCAAGAGCTGGAGACTTACAAGACAGTAGTTCATACCTATCTTAGGGCGTTGTCCAGCTCATCCACTGAGGACCTTGCTACAGCACCATGGGCCTCGGCTGATGATGTAGCTAAGGACTTAGACGTGGATGATGATGGGGAGTATTAGGGTTGTAGGTTTGTACATTTTTTAATTTTTTTTTATTATATTTAATTTTAATTAAATTTGAATAATTAATTTTTCTTATATTTCTCTTTGATTTATCCCATTTTATTTTCACATATGCTCCATTTAATTAAAACTAATAACTAATTTTTTTGACAAAAAAAATACTAGTTTCTCAGGCAATTTTTCTCGGAGCGATGTCCAAGAGAAATTTCTCACATACATTAGGCTCTGAGAAAATCCATGACTTATGCGTAAGAGAGTCTCGTGCGTTCCCACTATGGATTCATGAGAAAATCTGAGAACTTTCTCACGGACATATTTTTCTGTTAGAACATTATTTTGTCACAAAAGTTTTTTTCTCGCCATAGAATCAGTGAGAAATTCTGTGACAACATGATTTCTCATAGACTTTTGCATCATTTCTCATGGGCTTTGTCTTTGAGAAAAAACCAGTTTTCTTGCAGTATATGTAAATTCAATAAAATTTAGATTATGTTAACTCTAACACTATACGTGACACGGTTTGAATTAAAACTGTGTAAAAAACTACTTGATGTAACATTATGTCACGTCAAAGTGGTGTAGGGTAGAAACACCCTTTTATCATTGGCTATTTTCTCAACCATTTTTATATGACCTTATGCATTTGTTATAGTATATCAGGTTTACTCGTGCTCGTTGTGCTTGATTTCTGAAGCTTGTCCTTGTTACCTTAACTGAAATCACTTCTTAACCTTCTTGCGGGTGGAGGAAAGATCTTTTCATAAAGGTCTAGCCTATGTGATTGTTGTGGTTGCTGAGTTTGATGAGTACACAAACGATTGGCATTATCTTCGAGAGGGGACTATCTTGCCAATGAAAACATTTTGCCAATTACTTTCTTCTCCAATTTCTGAGCAGCAGTGTTTGAGCATATTTGAGCTATTTTCTCAAGGAGTAGTAGCATGCTAGGATGAAATATATGCCGAAGTCTAACCAAGATTTGAACTATATATTCAGTAAGAAAGTTTGTCAAAAGAAGAAATAGAAGAGAAGAAGAGTACTAAATTTTGTTATCTTCTAAGCAAGTCAGATGGTTAAGTGATATATATTAAAAAACCATTTGTTCTTAGGACCCAATTACTTCAATTCAGAGTCCATGAAATATACCTTAGGCTTTGCATTCTGCTTTAATCACAAAATTTTATATATCTATATTTGCAGTTTTAACAATTATGTAGTGACGAATCAGGGGCCAGGTGGCCCGGCCATATTTCAATTTTTTTTTTTACATAATCCTTAAGAGAAATGTTTTAGAGTCCCTCATTTCTGCAGTTTGGTCCCCAATCTGAGTTATTTTTGGATTCATCAATGTGACAATGTCAGCAAAAAATCTTCATATATGATGATATAATATCTAGTTCAAGTTTGTATAGTTGGTTCAATTATATGGCTTGAAGTCTTGACTTTCTTCTCTACAAGGTTGATATTATAAGTTAACATATATCATTCCAGATGCTGTGAAGGACTTTACTAATAAGCCAATGAATGAAACTGTTAAAATTGTACGAGTTCTTATTGGAGACATCAGATCAGATGCCTGAAAAGAAAAGAAAAAAAAAAAGTTGCCCCAGAAATTGAAAATATGGTGAATTAGCAACATTGTATGTGAAATTCCCATAAGGATTTTGAGGTCATCTGCAATTTAGCGTATTATTTGGTTGCTATATACTCTGTCATGTTTCTTTTGTAGATTATCTTTAAAACAAAAGAACCTATGCTTCAATTCTAATATAGTAAATTGATAAAACATAGTAACCATATATTGAAGTAGAACACATGATGTTGAACATTGAAATACATACAGCAGGAGATTTCAAGTTATAACATTTTGTTGAAAGTTACAGGTGAAACCGTATTACAAATTATTATTGAGTAAATTACTTCAACCTCCTTTGCATTTAGTTGACATTACACCTACTTCCCCTCTATTTTGAAAACCTACATATACTCAATTACTTAACACCGTTAAGAATATTCCTTTTAGATACATTTTTCTTCTTCTCTTTTTTTGCCAAAAAGATGAAATGACAAGACTACCCTTATCATAAAGGCGATCAAGGATTATAGTATTTTTTTTAATCAAACCAGAGATCCGAATTTGTTCACCTTTGGATCTAGTTGAAATTTGGTGAGGAGGTTTCTAAGATGCAACTTTTTAATCTGAACGATGAAGATCACATTCTAAACCTTTAGCCTTGAATCTGAACTTGTGAACAATCCCTAAACTTTGTTGTAGTTTTTGTTTTTATTTATCAAATTGTTTTGTTGTTTACCATTGGGTCTGGTTGCCATCCTATGAGAAGGTTCCCATGACACAGCTCTTCGATCTAAACGGTGTAGGTTTTTGAAATAGAGAGGAGGTAAGTGTAATGTCAACTAAATGCAAGGGATGTTGGAGTAATTTACTCATTATTATTTGATAATTTACAACATTTTCTGTTTATGTGTGTATACTTCATTGACGAGGAGTATTACATGGATGATGGAGCACTTAATATATGGTGGAATCCTTACTTTGAATTTAATGTCATTGCAAAGATTTTAAGAAATTGAGTCACTTAGTATAGGCTTTTTTATTATTTTATTTTTTCCTTATTACTCTACTTTTCTATGTAGAGCAGACCTAGAGATAGCTTTATATAAGAAAATCTTATTGATTCCTAACTTAATAGAATTATTTTCTCGGTAAAAACGTGTAAGGAAGACTGCTCTTTTCCACTTTCTCGCAATTATTGTTTTCTTCAAGATGATTACCTTTTTCTTGTGCTGGGTGGAATCCCATTCTTTGGGGGTTCTGAATCTCATTACGCTTGGAAGTGAGGACTTGGATTTTAATTTTTTCACCTTTAATCAGGGGAAATCTTGCCTAGCACAATCTAGCATATTGTCTTTGGGTAAGCCAATCAAGTAATAACAACAAAGTAAAGTCAATATAGGAGGGCCCATAAAGTTGTTTATGAAACAGAAGACTTTTAGTGGCTGCTAAGCTACCATCACGATAAGTGATAGTAGCGCTACCTCTATCTCTCATTTCCCACTTTTCATTTATTGGGTTTTGATAAGATCTACACTTTAAATTTGGTGTCATTTCAAAATATCTCAAAAAATTAAGTCACCTAATACATATTAAATTATAAAACAATTGACATAATTTTAAATTTAAATATGTAAAAAAATACTATTACATTTTTTTTATTTTGGCATTTTTTTTCTGCTGCTCTGTTTATGGATTTAACAATGTATTTTACAAAAGAATTAATTGTTTTGACATATATTAAGTGATTTAATTTTTTAAAATTTTTATAATTTCACTGAATTTGAGGTGAGTCCCACCAAAATCCTCAAATGAAAAGTGAGGGTGGCTCTACCATCACCTTGAGGTGATGGTAGCTTTAACAGCCATGGTAAACTTTGTGTGTCTTTTGTTTCCTAGAGAACTTTATGGGCCTTCCTATATTAACTTTACTTTGTTGTTATTACTTGATTGTCTTACCCAAGAATAATATGTCAGATTGTGCTAGACAAGATTTCCCCTAATTAAAAATGAAAGAAAAAGAAAATTCGAGTCCTCACTTCCAAGCTTAATGAGATTCAGAACCACCAAAGAATGGGATTCCACCCAGCATAAAGAAAAGGCAATCATCTTGAAGGAAAGAATAATTGGGAGAAAGTGGAAAAGAACAACCTTATTTAGACACTTTTACCTTGAAAACAATTCGATTAAGTTAGGAATCTTTAAGATTTACGTAGATAAAGCTGTCTCGCTCTCTTCAATCTTCATCTTGCTAGTGTTCTCTGCATTTTGCTATTTTCTGTGCTCTCTTTTGCTTCCATTGTTCTATAACCTTTCTGCTACGGATACAGATCTTCTCATCTGTTTTCACCTTTCTAGTGATTTGTTTCATTACTTGAATTGAATCACACTTTCTTTGCTTTGTTTCTCTTGAAATCTCAAAAAAGAAAAAAGAAAAAGAAAAAAATCCAAAAAAAAAAACTCTATCTCTCATGTTTGCCGTCTGCTTTGAAGAATACTGAAGCATAAATTTGATCTGCTGATGTCAGTTACTGGAAGGTAATATGACTTATTTCATCTCTCTGACTTTTCATCTGCGATATAATCTAAGAAACAAGGAAGATAGTATACATTTCAAATTCCTTGATTTCGTTTGTTGATGGAGTTAATATTCTTCTACTTTTTTTTTTTTTTATTGTTTTCTACGACAAACTCTACAAAAAAATGGTAGGTAGTCAAAATTTTGTAGTCAGAAATTACTTCCAAATTAATGTGAATTTATAATCACATTTTTATTAGTATATAGTTTCTACTACTTTCATTCAATACCCATATTTAAATTTTGACAAAATTTTAGTAAATTTTTCACTATAAGCTAAATAACATTACTCCTATAAAAATAAAAAAAATAAAGTAAAAAACAAAAAATGATGTACATGTCTTTTAATTACTGTTTGCTGTGATTTATATAGGAGTGAAGATCAATAACTTGCTCTGATTGGTCCCTTTCCTTAAGGTAAGCTGTCTAATTTCCTTATATTAATTTGTCAGTCTATCTTATTTTTTTTGTATTTCTTTTGTATGGAACCTTCAATTTGATACTCTTTTTATATTTTTCCTTTTGCCTATGATAAAAGTTTGAACCTAAAACTTCTTACAAATTAGACAAAAAATCTTAGTTAGTGACAATTATTTTTTATTTACATATCTTTTTTTGTTTTTCTTGTTACTAACTATCCCACTATCTTGATCATGGGCAACCACGTTCCCACACTGAGTTTCCAAAATCTCCTTCATATATAGAGAAGGATAGTTGTAGTATCTTGCTTCCTTTGACCTTTACCCTATAGGTGGCAATCGGGCAAGTCCGGTCTGACCCAAATTTATTCTGGTTGGCATATAACTAGCCCAACCTAGTTCTATGGTGTGCTAGCAGGCCAATGGACCAGCTTGATCCTAACGTCAAAATTTATTTTTAATTTTTTTTGTTAAAATGAAAATATATAAGTATGTAAAAATATATAATAAATTTATATGTTATCTCTTTAATTTTCTTTCATTTAATATAATAGATTATATAATGAAAGACAACTCTTTATATATATAAAAAAAAACTTTATTTTTTGTGGCTTTTAAACCTTTCATGATTCCAATAATATCACCATTTTATAATAGACTTTTCATGATGAAGATTTTTGTCCCAATAAAAATGAAGATCTAGTGAAGCCAAGCATGCTCTAAATATCTTTCTTAATGAATTGAACATTTATAATTCTAAGAATCCTTCCTTAAAGATGTGGTGGCCAACCTTTCGTATAATAGTTGCATAAATAAATACTACTTATACAATTTTTATATTTTAATTAGAAAAATTATACAAGTAATTTCATCTTAATTTTACAAAAAAAAATAAATTTGGGCCAAGCCAAAATCAGCCAGAATTTTTTCGGCTAGCATTTATGCAACCAATTTCAGCCATAACATTAAGTTATACAAGCTGACCCATCGTGCGAGGCTCATTTTGCCACCTCAATTTTACCCCCACCAGGCCATGCTGTTTGATAGCAACCAATCAATTGTGTTATTTATTATTGACATAATTTCACTTTATTGTTTCATTTATCTCCAACTGTCCCATCATCTTGATTATGGTTAGTTGTCAATAATTCAATTTTATTTCCATGCTTTCATTTTGTTGTTTTATACTTTGATTAATTTCTCACTGTCCATTTATTGTTATTGTGTTAGCTGCTAATTAGTAACTGATTCAACTTTAGGTGTTTACTCTCTATAGATACCACGATAAAATGTGTGTATATAACTAAATCTCAAAGCAAGAATGCAATTTTCTTTCTATAATATCACTCTTTTTTATACGACTATAGCATATCATTATTAATTGAGAGAGAAATAAAAAAAAAATTGAAGAGAAGGAATAATTTAAAGAGGAATACAGTACAATAATTCTAGAGAGCAAGAGAATGATCCTCTCTCTCTCTCTTTTTCTATATATATATATATAGGAATTAGAAAAAAAAAACTCTGGAAAATGGTAATATTTTTATAGTTTTTAATATATATATATATATATATATATACATTTACATTTACATATTTGATAGTATTTGAGCTTAATTAGATTCAAAAAATTTTAAATGAAGTTACTTTGAACACGTTATATTTTTGTATTATTGAAATTTTTCTGTACCGCTTACATAATAAAAGTATAAGATCATCATATCTCGCTTTGTAAAACATTGATGTTGATCAACATGCTTTTTTTATAGTAACTCCTTAATAAGGGGTGGAAGAGTGAAAGTATGTTTGTAAAAGAAAAGTTTTTTTAAAAAGAAAACATTTCATATGTTTAAAAGAACTTCTTATAGCTTTTAAATTAAAGTATTTTATTAAACCAAAATTAATATTTGTTTAGAGAAAACTAATAATAAAACTTTTTCAGATTTTATTTTTGAAAGGCATTTTTTTCAAAAAGTAAAAAATAAAAAAACTGTTCCATTCAACCAGATTCCACACGAAGTGCGCACATTGACAAAGATTACTTTAGATATATATAATAGTCTAAAAATATAAATTAAAGCGACAAAGATTCTTCTTGTTCAGCTTGTTTTGTTGTCTTTTTCTTTTTATGGAAAGTTTGTGTTGTTGTCATGAGTATAGGTATTACCTTATCTTTATTGAAGTCCTTCTTTATATTTTAATTGAAAACCAATATGACTCAGACATTTGTTATTTAGCCTTGCATGAGTTAATATAACGATTATTAAGTCATTCATAGGTGTTTCTCTAATTTTATTGAGCCATCATGCTTATTTTTTTATGACTTTTAAGACAATGAAGTCTATTACCAAGTCTTTCCTTTCTTTTGTTTTTTTTTTTCCAAAGAAGAGTATAAAGAAAAGGTTTGATTTAATTCTTTCATAGTATAAACGAGATTTACATATTTGTTGAGGATTTAGTTTTAATCCAATGATAGTGTTAAAAAGTTTTATAAAATCACCTAAATATGTGTTGCTATGTGTTAAAAAACTGTTAAATTGGTAAAAGAATTTAGTTACTTTAATGATATTGCACTTTGCTCTTTGATGGTAGTGTATAAAATTTTACACTAACAATGGATTACATTTAAACTCAATCACAAAACCACATGCTGCTATGTAATATTGGTAAATTAAACCTTAGTTATTTTGATAATGTCATATTATTTTGCTTAGTAATAGTGTATAGAATATTATATTGATGACGGATCAAATTCAAACTCTAAGGAGACTCAATTAAAAATTAAAATTGGGAATGGAGAATCAATATGATAATTAAAAAAAAAAAATTCACCAATCAAGAATATAAGATTTAAATCTGAAGTACAGGACTCGAAAACTGAGTCTTTGTTACATATTGTATATATGTTATATATGGAAGCCATATGCATCATATGCTTAGTTTATAGTTTTTTTTTTTTTTTTTTTGTGGTTGACAAGTTTGTTTATAATTCTTATTATGGTGCAAAAGACTGAAATGGATTGTACTGATTAAGCCATCTACATCTCAGAGACTTGATCTATTCATGTCATTGTTAACCTTTCGCTTTATATAGTAGTGAAGCTATCTCTTACTTTACTGTTTACCTTTCGCTTAATGTTAGAGTGAAGAACATCAAGAACTTGATCTGTTGGTGTTATTGGTTTAAGGTAAGCATTCTAATTTCCTCATATTAGTTGTAGGATAAATAATTTGAATGCTTCGCTTGTGGATGTGACTGGTTTCACTTTATACTTATCCACCTCTACGTAGGTCAATATAAGGAGTTTGCCGAAAGCATCTGGAAGCAAGAATGGAGTTTCTTACCATGGCAGTTGAGAAATTACTAGAGTACACATTGGCCCCAACGGCGCGGCAGATGGGTTATGTGATATTCTACAACAGTAATGTTAAGGAATTGAAGGAGGAAGCTATGAATCTCCAGCATGCAAGAGAAAGTCTGCAAGCGAGAGTTGATGTTGCCCTTAGAAATGGGGAAGATATTGAAAATGGTGTTCGCAAGTGGCTAGAAGAAGTAGATGAGATGGCGGGGAAGGTGGAGCAGCTTATTAAAGATAATCGCCACAAGAAGACAGGGTGTTCTAGCAGATCATTTCCTAATCTGTGGACGAGACATCACTTAAGCAGGAAATCGAAGAAGATGGTGCAAGAGATTGAAAAAATCAAAAACCAGGGACAATTTAATCAAGTTTCTCAGCGGAATGCTCCAAATTTGATACAGACCTTTTCATCAGCCACAGGTAACGAGGACTTTGGATCAAGGGTTTCAACACTTGATGCCATTATGGAGGCATTAAGAGATCCTACAGTGAACAAGATTGGAGTGTATGGCTTAGGTGGTGTGGGCAAGACCACTTTAGTCAAACAGGTTGCCAACAAAGCTCAACAAGAGTTTAATGTGGTAGTCATGGCAACTATAACACAGAATCCAGAAGTGGAAAAAATCCAAGGGCAAATTGCTGACATGTTGGGACTCAATTTTAATAATGAGCAAAGTCTAATTGGAAGAGCGGGTCGTCTACTTGAGAGATTAAAGAAAGAAAAGAATGTTCTTATAATTCTAGATGATCTCTGGGCAAAGCTTAATTGGGATGAGATAGGCATCCCTTCCTTGGAGGAAAACAAGCACAATAGTAGCAAAATAAGCACCTCTTCTGAAATGCAACAAAGGAGTTGCAAAATCTTAATGACATCCAGGGACCGAGAGGTTTTGTCGAAATTGAATTCTCAAAAGTACTTTTTGGTAGGGCAATTGCAGGATACTGAAGCCTGGGAGTTGTTTAAAGAGAAGGCTGAGCTTGATGAATCTACTGCTAGTGCTGAATTGCTTTCTACAGCCTCCGAAGTTGTTAAAGAGTGTGGTGGGTTGCCAATTGCCATTGTAACTGTTGCAAGTTCATTAAAAAACAAGAGTATATCAGAGTGGAAGGATGTCTTGCGACGACTAAGAAACCCTGCTCCAACAGATATTACAGGTATGCAAGATGTTATATATAAACCAATTGAAGTGAGTTATGAAAATTTAGAAAACGAACTCCTCAAGTCACTTTTCTTGCTTTCTGGCATGCTGCAATCGGATTATTCAAATACGGATTTGTTCCAGTATTCTATTGGTTTGGATTTATTTAAACACACTCCTAAACTAGAAGATGCTCGAAATAACTTTGATTCATGTATCCGTAAACTAAAAGACTCATGCTTGTTACTAGATACAAATTATTCTAGTGAATTTTCCGAAATGCATGATGTTGTCCGAGATGTAGCCATATTAATAGCATCCAAGTATCAACATCCCTTTGTGAAAAGAAATGAAAATTTGGAAGAATGGCCTGAGGAAGAGCTACTGAAAAATTGCACAACAATCATATTAGAATTCTGTGATACATGTGGTCCTCTTAAAAGGCTGTGTTGTCCCAACCTCACCTTTCTTTATCTAAACAACAAAGACCCTTCTCTAAAACTATTAGACAACTTTTTCGAAGGAATACCAGGACTGAAAGTATTGGATTTGACTAGAATGAAATTTGAGTCCCTACCTTCATCAATCAGTCTCTTGAGCAACCTCCGTACCTTGTGTCTTGATCTCTGTACTTTGCAGAACATAGAGATCATTGGAAAGTTGAAGGGTTTAAAAATCCTCAGCCTTTTCAAATCAGATATTAACCAATTGCCGCAAGAACTAGGGCAATTGACCCAGCTTCAATTGCTGGACTTGACTGGCTGTTCTAAACTAAAATTAATCCCACCCAATATCTTCTCGAGCTTGAAAAAGTTANGGAAAGTTGAAGGGTTTAAAAATCCTCAGCCTTTTCAAATCAGATATTAACCAATTGCCGCAAGAACTAGGGCAATTGACCCAGCTGCAATTGCTGGACTTGACTGGCTGTTCTAAACTAAAATTAATCCCACCCAATATCTTCTCGAGCTTGACAAAGTTAGAAGAGCTGTACATGGAAGACAGTTTTGTGGACTGGGTTGTTAATGATCCATTGGGCCAGCAGCAAAGTAATGCTAGTGTTGCTGAGCTAGAGAATTTGCCTCGCTTGACCACTTTAGAAGTTCTTATTCCTGATGAGAGAATGTTGCCAAAAATCCTGCCCTTTGAAAGGCTTCAAAGGTACACAATACTCATAGGAAATGTATGGGATTGGTCCTCGGAGCCAGAAACTTCAAGGACCCTAAAACTTTGGCTTACCACTAGCATTCACTCGAGAGATGATGTCAAAAGACTGCTTGATACCGTTGAAGAATTGCACTTTGGCAAATTGGAAGGAGCAAAAAATGTTCTTCCTGCACTAAACAATGAAGGTTTGTCACCACTAAAGCATCTTAATGTCAATGATAATGATGAAATTCAGTGTGTAATTGACTCATTGGGGGTCAGCCATGCTATTGATCTCTTCCCCAACTTGGAGTCAATGGTTCTCCAAAATGTAATGAACCTAGAAAAGTTATGCAGTGGGCCTCTTACAGGAGAATCCTTTTCCAGACTGAAGATTATCAAAGTAAAAAATTGTGGTAACTTGAAGAGCCTCTTCTCAGCTTCCATTGCTAGAGGTCTTCCACAACTTTTTGAAATTGAACTTGAGGAATGTAATCGTATGGAAGGAGTAGTTTATGATGATGAAAAGGCTACTGGCATACTCCGTTTTCCCAAGTTATGCTCTTTAACATTACGATCTCTTCCTCACTTACTTGGCTTCCATTCTGAAGGCAATTCAACTTCGAGTGTTCAACAAAGAAATTATTTTCCATTTGCAAAGGATCTTGGTGACATCCCAGGGTGCAATGTTCTTGGCACTTCGGTTGCACTTTTCTGTGAGAAGGTATGCTTAACAATCTTTCCTATTTCAATTTTTCCTTTGAGTTGCATATGATCCATGGTGAAATTCTTTGGTAGACTCAATTTTCTTATCCTGCCTCACTTCTATTTTACACACTATATAGACTCACATTATGTCATACTAGCACAGATACACAATTGAATTTCAATATATCAACATCTTTTTCATTTTTTTTTTTTTTGGTACTTTGGTTTTGACTAGATCAACATGTGAGCCTTATAAAAAAAAATTTTAAGTCGATCTATTGAAACTAAAAATGTGCCAATTGTATTAATGTAACAAGTTTGAGTATAAAAAAATACAATGAACTAGCATGACATGGGGAATTTGGGGTAGGATAGAATTACTTGAGAAAAAAAAACGTATGGGTCTACCAAGACATCTTGACGTTTTTGAATTTTTTTCTAATACATTTTATTTTTGAAGATTTCTTGGATGATCATTATAGGGATTGACAATGTTGCTATAGGATAAAAATGTACACTGGTGTCATTTGTAATTTTTTTGAAAATAAATGATTTAACAAAAGTATAAATTTTTGAAAAAAGTATAGTAACTATCTTTTTATTTTTTATTTTTGGAGGAAGAACTTTAGCTTTGTGTAGCATGCTCCTAGTGATAAAAGGCTGCTCTCCTCACTATTTATCTATTAGCAAAAAAAAAAAAATTAATTTTTGAAAACTTATACAGTTTTGAGAAAAAGTTATACTAAGAAAATTATTATATTTTGAAAAACAATTACAAATAATACCGACTGTACACTTTGTTTTATCTTTTGTAAGGGCACATCATAGAATGATCTCTTATGTTGATATCATTTACTAGGTTATTGTGGAGAAACATTATGGAGTATTTTATTTTTTTTGAAAATGAAGATCAAGTAATCTATTANAAACATTATGGAGTATTTTATTTTTTTTGAAAATGAAGATGAAGTAATCTATTACAATAAGATACATAAATTTTTGAAGGATCTATAAATTAGTATTGTTGTTGTCATTGTTATATTTCTTTGAGATTTTTAATATAAAAATACTAAAATTTTGTAGAAACATTAACAGCCAAATTAATCAAAAAGGAATTTAAAATTCTCACATGCCGTACAACTCAACAGTAATAAACTATAATCAATGAATTACTTACTAGATTCTCTCACTTACTTTCCTTTTTAAATTCAATTTTAATTATGAAATGCATAGCTACATTTATGGTAGAAACTAAATTTGAAAAATTAAACAAAACCTTAATGTAACTTCAATAAGTAGATATTCAAAGAACATCTATAACTCAGCTCTTAAAAAATATTTTTATTTTGCCTTTACTATGGTGGACCATGTGTTGTAACATGTAGGTTACGTTCTCCAACTTGGAGAAATTGATTATCATTGATGTGGATAAGTTGAATGCGATATGGGATGGGCTTATGCCAGAAGACAATATTCCCCATTNAGAACATCTATAACTCATAGCTCTTAAAAAATATTTTTATTTTGCCTTTACTATGGTGGACCATGTGTTGTAACATGTAGGTTACGTTCCCCAACTTGGAGAAATTGATTATCATTGATGTGGATAAGTTGAATGCGATATGGGATGGGCTTATGCCAGAGGACAATATTCCCCATTATGCTCTTCGGGATGAGGTAGTTTCTTATCTTTCTTTTTATAGTTTTCACATATCATATTGTGAAATATTTAGTGGCTCTATATGCATACTTACACAATACTTGCCATTTTGTACGCAATGAGGTAGTTTATTATCTTTATTTTTTTTTATACTTATATAGGTTTTTATCAAAAAATGGAAATTTTCTATTTAATATGATTTTATTTTATTTTCATATAACGTATTTTCAATTTTTGAGATAAATAAATGAAAAACATAATACATCTGTGAAAGTCACATGACTAGTGAATTTTGTTTGACAAAATTTGGACATAATGACTAAATTCAAGTACACGAAAAGTTTAAGGTCTTCATTTCCAAAACAAGAATAAAATTAGCTAACAGGGTGTAAATGTTAATGCCACAAAGTTGAAAGGTGTGTTTAAATTATCCCTCTTATTTGAGATGAAAAGTTCAAATAATTTGAGAGATGTATTTTACCGCCTTCGTTATTATTTCTAGAAATTCTCTTGTTAGGTCCTATGAATATATATTTTTCTTTCTAAAGATATTGTATACAATGTTTTTTTTTTTCTTTTTTGCCATAATATCATATACTTACACTCAAACCAAGATGATTCAATAATGCAAGTAATTGATTGCCCAGATGAAAGAGATATGGCATAGCCCAATTCCTGATGGATCATTCTGCAGTTTGAAAACTCTAAAAGTAGCACATTGTAAAGGGATCTCAAAAGTACTACCATTTAACTTACTGAAGTTGTTAAACAATTTGGAAGAGCTGGAAGTGGAACGTTGTAATTCAGTAGAGGTAATATTTGATTTGGAGAGGATCACAAAAGAAGAGAGACATGCTGTACCCAATTGCCACTTGAGAAAATTGATTTTAACTTCTCTACCTAATCTTAAGCATGTATGGAATAAAGAGCCACAAGGAATTCTTGATTTTCAAAACTTGTCAATAATAACTGCTTTTGAATGCCAAAGTCTGAAATATCTGCTTCCAGCCTCTGTTGCCAAAGCCCTTCCCCAACTTCAGGAGTTAAGGTTACAGTCATGTACTGGGCTAGAGAATATTGTTGCGAAGGAAGAAGGACTAGATGCATCTATCAGTTTTATGTTCCCTAAAGTGACATTAATGTGGCTAGTGGATCTACCAAAACTCAAGGACTTCTACCCTGGAAGATATACAACAAAGTGGCCACAACTAAGAAACTTAAGTTATGTATATCTTCACAAAGAAGTGAACATTTTTAGGTCAAAACATACAAGGATCAGAGAGTCACATTGTGAGGATGGACCAGAAGCCTCCGTTCAACAGCCATGCTCCGTTGAACAGGTTTGTACCCTATCTTTTTACATTTTACACTTTTAAGATTCCTTATTTAAGGGTCCTCTGGGGCACATGTTACGGTCATTTATAATGTTTCTAGAATTCATGCATCAATATCAATGCTTTTCTCAATTCTCTTTCTGCCTAACATCAATATTAATTTTACAGATAAGAATACCCATAACAATACCTATGATCTTTCAACACCTATGATCTTTCTTTTCAATTTCTCAATTCTCTAGTGTTCTTCAATGCCAGTTCATTTTAATTCTAACAGTACTTTTTTTCTCCCCTTTTTGACGCCACTTCTGTTTCTTTTGTGCCACTTCTTTTGGGAACACTGCTTTCTTTGTTTTCTAAACACCGTTAGTTTTTTTTTTTTGAAAGAAATAAATTCTTGAACACCACTTTTCTTTCATTTAAACACCATTTTGTTTCAATTTTTCACGATACTCCCTTGTTTCCATCTAGAATATAAATATCTCCATTTTTTCTTTAATATAGACAATTTTGAGACAATTATTGGTAAGTAATTCAAGTAAAAAATATTTTTTTTGGGGGTAACTGAAATAAAAATATATCCTAGTGGGTGGTACTTCTATTAAATGAACTATGAAAATTACCCATCTATTAGAATGGTCGCTATTTGTTTTTAAGTGATCATTGTGAGCAATCATACTATGATCACTAGTGAACAAATGATAACCACTGATCAAGAGAGAGACAGAAGTTGTTATTGTGAGCGAACACCCTAATAATGACCACTGAAAGCCATACGATGACTATTGGTCATCATAAACAACAAATTGATCATTGTATATTCGACTCACAATGACTACTTTAAGAGAATGATAGTTGCGTAAATATATTTTTTGTCACCCACTAGAAAATATTCATTACATGAGAGACTTATCAATATTTGTGTCAAGAAATTTTTGTAGCTCTGTTTCAACGGTTGAGAGTTAAAACATAAAAAATATACTTAATAGACAAAATGATATATTTGTTATTAAATATCCTTTCTGCTGATTTTAAAGTAAGGCTCACCTCATTTGAGCTTTGTTAACATGTTGACCAAAGCCTTTATTCAATTATACAATTTAATTTTTCAGTTAAGTTTTTTTTTTTAAAACAGGATCATGATAATTAGTTGCTATTAAATATGGTGTAGAATGGATTGTGTATGTAAACTTTATCATAAAGTAAATATAATAAATGCTGATATACTTGTATTAGAATATGTACATAGTACCACATACATACATATTCTTAGCTAATTATTTTTATATCTGTAACAAGTTTGCTTCAATTGGTTTTTCAGGTAATCCCCAACTTACAAGAGTTGACACTAGATTGCAATGAGTCTCTAATGACTTGGATGTCAGACTTTTCAGAAAGTTACTTCAGCAAAATAAAAATTTTGCGACTACAATTCTTTCAGGAAGTACAAATGAGTTTTCCATACTCATTCTTACAAAGAATGTCCAATCTAGAAACTCTTGTTGTGGCATTTAATTCATTTGAAGAGATATTCCTTTATGAGAAACTAGCTGGTGAGGGAAGACATAATGAAAATGCAATACAGGTCAGAGTTTTATCACTTGAGCAACTTCCTAAATTAAAGCAAATATGCAAAGAAGGTTATGAAGTGGATCCATGTATCAAGAATCTACAAGAAATCTATGTCATGGAATGTTCTGGTTTGTTGAACTTAGTGCCCTCATCGGTAGCATTCAATCATCTGACATCACTATATGTATATAAATGTGAGGGGCTGCTATATTTAGTGGCATCATCCACAGCAAAAAGCCTGGGTCAACTCACCTTTATGGCGATAGTGGAATGCAAAATGATAAAGGAAATAGTAGCAGACAAGATTAATGCTGATGCTGAAACATTAGATCATGAGATTACATTCAGCAAATTGAAAATTATAATACTCAGAAATTTACCATTGTTGGAAAGCTTTTGCTCAGCAAATTATACTTTCAAATTTCCATATCTCGATAATGCACTTATATGTGAATGCCCCAATTTGAAGATATTCTCTAAGGGAGTCCCTATCACACCAAAGCTACGGGATGTACAAGTAGAAGAAGGAGAACTGGACTTGTATTGGGAGGGTGACCTTAATAAAACTGTACAGAAGATGTATGCAAATAAGGTATGCAGCTGTTCCCTCCTCCCTTCCCACATTATTTTTCATGCACGGATATGATCCAAATTGAGTAACGCATGATTATTGGTTATAGTAATGGGAGACACTAACAGGAAAGTAAAAGTTACAAAAATTCTGTATATCCCTCTCACATAGAGACATCGTTTCTCTCTCACTCTCCTTTTTTTTTTTTTTTGTATATAATTGGCTTCTACAGGTCGGGTTACGAAGCTTTGAGCTGTTGAAACAAGAAGAATTTCCTGAGTTAATAGAATTATGGCATGGCCAAGTTTCTACAAAGGAATTCAAAAATTTGAGATCTGTAGTGGTGGACGGGTGTGAGTTTCTTTCAACTGTAGTACCATTTAGTGTTCTGAAGGCCTTAATCAACTTGGAAGAGTTGGAAGTTCAGAATTGCAGCAGCGCAGAAGTTGTGTTTCATTCGGAAGGAAAAGACATTGATGAAAAAAATGTCATACTAACTACTAAGCTGAAAAAATTGATACTAAGTGGTCTGCCTAATCTGAAGCATGTTTGGAATAGGGACCACCGAGCTGTTACCTTCCAAAACTTACAAGTTGTTCGTGCTCTTCAGTGTCAAAGACTATCATACTTGTTCCCTGCCAATGTCGCCAAAGGTTTGACACAACTTGAAGAGTTGGAGATAAATTATTGTGCGTTTGAAGAAATTGTGGCGAAGGGAGAAGGGCAAGCAATGTCGGTTAGTTTTGTGTTCACAAAATTAACCTCTTTGACAATCTGGGATGTACCACAACTTAAGAGGTTCTACCCAGGAAGACATACCACAGAATGGCCAGTATTGAAGAAATTAAATATTTCTATTGAAGGTGAAGTGAATGTATTTGGGACAAAATTATTAAGCTTCAAAGAGACACATGGGGAACGCAATCTTGATATCTCAATTCAGCAGCCCATCTTCTTAGTTGAAAAGGTACTATATGCCTCTAGTTACTTGTGTTTAACGTGTCCCTCTAGTTTAAAAGTGAATCAGAAATTTTTTAGTGAGTTATTATGCTTACAAAATTACTACATCTTAATTGTTGAGCACTGGTTACTCTATCATAGAAGTTATAAGTTCAAATAACATAAGAACTAAGTGGGATGGATAATAGGAAAAAAGAGACAACTTCTTATTATATACCCTCCAATAAAAGAAAAAAAAAATCCTTAAACTTTATCAATATGGTCTTTTAATTAATATTCAACTTTTAATTAAAAATTATGTAAAAAGTTATAAAATCATATGCCGCAGAAAATGCTAATAATATTTTTCATATTGGATAAATTAGTATAAATTGACGTAATTTTCAAACACTAATATTTTCAAATAACTTCTAAATTAATTTTAACAAAATTTTTAAAGCAAATTTTTATTTATATGGTTAGAAATAAATTATATTTTATTTATACATAAGTATGTCATACCACACTGACGTAGAAAACATACGTAATTTTTATATTTTATTAGATATAAAATATAATTTATCTCATTTTTTAAAATAAACTTGAATATAATTAACTTGTACACATGTCATTCACACATTTACTATTTCTATATGGTATAACGTACCACATAAATGCCAAGAGTATCTAAAAAATACTCCTTTTAAAATAGAGAGATTTTGTCTTACCATTCTATTGGCTTATCCCTAAAATATATCATAAGTAGTGTCGGATAGTTAATTATTAAAATGCTTGACCTTCACCATTACATGTTATACCCTGTGCCATTTTAGGAAAGGCGAGAGAGTTATAACAAGTGAACCATTGTTTTAATTCAATGTTAAAATTTCTGAAATTTATTTTCTTAAGTGTTTTGTCTAGTTTTCACACTTAAAAAAGAACAAATGAGAATTTGACGATATTTGTGTTAAACAAAATGAGTAAAAATTAAAAGAGAATAGAGATTTTGGAGCATAAAACTGGGTGGTCACATTGTCATAATGTTACTGACAGATTTATCCTTCATAAAAGCTCATGTCTTACATTTGCATAATCACTTTACCAGGTCTTCCCCAACTTGGAGTCATTGGTACTAAACAATAAAGATGATATCATGGACTGGCTTGGTCAATTCTCCATAGAACACTTCCGTAGGCTCAAAGTCCTTGGACTACAATGCTTCCATGAAGAACAGGATAGCTTTCCATATTGGTTGGTTCAAAGAATACCCAATTTAGAAGAACTTGTTGTGGCGTCCAGTTACTTTAAAGAGATATTCTCCAATGAAGGAGAACAGGCCAATGGTCATTTGCAGCTCAAAAATTTATCACTACGAGAACTTCCTAAATTGGAGCATATATGTAAAGAAGACAACCAATTGGACACATGTCTCAGGAGTTTACAATCCTTATCTTTATGGGATTGTGCTAGCCTCATAAATTTAGTGCCCTCTTCAGTGTCTTTCAATCAGTTGGCAGATTTGGAAATATCGAAATGTGATGGATTGTTACATTTGATAACATCTTCAACAGCAAAAGGTCTTTTTCAACTCACAGCATTGAAAATAAAGGAATGCTGCATGATGAAAGAGATAGTAGCAAATGAGGCTGATAATGAAGCTGGAGATGAGATTATATTTAGCAAGTTGAAAGTTCTGGAACTTCAGCAGTTATCAAGCTTGATAAGCTTCTCCTCTGGGAACTATGAATTCAAATTTCCATCATTGGAAAATGTAACTGTGAGTCAGTGCCCTTATATGAAAACATTCTCTCAAGGAATCCCCAGCACTCCAAAAATGCAAAGAGTGCAAGTAGGAGATCTAGGAGATGGATGGTACTGGGAAGGCACTCTTAATGCAACCATACATAAGATGTACATTGACATGGTATGCATTCATGGCTACTTAAATATTTTGATGAGAATACGTTTATTATTATAAAATATGTTTATTATGGACAATATATCTTACATGTAAATACATTTGCATATAATGTCCTTGCTTATCCAAAACTGAGGAAGCATAAACTGAACGAAACTTAAGCTGCAGGCGATTATAGGTGTATTTAAGTAAATTGAAAGTTCATGCATGAGCCTATTTTGTTATTTGTACGTAGTGCTCCAAATAATTTCATACATTGACTGTTACTGCAGGTTGGAATTCGTAGCTTTGAGCTTTCAAAATTATCAGAATTTCCTGAGTTAGAGAAGGTATGGCATAGCCAAGTTCATACCAAGCAGTTTAAATATTTGACATCTTTAGTGGTGGACTCGTGCAATTTTCTTTTGAATGTTATACCATTTAATGTACTCAAGTCCTTGATCAACTTGGAAGAGCTGGAAATTAAGAACTGCTTCTCGGCAGAAGTAGTGTTCGATTTTGAAGGAATAAACATTGAAGAAACAAATGTCGTACTAGTAAGTCGGCTGAGAAAACTGACACTAGTTTCTCTACCAAATTTGAAGAATGTGTGGAATAAAGATCACCAAGGTGTTGTCAGCTTCAAAAATTTACAAGTTGTAAGTGCTCTTGGGAGTGGAAGGCTCACAAATCTGTTCCCAGTCAATATAGCAAAAGGTTTAATGCAACTTCAAGAGTTGAACATTGATAATTGTGGGTTTGAAGAAATTGTGGCAAAGGAGGAAGGACAAACAATGTCAATTAGTTTTGTGTTCCCAAAACTAACCTCTTTGAAAATCTGGCTTGTACCCAAACTCAAGAGCTTCTACCCTGGAGAACATACGGTAGAATGGCCAGTATTGAAGAGATTAAATGTTTATATTAATAGTGAAGTGAATGTATTTGGGACAAAATTATTCAGTTACAAAGAAACACATCAAGAGGAGGGTCTTGATATCTCAATTCAGCAGCCCATTTTCCTGGTCGAAAAGGTACAAATTCTTGTTTCTTCGTTTAGAGTGTTCATTTCTATTTTTGTCAGTCTAATAATTTTTTCGGTGAACAATAAATGAAATAAGTAACTAAAATACCTTTTAGCCAAAAAAACCTTAAAAAGTTATATTTGCTAGCTGCTTAATTATACATCTCTGAATAAGCTTGTGAATATTTCTTCGGATTGTCTAAGTTGATTTGGGACCATTTCTTTTGTCTATATATCAATGAACAATTTTTTCTTGGTGTCTTAACAATTACACTTATTAAGGCAAAATAGAATTGTTGCTCGATGAATATAAGAAAATTATGTTCATTAGCTTGTCATCTGTGGGTTTGAGGTAGGCTTTATTATTGTTTAGGTTAAAATCTGTTGTAAATTCCTATAGTTTACCCAATTTTTAATCAGGTCCTTATAATTTTTTCATTTGATTGGGGTCCTTTAACTTTAATTTTTTTTAATTAGATTCCCTGTCGTTAGCCTAAATTATAACACCATTAGTTTAGCGATGACATGAGTAATATCTTATTCACATGGCAATAGTTGTGTTCAACATGGCTTCAGTGTGGCAAGAAAAGTCCCACCTAGCACACACATGTTTTGCACGTGACTTGACTTTGTCCCCTTGGTTCTTCTTCTCCTCCACCCTGATCGTTTCAAAGAAAGCTTTGCTTGAAACAATGGTAAAGAAAAGAAAGGGACTGAAAGAGATTTTAGGAGGAAGATTAAAATGGGGCATTTGCTGGTTCAAGTTGAAATCCTGATTCATAGATGCTTGCAACTGCAAAATCCCAGAAGCAAAAAGTTTTTGATGTTTGCTATTTGTAGTAACATATATGCTTGCTATTTGTCTCTCGTTTTAGGCGAAAAAACCCAGCATCAGAAATGGCCAGAAAGTTTCATATTTTCCTTTCTTTGCCAAGCTTTCTCAGTAACCAAACAGAGGAATCCACTTAAAATTTCCACCCATTTACCTTTTTCAGCAAGGGAAGTCGCTGGGTCCCTCAGATTTTAACCCAGGTGTGCCATTCAACAGCCATGTTGACGCCATGTTGGACACAACTATAGAGACTTGGTTAAAAATTAGGTCAAATTATAAGGACTTGCAACATATTTTAACCTTGTGTCTATTTTCATATTACACTTAATCACTCAAAAAGTAGTGCAATTTTTTTTAACGTAACAGAGTGTATAGTGATTATTGAGTTATGGCATTAACATTAAGGGCATATTTGGTAAGGAGTAAAGGGGTAAACATCAAGGGACTATCATTTATCATTTTTTCAAGGTGCAACAATGAGTGTAAACATTTAATTATGTTTTATATGCTTAGTAATTTGAGGAGATGAAGAGAGGAAGAAAGGAGGAGAGTTTGAAAAGATGAGGGATTGATGAAGTAAACTTTCTCCTTTATTATTCCCTTAAATAGTTTTTCTCAATTTATTTTTACATTCAAACATACTTAAAACAAAGTAAATTTAATTACTCATTTTACTCTCCTACCAAACACACCCTAACACTTTAAGATGTGTTTTTTTTTTTTTTTTTGTTTAAAGAAATTACCATGAGTTATTATACATACACAGGGAGCGGATACTGAAATAATTACAATAGAGCGACATGATGAGTTCCATTATATTTTAATATTGATAAACCAAAATTATATTATTAATTTTTAAGAATTATTTAATTAAACTCCTCATCAAAAGAAAAAAGAAAAAAGCAAGTCACTTTTAGAATTCAAAATTTCATCATCATTTTCATTTTAAATAATTAGAAGGAAGAAATCAAAGATTATATTTGATATTGTAAGATGATCATATGTTTAAATACATTTTATCTTTTAGTATAAATAAATAATGAAAACACCCCCAAATTGATTGAATTGTTGTTTAAGATGATTTAGGAGAAGTATTCATTCATGAAAATAAGAAAAGGCCTTACGCCTATTGTTTACAATGTTAATTTTTACTCTAAATCTTTTAGCACTTAGAGACACTGTACACTTTATATCGTTTGTATTAAAAGTCACAGATTTTTCACAAGGGAGCCTTTGCTTTATTATACTTTTCTTTTTTCCTTTTAATTTTTCAAATATATATAATTAAGTTTGTCTTCATATCCTTTCCATAACTTGTGCATAGTGTTACTTTTTTCTTCCACTTTTGAACTTATTGGAACTCATATGGATTTACTTTCCCATAATTGATTTACTAGGTCTTCCCCAACTTGGAGCAATTGTCACTAAACAATACTGACTCTATAATAAATTGGCTTGATCAATTTTCCATTGAACACTTCCAGAAGCTCAAAGTCCTCTGGCTGCATTACTTCAATGAAAAACAAGCTAGCATTCCATATTGGATCCTTCAAAGAATGCCTAATTTAGAAGATCTTGGTCTGATACAGAGTTCCTTTAATGAGATATTCCCCCATGAAAGATATGTGGTAGAAGGAGATCAGAGTGATGGTTCAGTGCTGCTCAAATATTTAACGCTTTGGACCCTTCCTAGACTGGAGCATATATGTAAAGAAGGCTCTAAACTGGGCCAGTGTCTCATGAATTTACAATCCTTATGTGTATGGGAATGCTGCCGGCTTGTAAATTTAGTGCCCTCTTCAGTATCTTTCAACCACTTGGCATATTTGGACGTATGGAATTGTTATGGATTGTTACATTTAATAACATCCTCAACAGCAAAAAGTCTTGCTCAACTCACAACAATGAAAATAAGGGAATGCATCATGATAGAAGAGATAGTAGCAAGTGACACAGATCAAGGTGGAGATGAGATTACATTTACCAAATTGGAAATATTGGAACTTCATAAATTATCCAGCTTGAGGAGCTTCTGCTCTGGAAAGTATTATTTCAAATTTCCATGCTTGGCACATGTAATTGTAAGGCAGTGCCCCAAGATGAGAACATTTTGTCAAAAAGTCCCCAGCACTCCAAGTCTCCGAAGAGTACAAGGAGAAGAAGGAGATGTATCTTACTGGGAAGGCAATCTCAATGCTAGCATACATATGATTTACACAAAGATGGTACGTATTCATTGCTACTTTCAAAATACATTACTTTATCTTCCTTATTAGGACAATACATGTAGATGGTATGCAGTGCTTGGAACGTGTATGAATGGATTTCTACTTTATTAAATTTAAGGGAAAGTTGCGTAGATACCCTTTATGCTGATATGCACTCAATAGATGAAATTTATCAATTTAAATGATGAAAAGAATATTGCAATCTTATTCTTAAGTTTCAAGGAAAATTGGGGATTTCAAGCATTGATTTAAGCAACGACTTGGGCATGTACAAAGTTAAGGATAATGTAATTATTAAAAAGAAATTGGTGTTGATTGATGATTGATTATATGATTGTATATAATTAATAGTGTAAGTCACCATATGATGGTTAGTTTGTAAGACATTTTAGTTTCTAACCTCTATATGTTATACAACAAAAAAGAATAAAATTTTTTAGAGCATGTGAAAGCACATAAAATTTTATTTGTTTTCTTTCTTTTTTTTTTTTTGGTTTGAAGGGTAAAGATATTCTCAGGCTAGCTTTCGTTCGTTGAGGCTATGTCTCTCCTGAAACAATCTTAAGGACACATTCTCACATTAACCTAGTGCATCAAAGAAATTTTTTTTAAATAAACTGAATTCAATATTCAATTTGTAAAAGAATTGAAGCTAATATTAAATATGATGAAGCAATCCTTCTTCAGCATTTTTTTAATATTTTTTTTATGGATAGTGAAATTGACGGATATACACTACCCATAAACAACTCTAATTAAATCCATTAAATAGTATCTCTTCTGTGTTAATTGTGTAGGAGGCGTATGGCAAGATAAGGAATGAGATGAGTGAAAGAAATAAAGATTCATGCAGCCATAATTCTTCCCATGGTAGTGAGCACGTCTTGTCACATATGGACAAGGATCAGATCGAAATGGACAAGGACCCTCACCTTGACGGCCATCCAAAAATGCGAGCTCCTAAAATGGGATCAAGGAGCAATGAAAATGAGTTGGTTGAAGGTGGCGAAGTATTTGATGCAGAAATTCCCTCAGCATCAGGGGGCACACAAGAGGAAACATACGACTTGCGGATACCTCAAAAGCAGACTCCCAAATTAGAGGTGTCCCCAGAAGCTGAAGTTGGTGATGTCATGGAGAGAGGAGGACATGCTGCAGAGACTCCAAAACAAGCCTGCACTCTTTCTGGAGCATCCCTTATTGAAGGTGATAGAGTGGTCAATGTTAATGTCCCTGATGCCTCTCTAGTTGTTGGTCTGCTTTGTGTCCTTGCTGTTTTCGTTGCCACAACGTTTTTTTCTTTTTCTTTTTTTTTTTCTGGAATCATTTGGTCCCGATTCTCAAACCCTACTTCTCAAGTTTTTTCTCTCTACTTGTATTAAGTAATATTCATGCAGGGGTGATTGCACAAAGCAAGGATGAGCACACTGATGATGAAACCAACAAGGCATCATTGTCAGGTTTATAGTCAAAGTTTTACTGGCCTCGCCGCATTTTTTCCTTCTTTGCTTTTTTTTTTTTTTCCCTTCTGTTTTAATCAATGTATTTGTTGTTTTTTTTTTTTCCCATTGATATTGGTGTTATTTCAGAGCAAAACAAACAAATTGCTCTTGTTGGGCAAACTGAATATAGCATTGCCTTTGAGCAAGGCAAGGAAGCCACCATTCAGGACCAAGGCAATGAAGGTGTATCTTCTACTTCAGGCCAGCAAGGAACTACTCTTGACTCAAGCTATAGGGATACTGCGTTAGACAAAGGCAGCAATGATTCTACTCATGATGATGAAGCTTGTGTTCTTGGTGATGGTAATGAGGTGGTGGTCTCTGGCCAGGGCCCCATGAATATTTATGCTAGCACTATTGTGACTCCTTCATCAGGTTTGCGCTATTGCCATGTGTTTCTCAATATCTTCTCCTCTCATGTGGCGTTCTGTCTTATTTGAGATGATTCAATTAGCAGGCCAAATTGATGCTGCTACTAACGTGTGCTCTAAGGAACCTATTGCAAAAGTTGCTCTTTCTGGTAAGCATTAAAATCAGCCCCATCCTTTTTGTAATCAATTCTTTTCTTCCCTTTTCTTCTTTTCGCTGTAAATGATATCTTTTTTTAAATTTTTTTAGGTTCTAGGACTGCTTTGGAATCTGTTTGTGCTTCACTACCTGCACCACCAGTTAGCGTTGATTTTTCCATCACCATCACCTCTCCCAATCCCAACACAAATTGCACAACAGAAGTCGCGTTCCCAGTGGGCTTAAGGAAGTTTAGGGATATCATTGAGGTAAATGATGACGACATCGCTTTGGTAAAGCAAGCAGTTGCTCAATATCCTAATCTGTGGGATATAAAGGAAAATTTTAGTGCTCGTTTTTATGGCTTGGCTTATAAGACATTGGCAGATTTATTACACTTTCTAAACACTGAGAGTGCTTTGACCATTACCCAAGAGCATGAGCAAGAGTTCCAAGTGTTGTGTGATGAGGCCATTCAATTTGGTTTTGATAAAACATGGGTGGAGGAGATGAGAAAGCGTGTTACAAGGGATCCAGAAGTTGATCGTGCCCAGAGGCGGCTTATGGAATTAAGGCAAGAGATGGATATGTTGAAAGAATTTATATTAGGTAGGAAGAAATCCTTTGGATTTGTGTAAAGAGTGAGAGAAGAAGAGGAAAATGTTAAATGACACAATAACATTTCCTAAATTATGAACAAGGTGTTAGTGAGGAGCATGTGTGTGGTATAGCATATTTAAATTAGCACCAACTTGACTCAAAAACTTGAGTTCATGAGTATTGGGCCAATCCGGGTATTATATACCACACTTCATATTTTCTACTTAATATGGGACTTATTTACTTTATATTATTAACACCTATGCTACTCACATGTGCATTCTTAACACAAGGAAAGTGACATGGACAAGTTATATAATATTTTTTTATCTAATAATTGTAACCCATTTCATGTTGTTTTTTTTTACTGATTCAAGAGCATTTCTTTATAATGGGTGCTAAGATTTTATTAATAGAAAGCCAGAGTGGAATTATATTTTGTGCAAGTATACATAATTTACAACAAGTATACTCATAAAATAAAATCTCAATAATTAACCTGCAGGAATTCTACAACGCCTAAATGGTTGATCCCCTAGAGAAATGTTTTTTTATGTCAGAAGACATTTTCTTGTACTAGTTCGATAGACGAGTGTTGAACGTGCTTTAAAAGTTAATTACACATGTAAATTTATCTTTAATGTAAGCATAGATATTAAACATAAATAATGAATAAAAATTTAGGGGACACAGCCAAAAAGAGGGGGAAAAAGAAGAGAAATACATAACAGTTCTTCTTTTGGCTATAACATTCTATGGCTAAAGCATGTCACATGCCTCAGTAAAGGTTTAGAGTAATACTTGTAAATCACTTAAACAAACAAAGATATGAAACAAAATGAAACATAACTTTGATGCCTATGAAACGAAAGAGATATGGATATAAAATAACATATGCATAAAGTTGTTTTGAGATTAAACTTCTACATAAGAAAGTAAAGATGAATATTAAGTGGTCCAATTAATATTTAGTCTAATGAATTCTATTATTAATCAAAACAATTAGAGAGTGAAATTCCATAATTAGAGGGTGGCAATGTCCAACGTCTGGCATCTGGAGGTTTTCATGTGCAATTTTATCCGCAAGATGGGATTTCCATCATATTGCATAGAGATAGAGGTTCAAAGAGCAAGTGACCGTTTGGAAGAAAAGTAAATTGGGGATCATAAGAATTGCAACAAACAATTTCTCAATTGTAGAAGTCTACTTGGGGTAGAGTTTAAGGGAAGGAAAGATAATTTTGTATTTATCTTTCTATAATTTTATCTTAATAAGGATATTTTATTTTATAAAAAGAGAAAAAGGGTATTTTAGATAATTGAAAACTTTTTGCCATCTCTACTTTCATATATAGTATAGATATAGATGTGCAAAAATTAACCCCTCATTATTCTCATACCAAATGCATCCATCATTACAGCTTTAAGGAGTACAGAAAATGTTCTATTTAGCATAAAAAGAAACATAGGACAATTGAAATGTTCTCATTCCTTCTGGTCTTCCTCTTATGTTCATTTTCTAAATTGAAATCAAGACAACTAGACAAGTGAAGGAAAAGAGATGCGTTACAAAACATGGTCTACTATGCTACATCATCTTTCTCTCGTCTCGTGTTCTTGATGAAGCAAATTAACATATAAAAAATAATTAGAAAGTTGGGCAATTTGTTGAATAGATCTCTATTCCCAACCTTTGAATTTCAATTGTTTTTCTCAGTTGAATTTCAAATAATAATAACATCAACAAATTAACAACAACAAGAAGAGTAAATTATACAAACCTCCTCAAGGATTTGATCAAATTACACAAATCTCTTTATTTATGTTTGAAATTTACATCAGGATCTCCTTTGTCGTGTAATGTAAATGACAAGTATTGGTCATGTTAAAGTTTAACAAAATGAGAATATGTATAATTCATGAAATAGGGAATGATAGTTTTTCTCATGCTAACTGTAAATAAGGGAAATCTATGTAATTTCAAAAACGAGATGGCATGTCTGTATAATTTTATCAAATCTTAAGAGAAATTATTTTAATTTACTCTTTTTCAAAAATATAGTATTCTATACATTGTAGCATACATATAAAGTAAGACTAATTAATCTCTATTAATTAATTAGATACTTCAACCTAAACATTCTTATATGAAAAAAAAATAAAATGCAATACCAAATTACCCACATATTTAATCATACAAAAAATAGTGGGAGGCTACTTTTGGAATTTACTTTTTTCTTTTTTTCACTTTTAGTTACATAAGAGTACAATGTGCTCGAGAAAAGAGCAGAAAATAAAACTGATACCATAACATCCCACACTCTATGCTAGTTTTAGAATTTTGTAGAAACAAAAAGATCATTGTAGTTTTTCTTTGTAGAATTTTGAATACACAGCCTCTCTTTCACATGCATATTAAAAAATATGTATTGCTTGTTGTGAACACTTAAGCCAAAGACTCATGCTAAGTATGAGGATGGAAGCAACAACCCAAGGAATGTCCTACAGCGAGGTAGTTCAAGGCATCAAAGAAAGATTGAATCACATTTTCGAGAAAAACGATCTTTCAACCAAATGGGAGGGGAAGCTAGCAGAAACATTCAAGCCAACCGCATTTAGCGAAGAACTGGGAAACCTCACGGAGCCTTCAGAACCCCCTCGTCAGTCTCTGGAAGATGGAGATATTGTCATCCAAAAGGAGAAGGGGTTGGACAAAGGTATAACTCCTGGAAAATCCTTCCTCGATATTCATCTATTAAATGAAGAAAAGGAGCGAATAAGAGTTCCATGGAGTTTATCAGTTATCATTAGAGTATGGGGAATCATCCTGCCTCAAGAAAATCTCCAAGGAAGACTTACAAAGATGTGGAACCTAAAAGGATCGCTCTCTCTTACAGAACTGGGAAAAGGTTTCTTCACATCCCAGCTTTCCTGCAAACATGACCTAGATAAAGTTCTCATAAAGGGACCCTGGTTTCTGGGGAAAAACCTGCTCTCAATCAGGAAATGGGAACCAAATTTCAACCCCAACATTGCTCTTAAAGAAAACACATCAATATCTTGGGTCCGTCTTCCTCACCTACCTCTGGAATATTATGACTCAGATATTCTCCATCGTATAGGAAACTCCTTGGGACACCTGATCAAAATCGATGCAGTAACTTCCAGCATGGTCAAAACTAGATATGCAAGATTTTGCATCCAAATGAACGAGAGCAATAGAGTCAGAGAAATCTCCATTGATGGATACCACCAAGACATCCTTTATGAAGATGAAATCCAACCATGCTAAAGGTGCAATCAGAAAGCTCACTTATCAGAGTTTTGCAGAACCAGATACACACATGAAAGGGAAAAAACCAGCTGACCCAAGACAAGAAGACTGCAGAGGAGGCAGGATGGACCGTCATGCACAAACGGAAAAGGACCGGTAAAGAGTAGCATCATCGGCCGGTGAATCATCAACAATGGCTAGATTTTTCAAAACGGAAGGGCCCACGAAAACACTGGTTCAAGAAGTCTAATCAGCACTCCCTAAACCAAGAGTTGGTAGGAGATTTTCAACAAAGGCATGAAATTAAGCTGACAAGTCAGAACCTCCATTAGTCAATATCCAAAGTAACTCAATTTTCAAATCCACAATCAAAAGCATGCCTTCCAATAGCTACAGCACCACCAAGGAGTCCTCTCAACCCAACTCAATCCTTCTGCTACAGCAAAGGGAAACAACATATCTCCAGGAAAAAATATCTCGACTAAAGCGATGTCAAAAAACTCGCTTGTCTCCTCAGAGGATTTTCAGGCCCTTCCTTCTCAGGGAAACAAGGAGATATCTTTGACTTGTGATATACCAATCTTCTGGAACAATCTCGAGCTAGCTATAAGTGGCCGAAAGGATAACAACAAAGAACCAAGAACAGTCTCCCCATTACGCACTCTGGCAAAACTGAAGGACAATGACAAGGAGAACCAGAACCATGAGGAACAATAGACTAAGGAGGTTACAACAACAATCCTTGCGGAGACACCTCGATCAACAAGCCAGAGAAAGGAGAATGCTCACTATGATGACTCCTCTGTTAATTCCCTCGCAACAGATTCTGTCCATGCAAAGGGAGGACCAGATCATAATCTTGGAAACCCTTCAACAAGCCAGAGAGGAGGAGGAAAGGAACTTGAGAAACCAACTCAACCCCTTAACCTCCCAGGGGCATGCACGTCGATCAACAGCCCCTCAACACCATTTCTGGAGTTGGGTGGAAAACCCAAGAGCCCTTATTAAGATGCACGTCCATCTGTGGGACAACCTCTGGAAGGGATTAATGAACCAGTCAAAATGGACCCAACCTTTTGCAAGCCTGCTATCCATAGCTCAAATGAAGGAGCTGAAGGACGCATCCATTCTCCAAGAACTCCTAGACCTCCGCAGCCAACAAAAGATTCTAATCCTCCCACCAGCGAACCTACCTACAGAAGACATTCTTCCAGGAGGCTATTTAAGCAAGGGGACCAATCGAACGTGGGCACAAAGGATGAGGCTAAGGCTTCTGCACAAAGCTCAGATAAAGGAACAACTTCAAGGAAATCACGAGGTGGGACTCTCAGTGGCAGGTTTAACAATGGAATCAGTCCACGTATGCGTAAAGTTTTGGCTCAGGCTCGACATAGGCTGTCCCCCAATACTTGATGAGTTGCACCCCACAGCTTCAGAGCACGTCAAGGACAAAAGCCCAGCAGTGGATGGACTTGGAGAAGTCTGACTCAGAGGACTCCATTTCCAGTCCTCAACAAGCAACATTTCCAATGCGTATTTTAGCATGGAACGTTAGAGGCGCTGCAAGGCAAAACTTCAAGAAGGAGCTCAATGACCTTGTAGCTAGGCATAACCCATATGTGCTGGTCATTACTGAAACAAGGCTAGCAGAGAATAGCGCAGAAGGCATTGTCAAAACTTTGGGCTTTAACAGCTTCAAAATTGTGGATTCTCTGGGCCTTTCTGGTGGTATTTGGCTCCTCTGGCACCCAGACTTGGTGGAAATAGATTTACTCTAGAAAAACTTCCAAGGCATCCACGTCTCAGATAAGGTAAATAACTCTATATGCATTATCTTTGGTTTATATGCTAGCCCAGACATGCACTGTAGAGCTATTTTGTGGGAAAATTTAGAACAAATTGCTTTTGTCCACAACCTCCCTTGGACAATCATAGATGATCTCAATGAAATCTTATCCCCATCTGAAAAAATAGGAGGTAATCCTATTTCTATCAATAGAGCTAAAAGGTTCTAAGATTGCTTGAATAATTGTGGCCTTATAGATTTAGGCTTCGTAGGTCCATCCTACACTTAGGTAAATAAACAAAACTCTGCTAATCTAATCAGAGTGAGATTGGATAGAGCCTGCTCCAATGCTTATTGGCTACAGAATTGGCTTAAGTCCAAACTTTTCCACCTCCCCCATATCTCTTCAGATCACTGCCCCATTCTGTTAGACACCAAACCAGCTTTCTACAATCAAAATGACCGACCGTTTAGACTAGAACCAATGTGGTTCAAATATCCAAGCTTTCGGGATCTAGTCAAAGAAAACTGGAGTGTCTCTAGCGAGGATATCACCTCTGCGAATTCTCTTCTCGTACCAAAAGTTGTAGAATGGAACAAGAATAACTTTGGCAATATCTTTGCCAGGAAGAAACGAGTCCTTGCTCACATTAAAGGAATTCAAAATACCCTAAGTTGGAGAACTTCAGAATCCCTTCTTAGATTGGAGAAGGAGTTGTCAAAAGAATATCTTGACATCTTACAATCAGAAGAAGAATTCTGGGCTACCAAGTCTCGTATAGACTGACTTGCTCTAGGAGATAAAAATACAGCTTTCTTCCACGCTTCTACCATCACCAGAAGAAGATCAAATAGAATTTGTGGTCTCAAGGACTCGATGGGAAATTGGTTCTATGATCCTCTAGATATTAAAACTCTAGTCTCCAGCCACTTCATTGAGGCCTTCTCTGCTTCCCCTAGAAGTTCCTCCCTCTCTGATCTGAGTGTTTGTCTCCTAGGACAACAAATCCAGCCTTCGAATCTCTCTTCATCCCCTCCTTCCTTGGAGGAAATTAAAAAAATCCTCTGGTCGTTCAAACCGTTCAAAGCCCCTGGGATTGATGGCATTCATGTGGGTTTTTACTAGAAGTTTTAGGAAGACACCAACTCTACTCTTGTCAAAGATATACAATCAGCTTTTACTCTCCAGAATTTTCCTCCTAGCTGGAACCAAACTCTCATCTGCCTTATTCCTAAATGTATCACTCCAGAATGCATCAAGCAATTCAGACCTATAAGTTTGTGCAATGCTCACTACAAAATCTTGTCAAAGACGCTGGTGTCCAGATTAAGACCCCTCCTTCCCAACCTCATATCTCCTTTATAAGGTGCTTTTGTCCCAGGCAGAAAACCTATGGATAATGTCCTTGTAGCTCAGGAAACAATCCATGCTATGAAAAATAGGTGAGGTAAATATGGCTGGATGGTTATCAAGCTAGACTTAGACAAAGCTTATGATAAGTTGAACTGGGACTTCATTGAAGAAGTCCTGAATGAGTTTAAATTTCTAGAGTTATGGACCAACTTGATAATGAAATACATAAACTCAATCCAATCAGCTTTGCTAATAAATGGGAACAAATCAGAGTTCTTCACCCCTTCAAGAGGAATTCGCCAAGGAGACCCTCTTTCTCCTTATATTTTCATTCTTTTCATGGAAATTCTCTCAAGAATGATCCATGCAGAAGTAGGAAAGAAGAAGTGGAAACCCTTTGGTTTTAGAGGTTCGAATGTTGCTCTATCCCGTTTATTCTATGCAGATGATATCATTTTATTTGCCCAAGCCAAGGAGTCTAGTGCAAAAAGTATTGCAAACACCCTCAAGTTATTTGGCGAATTTTCGGGATTGGAAATAAGCAGCAGTAAGTCTCAAATTTGGTTCTCTCCATCAACCACTCCTGACGAACGTGGAAAAATCCAAAGGCACATTCCTTTCCTCTCCACAAATAACTTAGGGAAGTATCTTGGTATTCCTCTAGGAATAGAAAGAGCTTCAAAGAGCTTCAAAAGAGCACTTCCATTTCATTTGGGAGAAAGTTCAACAAAAATTGGGAGGATGGCAGAAAAAGCTTCTCTCACAGGCAGGCAGATTAACTTTGATCAAGTCAGTTGCGGCAGCCATCCCAGCTTATGTCATGCAAGGAGTCATGCTACCTGCCTTAATCTGCTCTTCAATTGACAAAACTTGCAAGGACTTCCTATGGGGGAAGATAGATAGCAGGAACAAAATCCACCTAGTGGGATGGGAGAAAGTAACAATGCATAAAAAGCAAGGAGGTCTTGGCATGAGGAAAGCAAAATGCAGAAATATTGCTTTCATGACCAAACTGAGATGGAAGATAGACACGGAGCCGGACAACCTTTGGGTAAAATGTATGAAAGCCAGATATGGACAAAATCTTTTAAGAAGATTTGTCAAGAAATCTATAACTCGGAAAAGCATTCAATTTGGAGAGGAACCTTTTGCAAAAGGCAAGAAGTGGATCATAGGCAACGGACAACAGGTGAATTTTTGGACAGACAATTGGCTAGAAGTAGGCAAGATCCGTGACTTCATTGTAGGGCCTTTTCCAAACAATGAAGAAAATAGACTTGTCAGCAGCATCCTTTCGAATGGAAAATGGTCCTTGAATGAGATCAGATCCTTTTCGACCTTCATCAAAAAATCATTGATTGCATTACAGCTTGTCCCATTAGTCTCATTAACCCCAAGCCTGACAAGTCGGTTTGGGAAGGTAACAAAAATGGAGAGTTCAGTCTCTCCAGTGCTTACACTCTAATTGATCCTTGTTTTAATTCCCCTCTTGATCCAAATCCAGGTTGGGTTTGGAAGACTAACTGCCACATAAGAATCAAACACTTTCTTTGGCTAGCTTCCCTTGAAAGGCTGCCGGGTAAAGCTTTGTTATGCTCTAGGAAAATCATTCCCTCTCTTGTTTGCCCCCTCTGCAACCAACAACCTGAAACCATACCCCACTTGCTTAGAGACTGCCCTGCTACCAAACCAATCTGGATCAACATCCCTTTGTGGAACGAGACTGATGACTTTGTCCTTTGGCTTAAGAACAACAGCTTAGAAACTGGTATTTCCACTAAAGGTGTTCCTGCAGGTACTTTGTTTGCTTACACATGCTGGAGTATATGGCATAGCAGAAACAAATATATCTTTGAAAACCAGAACTTCTCAATCGAAGGCACTCTTTCCTTTGCTCTGGGAAGAGCAACTGAGTTCTTTCATTTAAACCCCAATCAAACTTCAGATATTCCTTCTGCTGAGATTCATATCAGGTGGGTTCCTCCACCTCTGAGGTGGTTCAAATTAAACACTGATGGCTCAGCATTATCAAATCCAAGCTCTATAGGTGTTGGTGGAATTATTAGAGATAATGAAGGAAATTGGATCACTGGCTTCTCAAAAAAAGTGGGTTTCGGCTCACCAAACTTGGCTGAGCTATGGGCAGTCACCGAGGGAATTAAGTTAGCCACCAGATGCATGTATCAAAGCTGATTATAGAAGTAGACTCATCTTGTATTGTTAGCATGCTAGAAGGAGAAAGTGATTCTAATCACCATTACCAACCTTTGATTGTTTGTTGCAGGGAACTCCTTCAGAAGATACCCCATTCTAAGATTCAACATGTGTTCAGAGAAGCTAATGGATGTGCAGATGCTTTGGCAAAGGCAGCTCATCATATGACATCCACTTTTGAAGTGTTTAATCATCCCCCACCTTTTGTACAACCTCTTTAATTTTCGGATAAAAGAGGAGTTTATTTTCCTAGGAATGTTAGAATTCCGGTTACGGGTGATGTTCCTGGTTTTTGTTTGTAGTTGCGGGTTCTATCTGCTGTACTTTGTTCTTCTGATGTTTCTTGACTGAATTCCTTTTTTACCAAAAAAAAGGAAAAGAAAACTTATTATAATCATTTACGTATACCATATTTTTTTTTTTTTTTTTATCGTTGACCTGCATAGGCGTCGTTTGGCATGGACACAACTTGCATTACAAATACAAAAAAAAAATGACAAGCAAGGGAGCTAACGTATTGCCAATTAGCTGTTTGCTAGAATGAGTGCTCCCATCACACTAAGAATATCGTCTCCACCAGATTATTCGAGAAATGGAAGTACAGAGACATCCAAAAATGATTACGCAGTAATGAACCAAAAACTTCCTAAAATCCAATAAAAAAACCTAAACCCATACTCAGATAAGATCCTATTAAAAAAAAACAGTAGGCTGCTAATTTTCTATACATGTAAAAGATTTAATTTTTTAGCAATTAAAATATTTTTTAGTGACACTTTGACCAAAATATTACACTTTTACAATTTTTTTTTTTACATATTTATAATACTTTCAAACTTATTTACTTTAATATTATACTTTTTAAAAAATAAAAAACTAAAAAAAAAAAAATTCAGAACAGTGAGCTCTACTAATGTGTCTCCACTCGACACCTGCAACCCACATAGTGTGTCCATCAGAAAATATAATTTAATGTGTATAATTTACAAAAGCTAGCACAGAGAATCTAAAAAAAAAAAAAAAAAAAAAAAAACAGAACAGAGATAAAGTAGCAGGTAAGATGGTATATATATAGGTTGGGCATGCACAGAAAACCGTCTATGTTTGTTTGGGTGCAAGGGGGAAGTAGAAAACTGTTTCCGTGCTGGAGTTTCTAACAGAATTCGGAATTCAAACTCATACAACCAAAAAAATGAAAAAAAAAAAAATGGGAACACATCACTTGGGCTGCGGCGTGTTGGATGGGGACACACCTACTGGTCCACAGCGTGTCTGGTGAGACCCATTGCTTCAAAATTTTTTTTTTTAATTTTTAATTTTTTAAAAAGTATAATATTAAAATAAATAAGTTTAAAAGTATTATAAATATGTAAAAAAATTATAAAAATGTAATATTTGAGTTACAGTACCTTACTTTAGTCAGATATTCGTAAAAAAAAATAAATAAATAAAAAGGTAATATAATCAATATCAAAGGTTTTGTCAAAATTTAATTACGTTTTTTTTTGGTTACATGTCTGATTTTTTACAAATTATTTAAACTCCTAACTGTTACCTAGTGGCTTATTGAAATTTCATTTCTAACTCATGGTATTAGCGTTTGTATCAATAAATATCCTCAAAATCGTGAAAAGTGAGGATATAAAATATTATAATTAGGACGGCAAACAATGCTATACTTCTGAATTGTTACTAGCAGAGCATAATTTTTAGGCCCCACGTACATGAATGTCTTCCAATTATTTAAGGGTAATCTGAAAGAAATATTCTGCAAGAATCTTAATTTAAAGCAGAACATATCCAAAATTACTACCACAATTTTCTTTCAAATTCTTCAACAGATAGCTTGAAATATGGTTGCCAGCTTGGTCCTATAACAGAAGAAGGTAAAGCATAAATACACAGAGCACATAGCATAAGAAAAACATCAGACAGAGGCAGTATACAGAGTTACTCAATANGCACATAGCATAAGAAAAACATCAGACAGAGGCAGTATACACTATGAGTTACTCAATAACACAGATATGGCTGAACATCCTTTATAAAATTAACAAATATATTATTTTCCCAATTAGTGATGTATTTTATTTATAAGAAAAAATGAAGAGGGAAAGAAGCTGCAATCACTTTGATAGAATGATAAGTCAGCAGACAGATTTTATCCTAAAGAAGGAAAATGGCAAGATCCCCTCATAGGTAAGTAAATGATCCACATGTCGCCAACTATGATGTTACTAGACACCACAAAATTATTCCTTTCTTACTAATAAGATAATCAAAGTTGTTAAAATTTTATGAGTTCTTATTGGAGACATCATATCAGATGCCTAAACGAACAAAAAAATTGCCCCAGAAATTGAAAATCTGGTGGATAAAATTGAATTGGCAACATTGTATGTGAAATTCTCATAAGGATTTTGAGGTCACCTGCAATTCAGCTCATTATTTAGTTGATTGGCTTTACTTTGTTGTTATTACTTGATTGGCTTACCCAAGAACAATATGTTAGATTGTGCTCAAGATTTCCCCTGATTAGAGAAGAAAGAGAGAGAAAATCCGAGTCCTCGCTTCCAAGCTTAATAAGATTCAGAACCACCAAAAGAATGGGAATCCACCCAACATAAGAAAGGTAAATATTCTTGAAGGAAAGAATAATTGCAAGAAAGTGGAAAAGAATCATCTTACTTACACATTTTTACCGAGAAAACAATTCTATTAAGTTAAGAATGTTTAAGATTTGCGTAGATAAAGCTATCACGCTCTCTTCAATCTTCATCTTGCTAGTGTTCTCTGCATTTTGCTATTATCTGTGCTCTCATTTCCTTCCATTGTTCTATCACCATTCTGCTACGGATACAGATCCTCTCATCTGCTTTCAACTTTCTACTGATTTGTTCGATTACTTTAATTGAATCAGATTTTCTTTGCTCTGTTTTCTCTTTAAATTTCCAAAAAAAAAAAAANAAAAAAAAAAAAACTAAAAATCTCTCATGTTTGCCGTCTGCTTCAAAGAATAGTGAAGAATAAAATTGGCTCTGCTGGTGTCAGTTATTTGAAGGTAATATGACTTATTTCATCTCTCTGGCTTTTCATCTGCGATATAATCTGAGAAGCAAGGAAAAGAGTACATCTTTCTCAAATTCCTCGATTTCTTTTGTTCTTGGAGTTAATATTGTTCTGCCTTTTTTGGTTTTGTTTTTCCATCGCTGGAATCAAATTTAAGTACCTTTCCTTTGTTTTCTGCAACAAACTCTACAGAAAGAAAAATGCTAGACAGTTAAAATTTTATTGTCAGAAATTTCTACTAAATTGATGTGAACTTTTAATCACTCTTATATTGTTTTTACTACCTTCATTTAATACCAACATATGAATTTTGATAAATGTTTCTCTAACTAAATAGCATTACTCCTACAAAAATCCCAAACAAAAAATGTACAAACATTTAGCTATCTTTTAATTAGTATTTGCTTTGCTTTATATAGGAGTGAAGATCAATAACTTGCTCTGGTTGGTCCCTTTCCTTAAGGTAAGCTGTATAATTTCCTTATATTAATTTGTAGTGTATCGTATTTATTTTGTATGGAACCTTCAAGTTCATATCTTTCTTTTTCTTCTTTTTCTCTGATAAAAGTTTGAGCCTATATTTTTTTACAAACTAGCCAGCTAATAACTTATTATTTTTTATTTACATATCTTTCATTTTGTTGTTTGATTTATCTTTGACTCTCTCATTATCTTGATCATAAGCAATCACGTTCCCACACTGAGTTTCCAAAATCCCCTTCATATATAAAGTAGGATAGTTGTAGTGTCCTGCTTCCTTTGAGCTTTACTCCCACTAGGCCATGCTGTTTGATTGCAACCAATCTATTGTGTTATTTATTATTGACATATATTCACTTTATTGTTTCATTTATCTCTTAGTGTCCCATCATCTTAAATATTGTGATTACTTGTCTATAAATAATTTTGATTTCCATGTTTCATTTGGTTGTGATACTTTGATTAATTTCTCACCGTCCATTTATTGTTACCTTGTTAGCTATTAATTAGTAACTGATTCAACTTTTGGTGTTTAGACTCTAGATAAAACTATAAAATCTGTGTACGAAGAAGTACATCTCAAAGCAAGAATTCAATTTTCTTTCTATAGCAGATCACTATTAATTGAGAGAGAAATAAAAAATTTAAGACTTAATTGTAATTTTAGTTTTTCTATTTTAACAACTTAAATTTTTGGGTCTATCTATTTTAAAAATGAACAATTTAGTTCCGCTATATTCATAAATTATATAATTTTGATCATTCAATTATTTTCCAGGTCTAGTTTAAAGTGTAAAGTTCTCTAATTTACAATTTTACCGTTAAAATTAAAGAGTTACTCCTTGCAAATCTATTTACAAAATTTCAGCTCGATCTAACAGTATAATTTAACTTAAAATATCAAAACTATAAGTTTTTATCTAACTATGGATTTAGATTCATTCATCGTTAAATCAAGTTAAAATTTTATTGAAATGTTTACAAGACGTAGCTTTGCAATTTGAAAGGTGGGATTATGAATCAGAGAATTTTATACTTTGAAATAGACCTAAGAAATTTTGGATAAAAAACAAAAGGATTAAAATTATACATTTTATAAAAATAGCAAGACTAAATTGTTCATTTTTAAAATAGAGGGACCAAAAAATTTAAACTGTTAAAATAGAAGGACTAAAATTACAATTAAGCCAAAATTTAAAGGGAAAGTGTACGTATTTGTAAATTAAAATTTTTGCTTAAGGAAGGTGGAGGATTGTGATCTCTGTCCCCCTCCTCTGCCATTACAAGTGGTAGTAATTTAAGTTATAATGTTGAACAGAGGATTATGCAAGAGGCTGGAGAGTGTGCGGATGCACTTCTTTCCACGGTCCCATATGCTTCTTAATTTTGTAATTGTCTTATGTTTTGGAAGAGTGAAATCTATTATCAAAACACTAATGGGAGTAATTTAAACTCGGACAAAGAATAGTGGGGTTCATGTGAGATTTTGGAGAGCGTGAGAATGATTCTCTTCTTTTCTCTCTCTCTCTCTCTCTTTATATATATACTGATAAAAATTTCTCTTTGTGGAAAGTCTGTATTGTCATGATTACAAGGTTTGCTCTTTAATGAATCCTTCATTTTTAAATTGAAAACCAAATAGGACTTCAGACATTTTGTTATTTAGCCTTGCATGATTTAATATATAACGATTATTAGGTTCATTCATAGGTCTTTGTCTAATTTTATTAGCCATCACATGCTTATTTTTTATGACTTTTAAGACAATGAAATGTATTACCAAAGTCTTTCTTTTTTTTCAAAGAAGAGTATAAATGAAAGGTTTAACTTAATTTTTTCATAGTATAAAAGAGCTTTACATATTTTTTTCAAGATTTAGTTTTGATTCACTGATAATGTTAAAAAAATGACCTGAAATCAAAAGAAATTATATGAAAATTTTAAAACTAAAAAATTGACCTTACCAAGGTCCATGCACGTGACCTGCAGGTACACTTCGTTCAATATTTTCCCCACCTTAATGCATCAAAAGAAACATAAAAGCCGTCAAAGATTTAAGCCAATAGGCAATGAAAGTCTAATTTTCTTTGAAAATAGCAAAAGCCTAAAGTTGATTAGTTCCCTATTGTTGTCCCCACTATCTCTTCCCCCTCCGAAAATATAAATTAAATTACTCAAAACATATGAGAGTGGATCATGTAAGATGTTGGAGAGAGTAGGAGTGGTCCTTTTCTCTATCTGCTTCGCCATATTTATAGTAGTAATTTAAATTCGAAAACTGAGACTTCATTGCTTAGTATATATATTTTATATGGAAGCCATATGCGTCATATGCTTAGCTTATAATGTTTTTTGTTTGACAGGTTTGTTTATAATTCTTATTATGGTGCAAAAGACTGAAATGGATTCTATTGATTAAACCATCTGCATTTCAGAGACTTGATCTATTGGTGTCATTGTTAACCTTTCGCTTTATAAAGTAGTGAAGCTGTCTTCTACTTTACCGTTTACCTTTCCGCTTAATATAAGAGTGAAGAATGTCAAGAACTTGATCTGTTGGTGTTATTGTTTAAGGTAAGCATTCTCATTTCCTCAAATTAGTTGTAGGATAAATAATTTGTATGATTCGCTTGTGGATGTGACTGGTCTCACTTTATACTTATCCACCTCTACGTAGGTCAATATAAGGAGTTGTTGCCGAAAGCATCTGGAAGCAAGAATGGAGTTTCTTACCATGGCAGTTGAGAAATTACTAGAGTACACATTGGCCCCAACGGCGCGGCAGCTGGGTTATCTGATATTCTACAACCGCAATTTTAAGGAATTGAAGGAGGAAGATGTGAATCTCCAGCATGCAAGAGAAAGTCTGCAGGAGAGAGTTAATCTTGCCCTTAGAAATGGGGAAGAGATTGAAAATGGTGTTCGCAAGTGGCTAGAAAAAGTGGATGAGATGGCGGGGAAGATGGAGGAGCTCATTGAAGATAATCGCCACAAGAAGACAGGGTGTTCTAGCAGATCATTTCCTAATCTGTGGACGAGACATCACTTAAGCAGGAAATCGAAGAAGATGGTGCAAGAGATTGAAAAACTCAAGAACGAGGGACAATTTGATCAAGTTTCTCACCGTAAAGCTCCAAATTTGATACAGACCTTTTCATCAACCACAAGTAACGAGGATTTTGGATCAAGGGTTTCAAAACTTGACGCCATTATGGAGGCATTGAGAGATCCTAAAGTTAACAAGATTGGAGTATATGGGTTGGGCGGTGTGGGCAAGACCACTTTAGTCAAAGAGGTTGCCAAGAAAGCTCAACAAGAGTTTGATGTGGTAGTCATGGCAACTATAACACAGAATCCAGAAGTGGAAAAAATCCAAGGGCAAGTTGCTGACATGTTGGGACTCAATTTTAATAATGAGCAAAGTCTAATTGGAAGAGCGGGTCGTCTACTTGAGAGATTAAAGAAAGAAAAGAATGTTCTCTTCATTCTTGATGATCTATGGGCAGAGCTTAATTGGGATGAGATAGGCATTCCTTTCCTAGAGGAGCACAAGCACAATAGTAACAAAATAAGCATCTCTTCTGAAATGCAGCAGAGGAGATGTAAATTCTTGATGACCTCCCGTGATCGAGAGGTATTGTCAAAATTGAATTCTCAGAAGTACTTTTTGGTAGGGCAATTGCAGAATATTGAAGCCTGGGAGTTGTTTAAGGAGAAGGCTGAGCTTGATGAATCTACTGCCAATGCTGAATTACTTTCTATAGCCTCCGAAGTTGCTCAAGAGTGTAGTGGGTTGCCACTTGCAATTGTAACGGTTGCAAGTTCTTTGAAAAACAAGAATATATCAGAATGGAAGGATGTCTTGCGACAACTAAGAAATCCTGCTCCAACAGATATTACAGGTATGCAGAATGTTATATATAAACCAATTGAAGTGAGTTTTGAAAATTTAGAAGATGATCTCCTCAAGTCACTTTTCTTGCTTTCTGGAATGTTGGAATCAGCTTTTTCAATTATGGATTTATTCAAGTATTCTGTTGGGCTGGATTTATTTAAACACATCCCTAAAATGGTAGATGTTCGAAATAAATTTGATTCATGTATTCGTAAACTAAAAGACTCGTGCTTGTTATTAGATACAAATTATTCCAATGAGTTTTGCCAAATGCATGATGTTGTCCAAGATGTGGCCATATTAATAGCATCTAAGCATCAACATCCCTTTGTGAAAAGAAATGAAAATTTGGAAGAATGGCCCAAGGAAGAGCAGCTACAAAATTACACGACAATCATACTAGAATTTTGTGACACATATGACCTTCTTGAAAGACTGTATTGTCCCAACCTCACCTTTTTTCTTCTAAACAATAAAGACCCTTCTCTGAAACTGTTAGACAACTTTTTCAAAGGAATAGTAGGACTCAAAGTATTGGATTTGACTAGAATGGAATTTGAGTCCCTACCTTCATCAATCCGTCTCTTGAGCAATCTCCGTTCCTTGTGTTTTTACTTCTGTACTTTGCGGGATATAGAGATCATTGGAGAGTTGAAGGGTTTAAAAGTCCTCAGCATTTTCAAATCAGATATTAAAAAATTGCCCCAAGAACTAGGGCAATTGACCCAGCTGCAATTGCTGGACTTGACTGGCTGTTCTAAATTAAAATTAATCCCACCAAATATCTTGTCTAGCTTGAAAAAGTTAGAAGAGCTGTACATGGAAGACAGTTTTGTGGACTGGGATGTTAATGATCCAATGGGTCAGCAGCAAAGTAATGCTAGTGTTGCTGAGCTAGAGAATTTGCCTCGCTTGACCACTTTAGAAGTTCTTATTCCTGATGAGAGAATGTTGCCAAAAATCCTGCCCTTTGAAAGGCTTCAAAGGTACAAAATACTCATAGGAAATGTATGGGATTGGTCATCGGAGCCAGAAACTTCAAGGACCCTGAAACTTTGGCTTAGCACTAGCATTCACTCGAGAGATGATGTCAAAAGACTGCTTGATACGGTTGAAAATTTTCACTTTGGCAAATTGGAAGGAGCAAAAAATGTTCTTCCTGCACTAAACAGTGAAGGTTTGTCACCACTAAAGCATCTTTACGTCAATGATAATGATGAAATTCAGTGTGTAATTGACTCATTGGGGGTCAGCCATGCTATTGATCTCTTCCCCAACTTGGAGTCAATGGTTCTCCAAAATGTAATGAACCTAGAAAAGTTATGCAGTGGGCCTCTTACAGTAGAATCCTTTTCCAAACTGAAGATTATCAAAGTAAAAAATTGTGGTAACTTGAGGAGCCTCTTCTCAGCTTCCATTGCTAGAGGTCTTACACAACTTGTTGAAATTGAACTTGAGGAATGTAATCGCATGGAAGGAGTAGTTTATGATGATGAAAAGGCTACTGGCATACTCCGGTTTCCTAAGTTACGCTCTTTAACATTACGATCCCTTCCTCAATTACTTGGCTTCCATTCTGAAGGCAATTCAACTTCGAGTGTTCAACAAAGAAATTATTTCCCATTTGCAAAGGATCTCAGTGACATCGCAGGGTGCAATGTTCTTGGCACGGTTGCACTTTTCTGTGGGAAGGTATGCTTAACAATCTTGCCTATTTCAATTTTGCCTTTGAGTGGCATATGATCCATGGTTAAATTCTTTGGTAGACTCAATTTCCTTATCCTGCATTACTTCTATTTTACACACTATATAGACTCACCTTATGCCATACTAGGAAAGATGCACAATTGAATTTCAATAGATCAATATCTTATTTTTTTTTTGGTACTTTTGTTATGACTAGATCAATATTTGACCCTTAAAAAAAAAATTATAAGTCTGTCTGTTGAAACTAAAAATGAGCCAATTGTACTAATGAATGTAACAAGTTTGCGTATAAAAAAGTTACAATGAACTAACATGATGTGGGGAATTTGGGGTAGGATAGAATTACTTGAGAAAAAAAAAATGTATGGGTCTACCATGACATCTTCACGATTTTAGAACTTTTCTAATACTTTGATTTTTGAAACTAGATTTCTTAGATGATCATTATGGGGATTGACTATGTTGCTATAGGATACAAATGTACAGTGGTGTCATTTGTAATTTTTTTAAAAATAAATGATTTAACAAGAGTAAAAAAATTTCAAAAAAGCATAGTAACTATCTTTTTTTATTTTTGGAGGAAGAACTCTAGCTTAGTGGAGCATGCTCCAAGTGATAAGGTTGATCTCCTCATCCCCTCTCTTTAATTATAAATGCAATTACTATTTATCTATTTGCAAAAGCAAATATCTTTTTTTTTTTTTTTGGAAATCTTATACAGTTTTGAGAAAAAGTTGTACTAAGAAAATTATTATATTTTGCAAAATAATCACAAATAATACCGAGTCTCCATTTTCTTTTTTTAAGGGCACACCCTAGAACGATCTCTTATGTTGATATAATTTACTAAGTTATTGTGGAGAAACATTATGGAATATTTTCTTTTGAGAATGAAGATAAAGTAATCTACTACAGTAAGGATCTATAAATTATTATTGTTGTTGTTGTTGTCATTGTTATATTTATTTGAGATTTTTAATATAAAAATACTAAACTTTTGTAGAAACCTATTGAAAATTAAATTTGCATTAACAGCCAAATCACAAAGAAGTTTAAAATTCTCACGTGTAGTACAATTCAACAGTAACAAACTATACTGGATGATACAATGAAAGAGAAACAAGGTCTTAGGAGTTCATTTGACATCTCCACTAAAAGAAACTAATCAATGAATTACTTACTAGATTCTCTCACTTACTTTCCTTTTCAACCTCACTTTTAATTATGAAATGCATAGCTACATTTATGGTAGAAACTAAATTCGTAAAAATAAATAAAACCTTAAGGTAACTTCATTAAGTAGATAATCAAAGAACAAGTATAACTTCTACCTCTTAGAAAATTCTTTTATTTTGCCTCTTATGTAGGTTATGTTGCCCAACTTGGAGAAATTGATTATCATTGACGTGGATAAGTTGAATGTGATATGGAATGGGCTTATGGCAGAAGACAATACTCGCCATTCTTCTGTTTGTGATCAGGTAGTTTCTTATCTTTCTTTTTATAGTTTTCACAGATCATATTGTCAAATATTTAGTGGCTCTATATGCATACTTACACAATACTTGCCATTTTGTACGCAATGAGGTAATTTCTTATCTTTTTTTTTTAATACTATTATAGGTTTTTATTAAAAACTGGAAATTTTCTCTTTAATCTTTTATTTTCATATAACGTATTTTCAGTTCTTGAGATAAATAAAATTAATAAATGAAAAACATAATACATCTATGAAAGTCACATGACTAGGGAATTTTGTTTGACAAAATTTGGACGTAATGACTAAATTCAAGTACACGAAAAGGACTTCATTTCCACAAAGTTGACAGGGTGTAATTGTTAATGCCACAAAGTTGAAAGGTGTGTTTAAATTATCCCTCTTATTTTAGATGAAAAATTCAAATAATTTAAGAGATGCATTTTACTGCCTTCGTTATTATATCTAGAAATTCTCTTGTTAGGTCTTATGAATATATTTGTTCTTTCAAAAGATATTGTATACATTTTTTTTTTTTGCCATAATATCATATACATACTCAAACCAAGATGATTCAATAATGCAAGTAATTGATTGCACAGATGAAAGAGATATGGCATAGCCCAATTCCTGATGGATCATTCTGCAATTTGAAAACTCTAAAAGTAGCACATTGTAAAGGGATCTCAAAAGTACTACCATTTAACTTACTGAAGTTGTTAAACAATTTGGAAGAGCTAGAAGTAGAGTGTTGTAATTCAGTAGAGGTAGTATTTGATTTGGAGAGGATCACAATAGAAGAGAGAGATGTTGTACCCAAATGCCACCTGAGAAAATTGATATTAACTTCCCTACCTAATCTGAAGCATGTATGGAATAAAGGGCCACAAGGAGTTCTTGATTTTCAAAACCTGTCAATAATAACTGCTTTTGAATGCCAAAGTCTGAAATATCTGCTTCCAGCCTCTGTTGCCAAAGCTCTTCCCCAACTTCAGGAGTTAAGGTTATGGTCTTGTACTGGGCTAGAGAATATTGTTGCAAAGGAAGAAGGACTAGATGCATCTATCAGTTTTATGTTCCCTAAAGTGACATTAATGGGGCTTGGGGATCTACCAAAACTCAAGGACTTCTATGCTGGAAGATATACAACAGAGTGGCCACAACTGAGAGACTTAAGTTATGTATATCTTCACAAAGAAGTGAACATTTTTGGGTCAAAACATACAAGGATCAGAGAGTCACATTTTGAGGATGGACCAGAAGCCTCCGTTCAACAACCATGCTCCGTTGAAAAGGTTTGTACCCTATCTTTTTACATTTTACACTTTTAAGGTTCCTTTTTTAAGGGTCCTTTGGGGAACATGTTACGGTCATTTATAATGTTTGTAGAATTCATGCATCAATATCAATGCTTTTCTCAATTCTCTTTCTGCCTAATATCAATATTATTTTTACAGGTAAAAATACCCATAGCAATACCTATGATCTTTCAACACCTATGGTTATTCTTTGCAAATTCTCAATTCTCTAGTGTTCTTCAATGCCAGTTTATTTTAATTCTAACGCTACTTTTTCTCCCCTTTTTAAAGCCACTTCTGTTTCTTTTATGCCACTTTTTTTTTTTTGGAACACTGCTTTCTTTGCTTCCTAAACACCATTAATTTTTTTTTAAGAAATAAATTCTTGAACACCACTTTTCTTTCATTTAAACACCATTTTGATTCAATTTTTCACGATACTCCCTTTTTTCCATCTAGAATATAAATATCTTTTTCAATTTTTCTCTAATATAGACAATTTTGAGACAATTATTGGTAAGTAACTCAAGTAAAAACTATTTTTTTTGTGGGTAACGAAAATAAAAATATATCCCAGTGGGTGGCATACCAAATGAACTTTGGAAACTATCCCTTCTCTTAGAATGGTCATTATGTGTTTTTGAGTAATCATTGTGAGCAATTATGCTATGATCGCTGGTGAACAAATTATTACCACTAATCAAGAGAGACATAGAAGTTGTTATTGTGAGCAAACACACTAATAATGACCACTGAAAGCCGTACAATGACTATTGGTCATCATAAACAACAAATTGGTCATGTATATTCGACTCACAATGGCCACTTTAAGAGAATGACAGTTTCGTAAATATATTTTTTGTCACCCACTAAAAAATATTCATTAGATGAGTGACTTATGAATATTTGTGTCAAGAAATTTTTGTAGCTCTGTTTCAACGGTTGAGAGTTAAAACATAAAAAATATACTTAATAGACAAAATGATATATTTGTTATTAAATATGCTTTCTGCTGATTTTAAAGTAAGGCTCACCTCATTTAAGATTTGTTAACATGTTAACCAAAGCCTTTATTCAATTATACAATTTAATTATTCAGTTAAGAGTTTAAAAAAATAGGATAATGATAATTAGTTGTTGTTAAATATGGCGTAGAATGGATTGTGTATGCAAATTTTACCATAAAGTAAATATAATAAATTCTAATATACTTCTATCAGAATATGCGCATAGTACCACATGCATACATATTCTTAGCTAATTATTTTTATATTTGTAACAAGTTTGCTACAATTGGTTTTTTAGGTAATCCCCAACTTACAAGAGTTGACACTAGATTGCAATGAGTCTCTAATGACCTGGATGTCAGACTTTTCAGAAAGTTACTTCAGCAAAATAAAAATTCTGCGACTACAATTCTTTCAGGAAGTACAAATGAGTTTTCCATACTCATTCTTTCAAAGAATATCCAATCTGGAAACTCTTGTTGTGGCATCTAATTCATTTGAAGAAATATTCCCTTATGAGAAACTAGCCGGTGAGGGAACACAACGTGGCAATGCAGTAAAGGTCAAAGTTTTATTTCTTGAGCAACTTCCTAAATTAAAGCAAATATGCAAAGAAGGTTACGAAGTGGATCCATGTATCAAGAATCTACAAGAACTTCACGTCAATGATTGTTCTAGTTTGTTGAATGTAGTGCCCTCATCAGTAGCATTCAATCATCTGACATCATTGGAAGTATATAAATGTGAGGGGCTATTATATTTAGTGGCATCATCCACAGCAAAAAGCCTGGGTCAACTCACCTTTATGGCAATAGAGGAATGCAAAATGATAAAGAAAATAGTAGCAGACAAGATTAATGCTGATGCAGAAACATTCGATCATGAGATTACATTCAGCAAATTGAAAATTATAAAATTCAGAAATTTACCATTGTTGGAAAGCTTTTGCTCAGAGAATTATGGCTTCAGATTCCCATATCTCGATAATGTACTTATATGTGAATGCCCCAATTTGAAGATATTCTCTAAGGGAGTCTCTGTCACACCAAAGCTGCAGAATGTACAAGTAGAAGAAGGAGAGCAGGACTGGTATTGGGAGGGTGACCTTAATAAAACTATACAGAAGATGTATGCAAATAAGGTATGCAGCTGTTCCCTCCTCCATTCCCACATTATTTTTCATGCACGGATATGATCCGTATTAAGTAACACATGATTATTGGTTATAGTAATGGGAGACACTAACAAGAAAGTAGAAGTTACAAAAAATGCTGTTTATCCCTCTCACATAGACATATCGTTTCTCTCTCTCTCTCTCCTTTTCTTTTTTTGTATATAATTGGCTTCTATAGGTCGGATTACGAAGCTTTGAGCTGTTGAAACAAGAAGAATTTCCTGAGTTAATAGAATTATGGCATGGCCAAATTTCTACAAAGGAATTCAAAAATTTGAGATCTGTAGTGGTGGACGGGTGTGAGTTTCTTTCAATTGTAGTACCATTTAGTGTTCTGAAGGCCTTAATCAACTTGGAAGAGTTGGAAGTTCAGAATTGCAGCAGCGCAGAAGTTGTGTTTCATTTGGAAGGAAAAGACATTGATGAAAAAAATGTCATACTAACTACTAAGCTAAAAAAATTGATACTAAGTGGTCTGCCAAACCTGAAGCATGTTTGGAATAGGGACCACCGAGCTGTTACCTTCCAAAACTTACAAGATGTTCGTGCTCTTCAGTGTCAAAGACTATCATACTTGTTCCCTGCCAATGTAGCCAAAGGTTTGACACAACTTGAAAAGTTGAAGATAGATTCTTGTGGGTTTGAAGAAATTGTGGCAAAGGAAGAAGGGCAAGCAATGTCAGTTAGTTTTGTGTTCACAAAATTAACCTCTTTGACAATCTGGAATGTACCACAACTTAAGAGGTTCTACCCAGGAAGACATACCACAGAATGGCCAGTATTGAAGAAATTAAATGTTGATATTGAAGGTGAAGTGAATGTATTTGGGACAAAATTATTAAGCTTCAAAGAAACACATGGGGAACGCAATCTTGATATCTCAATTCAGCAGCCCATCTTCTTAGTTGAAAAGGTACTATATGCCTCTAGTTACTTGTGTTTAACGTGTCCCTCTAGTTTAAAAGTGAATCAGAAATTTTTTAACGAGTTATTATGCTTAGAAAATTACTACATCTTAATTGTTGAGCACTGCTTACTCTATCATAAAAGTTATAAGTTCAAATAACATAAGAACTAAGTGGAATGGGATTATAGGAAAAAAGAGACTACTTCCTATTATATATAGCCTCCAATAAAAGAAAAAAATATTCCTTAAACTTTATCAATATGGTCCTTCCATTAATATTCAACTTTTAATTAAAAATTATATAAAAAGTTATAAAACAACATGCTGCAGAAAATGCTAATAATATTTATCATATTGGATAAATTAGTATAAACTGACGTAATTTTCAAACACTAATACTTTCAAATAACTTCTAAATTAATTTTAACAAAAGTTTTGTAATAAATTTTTATTTACACATTTAGAAATAAATTATATTTTATTTACGCATAGTTATGTTATACTACACTAACATGGCAAACATACGTAATTTTTATTTTTTATTGGATATAAAATATAATTTATCTTATTTTTTAAAATAAACTTAAAAATAGTTAATTTGTACACATGTTATTCACACATTGACTATTTTTATATGGTATAATATACCACATAAATGCCAAAAGTATTTAAAAAGGCTCCTTGTAAAATAGATAGATTTTGTCTTACCATTCTATTGGCTTATCCCTAATATATCATAAGTAGCGCTGGATAGTTGATTATTAAAATGCTTGACCTTCACCATTACATGTTATACGCTGTCCCATTTTAGGAAAGGCAAGAGAGTTAGAACAAGTGAGCCATTGTTTTAATGCAATGTTGAAATTTCTGAAATTTATTTTCGTAAGTGTTTTGTCTAGTTTTCACACTTAAAAAAGAAAAATAGAAAAAAAAAAAAAAAGAACAAGCGGAGAATTTAACGATATTTTTGTTAAACAAAATGAGTTAAAATTAAAATAGAATAGAGATTTTGGAGCATAAAACTGGGTGGTCACATTGTCATAATGTTCCTGACAGATTTATCCTACATAAAAGCTCATGTCTTACATTTTCATAATCACTTTACCAGGTCTTCCCAAACTTGGAGTCATTAGTACTAAACAATAAAGATCATATCATGGACTGGCTTGCTCAATTCTCCATAGAACACTTTCGCAGGCTCAAGGTCTGCGGACTACAAGGGTTCGATGAAGAACAAGATAGCTTTCCATATTGGTTGGTTCAAAGAATACCCAATTTGGAACTACTTATTGTGGCGTCCAGTTACTTTAAAGAGATATTCTCCAATGAAGGAGACCAGACCAACGGTCATTTGCGGCTCAAAAAATTATCACTACAACAACTTCCTAAATTGGGGCATATATGTAAAGAAGGCAACCAGTTGGACACATGTCTCAGGAGTTTACAATCCTTATCTTTATTGGATTGTGGTGGCCTGATAAATTTAGTGCCCTCTTCAGTGTCTTTCAATCAGTTGACATATTTGGAAATATGGAAATGTGATGGATTGTTACATTTGATAACATCTTCAACAGCAAAAGGTCTTTTTCAACTCACAACAATGAAAATAAAGGAATGCTGCATGATAAAAGAGATAGTAGCAAATGAGGCTGATGATGAAGCTGGAGATGAGATTGTATTTAGCAATTTGAAAATTCTGGAACTTCAGCAGTTATCAAGCTTGATAAGCTTCTCCTCTGGGAACTATGAATTCAAATTTCCATCATTGGAAAATGTAACTGTGAGTCAGTGCCCTTATATGAAAACATTCTCTGAAGGAATCTCCAGCACTCCAAAAATGCAAAGATTGCAAGTAGGAGACCAAGGAGATGGATGGTACTGGGAAGGCAATCTTAATGCAACCATACATATGATCTATATTGACATGGTATGCATTCATGGCTACAAAAAAAGTTTAGATGAGAATACGTCTATTATTATAAATATGTTTATTGTGTACAATATATCTTACAAGTAAATACATTTGCATATAATGTCTTGCATATCCAAAACTGATGAAGCATAAACTGAACGAAACTTAACCTGCAGCTGATTATAGGTGTATGTAAGTAAATTGAAAGTTCATGCATGAGCCTATTTTGTTATTTGTACTTAGTGCTCCAAATAATTTCATACATTGGCTGTAACTGCAGGTTGGAATTCGTAGCTTTGAGCTTTCAAAATTATCAGAATTTCCTGAGTTAGAGAAGTTATGGCATAGCCAAGTTCATACCAAGGAGTTTAAACATTTGACATCTGTAGTGGTGGATTGCTGCGATTTTCTTTTGAATGTTATACCATTTAATGTACTCAATTCCTTGATCAACTTGGAAGAGCTGGAAATTATGTACTGCTTTAGCGCAGAAGTGGTGTTTGATTTGGAAGGAATAAACATTGAGGAAACAAATGTTGTACTAGTCAGTCGGCTGAGAAAACTGACACTAAATTGTCTACCAAATCTGAAGCATGTCTGGAATAAGGACCACAAAGGGATTGTCAGCTTCCAAAATTTACAAGTTGTAAGTGCTCTTGGGTGTGGGAGGCTTACAAGTCTGTTCCCAGCCAATATAGCAAAAGGTTTAATGCAACTTCAAGAGTTAAACATTGATAATTGTGGGTTTGAAGAAATTGTGGCAAAGGAGGAAGGACAAGCAATGCCAGTTAGTTTTGTGTTCCCAAAACTAACCTCTTTGAAAATCTGGAATGTACCCAAACTCAAGAGCTTCTACCCTGGAGAACATACTGTAGAATGGCCAGTATTGAAGACATTAAATGTTTATATAAATAGTGAAGTGAATGTATTTGGGACAAAATTATTCAGTTACAAGGAAACACATCAAGAGCATGGTCTTGATATCTCAATTAAGCAGCCCATCTTCCTGGTGGAAAAGGTACAAATTCTTGTTTCTTCGGTTTAGAGTTTACCTTTCTATTTTTTGTCAGTCTAATAATTTTTTCGGTGAATACTAAAATCAAATAAGTTACTAAAGGACCATTTAGCCAAAAAAAAAAATTATGTTTGCTAGCAGCTTAATTATAAATCTCTTAACAAGCTTGTGATTTGAAACAATTTCTTTTGTCTGTAGATCTATGAACAATTTTCTCCAGTGTCTTAAAAATTACACTTATTAAGGAAAAACACAATTGTTGCTTCATGCATGCAAATAGAATATAAGAAAATTATGTTTATTAGGGTTTCATTTGAGGGTTTGAGGTGTAATTTCTTCTGTTTATTTTAATATTTCACTCAATCACTCATACAGTAGTGTAATTTTTTTAACGTAACAGAGTGCATAAATGATTATTGACTGATGGCATTAACATTTAGGGCATGTTTAGTAGGGGTAAAGGGGTAAACTTCAAGGGAATATTATTTAATTCTTTTTTTAAAGAGTAACAATGTGTGTACACATTACTCTTTAATTATGTTTGGTATGCTTAATAATCTGAGCAGATGAAGAGAGGAAGAATGGAGGAGAGTTTGAGGAGATGTGAGAATTGATGAAGGGGCCCAAAATATTTCCTCCCTATCAATTTCCTAAATAGTTTCACTCAATTTATTTTTACAACCAAACATATTGAAAAAAAAATAATTTTTACTCATTTTACTCTCCTTCCCAAACATAGGGTAAAACTTTAACATGACGTTTTTTATTATTATTAAATAGATTATCATGAGTTATTATACCATAAACAGGAAGTGGATAATGAAATAATTACAATAGAGTGACATGACTTCTATTATATTTTACTTTTGATAAACCATAATTATATTATTAATTTAAAGCATTAGAGTTTGAGGAGATGTGAGAATTGATGAAGGGGCCCAAAATATTTCCCTCCCTATCATATCATTTTCATTTTCATATTATATAATTAGGAGGAAGAAATCAAAGATCATATTTGATTTTTTATAATGATTTTATGTTTAACTACATTTGATATTTTCTTCACAAAAAAAAATATTTTATATTTTAGTATAAATAAATAATGAAAACACCAAAAATTTGATTGAAGTATTATTGTTTAAGATGATTTATGAGAAATATTCATTCATGAAAATAAAAAGAAGGCCTTAGGCCTATTGTTTACAATGTTAAATTTTATTCTAAGTGAAAAGTAAAATCATTTAGCACTTAGATGTACTGTACATGTTATATCGTTTGTATTAAAAGTCACATATTTTTCACAAGGGAGCCTTTGTTTTATTATACTTTTTCTTTTTTTCCTTTTACTTTTCTAATATATATATATATATATATATATATATATATATATTTAAGTTTGTCTTCATATATGTTCCATAACTCGTACATAATGCTCTTTTTTTCTTCTACTTTTGAACATATTGGAAGTCATAAGTATTTACTTTCCTCTTATTGCCTTACTAGGTCTTCCCTAACTTGGAGCAATTGTCAATAAACAATACTGACTCTATAATAAATTGGCTTGATCAATCTTCCATGGAACACTTCCAGAGGCTCAAATTTCTATGCCTGCATTCCTTCGATGAAGAACAAGCTAGGATTCCAGTTTGGATCCTTCAAAGAATGCCTAATTTGGAAGAACTTGCTCTGACAGACAGTGACTTTAATGAGATATTGCTCCATGAAAGACATGCGTTAAAAGAATATCAGAGTGATGGTTTTGTGCTGACCAAACGGTTAACACTTTGGAAGCTTCCTAAATTGGAGCATATATGTAAAGAAGGCTCTAAACTGGGAAAGTTTCTCATGAATCTACAATCCTTATGCGTATGGAGATGTTGGAGCCTCGAAAATTTAGTGTCCTCTTCAGTATCTTTCAACCACTTGGCATATTTGGATGTATGGGATTGTCGTGGATTATTATATTTAATGACATCCTCAACAGCAAAAAGTCTTGCTCAACTCACAACAATGAAAATAAGGGAATGCATCATGATAGAAGAGATAGTAGCAAGTGACACAGATGAAGGTGGAGATGAGATTACATTTACTAAATTGGAAATTTTGGAACTTCAGAATTTATCAAGCTTGAGGAGTTTCTGCTCTAGAAAGTATGATTTCAAATTTCCATGCTTAGTAAATGTAATTGTAAGGCAGTGCCCCAAGATGAGAACATTTTCTCAAGAAATCCCCAGCACTCCAAGTCTCAAAAGAGTACAAGGAGAAGAAAGAGATGGATCTTACTGGCAAGGCAACCTCAATGCTAGCATATATATGATTTACACAAAGATGGTAAGCATTTGGTTGCTACTTTCAGAATACATTCTTTATCTTCCTTAATAGGACTATACAATGGTTCTTTACGTAGATGGTATGCAGTAATTGGAACTTGTGTGAATGGATTTCTACCTTATAAAAATTTAAACGAAAGTTGCGTCTTTTTTTTTTTTTTTTAATCTGAAAAGGAAATTTCCATTAAACATCTAATGAAAATACATCAAAAAGAAAGCTAGGTGGCATATCAGAAATTTCCAAGTATTTGTATACAGATACCCTTTGTGCTGATATTTACACAATATATCAATTTTAATGATGAAAAGAATATTGCAATCTTATTCTTAAAGTTTGAAGGAAAATTCAAGAATTCAAGCATTGATTTAAGCAAGGACTTGGGTGTGTGCAAATTTAAGGTTAATGCAATTAGAAAAGAATTGGCATTGATTGATTATAGATTAAATGATTGTATATAATTGATAGTGTAGGTCATGTTGTGTTGTCTAGTAAGAGATTTTAGGTTCAAACCTCTATGTGCTATACAACAAAAAAGAATATATTTGCTACTGTATGTGCAAGCACATATAATTTTATGTGTATTACATGCATGGACAATTCTAAATAAACTGAAGTAAATATTCAAGTAAAAAAAGAATTGAAGTTAATATTAAATATGATGAAGCTATCCTTCTCTAGGATTTCTTTAATCTCCTTTTTGGATAGTGAAACTATGAAAGGTGACGCCTATACACTTGAATAAAGTAGTTAACAGAAAAAAAAAAAAAGGAAGAAATAAGGGTCAAAAATTGAAAATTAGTGTGTAGATTTATTTATAAAATTAGAATAGTCAAGTTGATGCTCAACTTGACCCAATTCATGTAATTAGGTTTAAGATAATGACCCTAAAATTATTGCCTAGGCTAAAGTCTGTTATACCAAGTTCAGAAAGTTAATGATTTACCTATTCAAACTCACGAACAACCCTAATTAAATCCATTAAATATTATCTCTTATGTGTCATGGGCTAGAAATAGAAAAGTAATGTATTCCCACTTTTTATAACATCTTAATGACATCCATATCAACCANTATTATCTCTTATGTGTCATGGGCTAGAAATAGAAAAGTAATGTATTCCCACTTTTTATAACATCTTTATGACATCCATATCAACCAGCATAAGACTGAGTTTAATTGAACTTACATAATTTTATTTTTTTTTGTGGTGAAGGATCAGTTTTTTTAATACCTTCTAATCTATGCTTCTTAATATTAAATGAGTGTAGAAGTATCATTTCTGGTAAGGAAAGGAGAAATCTACCGTCGCTAAATAAGTCAAGTAATCTGAACGTGACTATTGTAATTTCTATGAGTACTATGTGTGAATGTATATTTTAAACGTGTTTTACATTGCTTTATTTAAATTTAATTATGAGTATAAGGAAATGCTTGAATTTTGATTCTCTTCTAGTATATATACTTCAAACTACATCTTAAAAAGGGTGAAATTCAATTAAATATGATAAAAATTAAAATTCACGTACACGAACAGGCACCACTCACACAAAGGGTTGGAGAAGTTGCAGTAAATTGCTAAGTGACGCTTGAAGCTTTTCTGTCGTTTAGAAATTAGGGCAACATGTTAGTATTTCATCATTTTTCTACTGTCAGTTTAACTCTTGGGTTAAAGTCATAGAACAAAACCTTCAACAACATAAAAGTGGTGTTTGATTGCTTGTGTTTGTTGTCGAACTCATAAATGCAAATATTGAATTTAATTGAACGTATTTGATTGCACAGGTACATTACCACTGGCAGAATTTAAGTGTCTCAGAGATTCCAGAGATAAAAGAAATATGGCCTAGCCAAGTTCCAGATGGGTCATTTCGTAATTTGCGGACTCTAACAGTAGCAAATTGTGAAGGGATCTCAAAAGTACTTTCATTTAATTTATTGGAATCCTTAAACTACTTGTACAAGTTGGAAGTGAGAGATTGTAATTTTCTGGAAGTAGTTTTTGACTTGGAGGGGACCACAATAAATCAGGGACATGCTGTAGCCAAGTCCAAGTTAATATTTTTAACTTTAAGTGCCCTACCAAATCTGAAGCATGTATGGAATAAAGATCCAAAAGGAATTCTTGATTTTCCAAGTCTAACAGAACTAAATGCTTCGGAATGTGAAAGCCTCAAAGATCTGCTTCCAGCCTCTGTTGCCAGAAACCTTTTGAAACTTTGGGCACTAGAGATAAATTCTTGTACTGGACTCGAGAATATTGTTGCAAGGGAAGAAGGACCTGATCTTGATGCATCAATCAATTTCATGTTCCCTAACTTATCGTATTTGAAACTTTGGAATCTACCAAAACTCCAGGCTTTCTACCCTGGAAGATTTTCGATTGAATGCCCTGAATTATGGCACTTAACATACTTATATATTCAGAGGGAAGTCAACATTTTCAAGTCCAAACTTATGATGCCCGAGTCACATTGCAAGGATGAACTTCAAGCCTCATTGCAACAGTCATTCTCAGTTGAAAAGGTACGTAACCTTTAGGGCTTGTACTCGTTTAGTATTTTTGCAGCTTCTTATCTAATTTATCTCTTTCCATCCAGTGACAAAGGTAATTTATGCAAATGAAATTCGCATGACCAATCATTAATGATTGAGTTTTCCTTCATCTTTTGCAGCACTTTTAGAATTTACTATCCTTTGAAATTGGCTGACTTGTCAATAAATCCAATTAAGTCCTGTGAATTTTAACATCAATTCAAAATAATTTTAACAACTATGATGTTTGCCCAAGTGGTTCACTATTATTTGTTTTGGAGTACCACAAAAATATACTAAATTAATTCTTACGGCAAGTTTCTTTTGGTGAAAGGATTAAATTTAAAATCATGTTTAAACGTGAAAATTGGAAGCTAAAGCTACCTAAAAGTGCAAACTATCTAAAATCCTCATCTTTAACACACCTGGTGTAGCATTAAATTTTAAATTCTAAATGATAAATTCAGTGCTTTCTTTTGCATAAATTTAGCCCAGCCAGTATCTAAAATAATATTTATTAGGGATTTAATTGGTTTATATATAACTTACTTTCTTTCAATCGGTTTATATATACTTACTTTTCTTCAATTGATTTCTCAGGCAATGCCCAGACTAGAAGACTTGACAATAGACTGCAATGAGCCTATAATGACATGGCTTGGACAATTTTCAGCAGACCACGAAAACAATCTTACAATTCTTAACTTAAAATTCTTCCATGATGTCAAAACTAATTTTCCATATTCATTCCTCCAAAGAATGGCCAATGTGAAGACTCTGGTTGTAGCAAATAGTTCATTTGAAGAGATATTCCCTTCTGATGAACATGCTGACAAGGAAAATCAATATGGCAGTGCAGTACAAGTTGAAAGACTAACACTTGAGGAACTTCCTAAGTTAAGGTATATATGCAAAGACGGCTGTGAAGTGGATCCAAGTGTTAGGAATCTGGAAGAACTATATGTCAAGGATTGTTCTAGTTTGTTGAACTTAGTGCCCTCATCAGTAACTTTCAAGCACCTAACAATTCTGGAAGTATATAAATGTGAGGGGCTGTTATATTTAATGGCATCGTCAACAGCAAATAGCCTTACACAACTCACCACAATGGTGATAGAGGAATGTAGAATGATAAAAGAAATAGTAGAAGGCAAGGTTGCTGATGATGACATAATGAGTGAAATTACATTCAACAGTTTGAAAACTATAGAACTTCAATATTTGCCATGCTTGGAAAGCTTTTGCTCAAGGGATTATGCCTTCAAATTTTCATCATTGGAAAAAGTAGTGATATCCGAGTGCTCCAAAATGAAGATATTCACGGAGGGAGATTGTGACACACCAAATCTGCAGACTTTGCAAATAGACTCGGCCATTCAAAAGTTGTATGCAAATAAGGTAGCCACATGAAATTTGTTTATTTTAATAGAAAGCATTGACTAGTTTGGCCAATTTTTCTTGTACGTAATGTATAGTTTACACCATCTGATTAAATTGGGTTAACTATTGTCAATTGTGCAGGACGCATCAGAGAAGTTAAGGAAAGAGGTGGATGAAAGAAAGAAAAATTCATCTTGCCTAAATTCTTCTCAAGGAAGTGAGCATGCTTTGTCACATGTAGACACTACTAGCGAAAACAAAGATCAGATTGAGAAAGAAGAGAGCCATATGGAAGGTGATAGAGGGAGAAATATTAACGTTCCTGGTATCCCTCTAACTACTTGTATGCCTTGTGTCTCTGTAAGTGTCTTCATTACAAAGTTTTATTTTAGGGCTTAATCTGAATTGTTATTCATTGGTTCAGATTCTCACACCCTACGTTCTTCAGATGCTGCACTTTTTATATCTCCAGGTAAGAATGCTCTCTATAAACAAGTTTTGCAGGCTTATGAAGTGGTACTAACTTTGCCTTATTCTTGAGTTAAGTCTATAATCATGCAGGGTTACATGCTCAAAACAAGGATGAGAACACTGATGCTGTTGCCAACACTGCATTACTGCCAGGTTGGTAGTCAGAATTTTATAGGCGTTGCTGCATTTTGCCCTTCTCTTCTCTTTCACAGTGTGTTTGGTACAAGGGTAAATGCAGTAAAGTTAATGGAATATAACTTGGCTATTTATCCAGTAGTACAAGTGGTATCCATACCAGGAAGCAAAATTAATAACTAAGAATAAAATGATCTACTAAGTTTATTTTCATTGATACATATGTGGGCCCAATAGGATACAAAATGTGAATCACCTCAATAATTAATTATGCTTATGATATTGATACCCCTTATGGTATTGAATAAATAGCTATATAACTTACTATACATTAAGTATATATGGTACAGGAGGTAAAGGGAGTAAGTAAAGTAAAGAGTATCACTTATTGCATTCCCGTAGTCTTTACAGGTCTTTTTGCATTTTTCCCTCGTCTTCTCTTTTAAAGTAATGGGAGACTTTCTTCTTGTTTATTTTCCGAAGTCAAAGGCATCGTTCCTTATCAAAACCTCCAAAATGCTCTAGGTCAGAGCATGAAAGGCGCCATTCAGGACTCACGCAGAACAACTATGGACACAAGTGATAGGGATCCCATGCTAGACCAAAGCATCAAGGATTATGCTCATGATGGTAATCAGGGTATTGTTTCTGGCCGGGGCCTCATGGGTGTCAAGACTAGCACTGTTGTTATTCCTACGTCAGGTTTGTCCTATTGAATTATGTTTCTCATGTTCCCCTCTTGAGGTTCTTTCTTTTTGACTTGTTTGAGTTAGGAGGCCAAATTGATGTTGTATATATTAAAGTCGTTGCCTTCTCTATTGCTTTCAGTTATCCTTTTTCTGAAATATTATTTTCAGAGTGTGTTTGGCACGGGTAAACTTTAAATATAAGTATCATTTACTCTTTTTTCAAAGAGTAATAATGAGTATAGACATTAATCTTTAATTATGTTTGTTATGCTTAGTAATTTGATGAGATGAAGAGAGGAAGAAAAGAGGAGAGTTTGAGGAGATGGGAGATTGATGAAGGGGGTTCAAAATATTTCCCCTTTATTACTCCTGTAAATATTTTCCCTCAATTTATTTTTACAACCAATCATATAGTTTAAACAAAGTAAATTTAAAAATGCTCCTGGTATCCCACTACCTATTAGTATGCCTTGTGTCTCTGTAACTGTCTTCATTACAACGCTCCATTCTGGTGCTTAATATGAATTGTTATTCATTGGTCCAGATTCTCACATCCTACCTTCTTCAGATGCTGCACTTTCTATATCTCCTGGTAAGAATGCTCTCTATGAACAAGTTTTACAGGCTTATGGAGGTACTATCTTTTCCTCTTCTTAAGATAAGTATATATTGATGCAGAGTTTCATGCTGAAAGCAAGTATGAGAACACTGATGCTGAGGCCAGCACTACATCACTGCCAGGTTAGTAGTCAGAATTTTACAGGCCTTGCTGCATTTCCCCCTTCTCTTCTCTTTGAGAGTGTGTTAGGCACAAGCGTAAGTGCAGTAAAGTGGTATCCATATCACAAGCGAAATTGATAACTAATTATTCAATAGCACAAGTGGTATGCATATCACAAGCCAAATTGATAACTATGAATAAGATGATCTATGATGTTTATTTACATTAATAAATCTCTCGAACAAATAAGATACACATTGTAAATCATCTCAGTAGTTAATATGCTTATGGTTTCGATACCATTTGAAGTATTGAATAAATAGCTATATAACTTACTTTACATTAAGTAAAGCGACTAAAGTAAAGAGTATCACTTATTGCATTCCCGTAGTGTTTACAGGCCTTTCTGCATTTCCCCCCGTCTTCTCTTTTAAACTAATGGGAGACTTTCTTCTTGTTTATTTTCCGAAGTCACAGGCATCGCACCTGATCAAAACCAGCAAAATGCTCTTGGTCAGGGCATTAAAGGCGCCATTCAAGACTCACGTAGAACAACTATGGACACAAGTGATAGGGATGCCATCCTAGACCTAAGCAACAAGGATTTTTCTCTTGATAGTAACCAGGGTATTGTTTCTGGCCAGGACATCATGGATATTAAGACTAGCACTGTCGTCGCTCCTTCGTCAGGTTTGTGCAATTGCATTATATTTCTTTTGTTCCCCTCTTGAGGAAAGTTCTTTATTTTTGACTTGTATGAATTAGGATGCCAAATTGATGCGTATATATTAATGTCATTGCCTTCTCTTTTGCTTTCAATTGCCATTTCTCTGTCTCTTTTTTCTGAAATATTATCAACTTTCAGCTTATGGGATTGCTTTGAAATTTCTTTCTGCTTCGCTATCCCAACTAGCAAATATTGATCCTTCTTTCACATTTTCAGGGGTTTCAACTCAACCTGCTAGTGGAAGACACACGCTGGTCTCAGCGGACTTTAGGAAGTTCAGGGAAATAGCTGAGCTAAACGAAGACAACATAACTTTGTTAGAGGAAGTGATGGCCAAATATCCGCATTTGTGGGAAGCACGTGAACAACTAAGTGCTCGTTTTTATGGCTGGGCTTCTAAAACATTGCTAGATCTCTTACACTTTTTGAGAACTGAGAGCATCATGACCCTTACTAAAGAGCGTGAGAAAGAGTTCCATGTGTTGTGCAATGAGGCCATTCGATTGGGGTTTAATGTGACATGGGTGGAGGAGATGCGAAAACGTGTTACAAGAGACCCAGAGGTCGATCATGCCATGACACGCCTTGTGGAACTAAGGAAAGAAATGAATAGACTGAATGACTTTTTATTGACCAAGGAAAAATGTTTCGACTTCTAGTATCCACCTTATGCATTTTTTTCTTTTTCCTTTTTAGCCATGGTATATTCCCCCCACTAACCTAAAGCTGTATGTGTTATTTATTGTACTGCCCCCATACTCTATATGCGGTAGTTAACTTCACAAATATGATAGCTAGCTGAAAGTTATAGTTTGCTTTGCATTTCATATATGCTTGTCTTTTATTTATTTATTTATTTCAATTATATGATAAATATAACGTTTTCTAATTAAGTTTCTCATTCTTAGTATGTTTATTAGTTTCTTGTGTAATTTACTTAGAAAACTGAAAGGTTATATGGGTGTCCTGTACGTATTTGGTTGAATTCAATATTAGAGTAACTTTTTTGCGACCTTAGACGTTATTTAGTAGGAAAAATTGGCAAATAAGAAAAACCATACAATAACAATAAGAACTGCTTTTTAGTAACTGAAGACATTTTAATAGGTTCAAATCCTATGAAAAAAATAAAAAGTGAATAAAAATAGGGCCAGCTAGCATAACAGTGTATGTCATTCTACACAGTCAAATATTGCATTGTACAAGCAAATTTCTGGTTTTAATAATGGTTAAAAATACGAACTCATATGGGAATATATTATATGAAAACATGTGGAGATATGCATGGCATATTCTTTTAAATGATATATCCATTGAAGGAAAGGTCTTAGATTTTTTTACTTGTTTTTCTCTCTCTTCTATAATGTTTTATTTTCTATTATTTTGTTTGTGGATTTGTTCAAGCGATTTGTATGGGTTATTTAACCCATACAAATATGGGTTATTTAATCATACAATGGAGCCTTTAATTTACCCCCAAGTAAAAATATGAGTTATTTAACCCCATTCTAGGTGACACAATTATTACTGTTTCTTGTGCTATGTGCCAAATCTAGTGGTGGATATTTATTTTTGGTTACCTGTTCAATTGGTCATTTCTCAATTTGTGTGACAATATTAATGTGACCCACTAATTTAATGAAAATTATGTTAGTACCCCATTTAAAATAAAAATTTACGTTAACGGTTTTTTTTAGTAATTATATTATGTTAAAATTGAGAGTACACAAAGTATGATATTATTATCTATTTACATATTTTTCACAAACAAATTTATGAAAAAATTTCAAAAAGAATTATATTCAAATTTATACATAAAGATTCAAAATTTAAAATAAAATTTTAAGCATGATAAAATTTAAAAATATACATTAATAAATAAATTAAGGTGAGTGAAGAACAATAGTGTAAAAAATAAGTAAAAAAATTAAAGAGAGTAAATTTCACACTCTCTTACTCTTCATATTTGCGAGTAGGATTTATAAGACACTGTTCATCTTCTTTCTCATTTAGCCACTAATTAAATATTTTCTCTCAATTAGAAAGTGAATTTGATAAGTTGAATAAATGTGTAAGCTATAAGTAATATAAACTTATCCTATACTAATACATCATACTAACAATTAGTGTATTTTGTCTTAATTTAAAAGTTAATTTGATAGCATGTAGAAGAGGATTACCCAGAAGTAAGGAGACAAAGGATTACCCACACACTAAATCTGAAATTTCAATTCCTCTTTCTCGATCTACTCCCTTTCTCCCTGTTTTAGTCTCTCTATTCCTATTCCTCTTGCTCTAACTCTGTCGCCATCGTTTTCTTTATGTTCTTTCTCTGTCTCTTTGTTATTTCTCTAAACGTTTTCTTACTCTCTGTTATTTCTCTCTATTGTTCTCTTCCTCTCCCACCCTCCTTCCTCTTTGTTTTTTATGTGTTTTTATTATTTAATTATGATTTTTTATTAATTGAATCGGTAAAGGAGAATAGAAAAGTGGGAATAAAATTCAAGAATAGGGGAATCCGTCATGGCTCAATAGGAGGAGTTGCTTGTTGAAGAGGAGCGTCCCTTGGTGGAAATGGAACGAGGAAGAAGACAATGTTTTTTTTTTCTAAAAAAAAAANTTAACTATTATTGAACTTGACAATTAGAATATAAAAATAATTTTTAGAATAAGATGATTCTCATACATTATCTTTGAACATGAGGTATTTTAAAAATAGAAGGATAGTAGCTAATTAAAATTTCAATTTTGCATCATGAAAAAAATTATTGAAGCTATGCCCATACTTTCTTAGATATTGGAGATTTTTTTATTTGATACTAATATAGTTCAATTAAAAATGTTTATATAAATTTAAATTGGAGAATTTTTAATTTTATGGAATTGAGGTAGGACTATTTTTAATTATTTTTTTAACATCAAGGACTGATTTGTAATAAGTAAAGCTTTTACTATCAAAAGTTGTATTAAATATTCTGATGTGAATCAACTTGCTACACGCCCTAACCCTAGGAGTGTTCATGATCCCTTGCTTGGAGTTGGAAGCCCGATGACTAGAAGCAGAGCTAAGTGAGTGAGAGAGGCACTGTTGAGCCTAGTCCAAGAGGTGCAGACCAAGGAAAAGCAGTTGGGCCAAGTTCAGAGTTGAGATGGATCACATATCTGTCTCTTGTAGAAGGTGCACATGGGCTAGCTTGGAGCCCAAGTTTGGAGCAGGCCAAAAATTATGTTTAATTTAATTAGTTTTATTTTTGGGTCCTTATGTTTATGGGCCAAAACGTTTAATTAGTTTTAAATTCGTTTTTAATATTTTGGGCCTTTATGTCTATGGCCAAACTGGGTATTATTGTTTTATTAACATTCTTAGAGGATCCATCATAGCTTGTAGCCTCCTAGCCAAATTGCCTATATAAGGAATTCGTGTATGTCTTTGCAAAACAGTTTTGAGATTAATATTATTCAGTTTCTGAATTATTGAGTTTCTCTGGATTGAGAGCTTCCCTGTTGTTCTTGGGCAAAGAACTTGAACTTGAACTTACCAAGGATCCTTCCTTGCTAAGGGTTCACCCTATTGCGATAACTAAGGTCATCCCATTGTTTGGTATCCAGACACTCCGTTTCAATCCTTCGAGTACGAGAATGCATCATTTGACATCAGAGCTTTGGCTCCTTGGAGTTTCAATCGGTATTCCTAAAACCCCCTATTCTATTTTTATTTTATCTATCTTATTTGTTTAGGTCAATCATCTTCTACCTCATTTCTATTGAGTCAGTTTTGTCTTTTATTTTTCCTATCAATTTCATTATTCGTTGTGTTCTTTAAGTTTCTGGTCAAGTTATCCCTATTATTTTTGTTCGGGTCATTGTTTGGTCGTTTTCCTTGTTTCCTTGTTTGTGTTTAAGAGTCCACGTCCTAGGTTAAAATTGCCTAAAGGCGGTGGCTGTTTCGATTGCAATAGCAAATCCTAGTTGTTAGTAGAGTCCTAGTCAAGTTTAAAACAAAAAAAAAAAAACAAAAACAAAAACAGAAAGAGACTAATTCTGCAAAATAAACGAATCAAAAAAAAAAAAAAAAAGATTAGCAAGATCTGTTCTTGTGAAAAGAAAATAAAAAACGGACTATTTGGACTCACTTACTTGAAAAGGCCATAACTTTCAGCTCGTTTGAAGTTACGGAACCCGTGACCCGGCGTTTCGAAGCTCGTTCAGAGACCTTCGACATGGCAATAGGTACACCCAGTTGACACCATTTGCAGCATTAAGAATGGGCACCGAGGACAGATTAGAGAGGTTAGAACACCTAGTTTCACCTAAGACAAAAACTAAAACAACTAAACCTTTCGATATTCTGAGGAAGAGGAAGAAGACTATTCTGAGGTTGAAACTGAGACCAGAAGAGAGAGGAGGGCAGCCCCTCGTCGTGATAATAACCTGGGGAGTATAAAAATGAGAATTCCTATCTTTCAAGGTAAAAGTAATCCTGAACTTTACCTAGATTGGGAGAGGAAGGTGAAACATGTTTGAGTGCCATGAATACTCTGAAGGAAAGAAAGTGAAGCTGACAGTAGTTGAATTCACTGATTATGCTAGTATTTGGTGGGATCAGCTAGTGATTAACAGGCGTAGAGATGGTGAGAGACCTATTCGGTCATGGGCTGATATGAGAGCCGTGATGAGGAAACGGTTTGTACTTAGACATTACTATAAAGATTGTTTCAAGAAACTGCAAGATTTGAAACAGGGATCTATGAGTGTGGCTGAGTACAACAGTGAGATGGAGATAGCCATGATGCGAGCTAGTATTGATGAGAACCGTGAGGCAACCATGACACGGTTTATTAGTGGCTTGAAGCGAGAGATTGTTGAAGTGGTGGAGATGAGTCATTATGTAGAGATGAAGGACTTGGTGCATAAAGCCGAGCATGTAGAGTGACAGTTGAAGGCTATAGCAGCTTCTAGATTCGGTGTGCCTTCCAGAACTTCAAACTGGAAATCGAATTGGAAGGATAATCCTCACACAGCTCCAAAGCTGAGAGAAGACACAAGACCAAGGTCTACGGGTTCTACTCCTATTTCCCAAGGTAAAACAGACTATAACTTTTCTTCTAAGTCACGTGACATCAAATGCTACAGGTGTCAAGGACGTGGACATATATCTTCTGAATGTCCCAATAGAAGGAAAGTTGTTATGCTTGCTACTGGTGAGTATGATAGTGAGGAGGAATCTACTGTTACACCTAGTTGTGAAGACATGCCACCCTTAGAAGATGCTAGTGACGTTGAGGGAATTGATGACTCCCTTCCAGATCAGTATTTGACGGTGTCCCGGCGTGTGCTCAACATGCAACCGAGGGAAGATGACATCGAATAACATAGAGAGCATATCTTTTAAAATCGATGCTTGGTGGGAGACAAGGTATGTAGCGTTATTATTGACAGTGGATCTTGTACTAATGTTGCTAGTACCTTAGCAGTAGAGAAGTTGGGTTTACCTACTATTCCACACCCCACGCCTTATAGGCTACGATGGTTGAATGATAGAGGAGATTTATGGGTAAACAAGCAGGTTCAAATTGCATTTTCTTTTAGTACTTTTAAAGATGAAGTGTTGTATGATGTGGTGCCCATGCATGCTTGTCACATCTTGTTGGGGCGACCATGGTAGTTGATAGGCGAGTGAAGTATGACGGATACAACAACACTTACACTGTCTACAAGAATAACAAGGCTACTTTGTTGAAACCATTGAAACCTGCTCTTGCATATGCGGATCAAGCAAAGATTACAAAAGAATGCAAAGAGAGAGAAGAGAAAGCAGCAAAAGAAAAAGAGGCTGAGAGAGAGAGAAAAAAAAGTAAGGTAAAAAATAGTGAGAGAAGACACAAAGTGAGTGCTTTTGCACAAAAAAGTGAGGTCAAGAGTGTTCTGTTGTCTAAGCCAAACCTTCTTGTACTTATGTACAAGGATGTTTATTTTACTAACTTTCTTAACCCTTCTTTGCCTAGTGTGGTTGTTTCTTTGATGCAGGAATTTGCTGATATTTTTCCTGAAGAGATACCACATGGTTTGCCTCCCTTGAGGGGCATAGAGCACCAGATTGACTTTGTTCTTAGATCATCTATCCCTAATAAACCAGCCTACCAAGCTAATCCTGACGAGACAAAGGAAATTCAAAGGTAAGTGGATGATCGTACAAAAAGGATTCGTGAAAGAAAGTCTAGGCCCATGTTCAGTTCCAGTTATCTTGGTGCCAAAGAAAGACGGGACATGGCTCATGTGTGTGGATTGCCGAGCCATCAACCAAATCACGGTTAAGTATAGACATCCTATCCCTAGATTAGATGACATGCTTGATGAGTTGTATGGTTCTAGTGTCTTTTCTAAGATAGATTTAAAGAATGGATACTACCAAATTCGCATGAAAGAAGGAGATGAGTGGAAAACTGCCTTTAAAACAAAATATGGTTTGTATGAGTAATGCCCTTCGGTTTAACTAATGCACCTAGCACTTTCATAAGACTAATGAACCATGTTTTGCATGCCTTTATTGGAAAATTTGTGGTGGTTTATTTTGATGATATCCTAGTTTATAGCAAAACCCTAGATGATCATGTGTCACACTTGCATGATGTCTTTATTGCTTTGAGAGAACATAAATTGTATGCTAATTTCAAGAAGTGTGCATTTTGTTCCGATTCTGTTATATTTCTTGGGTTTGTTGTAAGTTCTAAGGGTATTAGCATGGATGAGGAGAAAGTTAAGGCAATCCGAGATTAGCCTACACCTAAGAATGCGAATGAGGTCAGATCTTTCCATGGCTTAGCTAGTTTTTATAGGCGGTTTGTAACGAATTTCAGCATCATAGCCGCACCCCTAAATGAACTAGTTAAGAAAAATGTGAGCTTTAAGTGAGGAGAGTAACAAGAGAGGGCATTTATCACTTTAAAGGAAACTTTAACTAGTGCTCCTCTTTTATATTTGCCTAACTTTGACAGAGCTTTTGAGATTGAATGTGATGCTTCAGGTATTGGAATAAGGGCTATTTTGAAGCAGGATTCCAAGCCTATTGCATATTTCAGTGAGAAGCTTAATGGGGCAGCATTAAATTATCCCACTTATGACAAAGAGCTTTATGCTCTAGTGAGGACTCTCCAAACATGGTAGCACTATCTATGGCCTCGGGAATTCATCATTCATTCGGACCATGAGAGCTTGAAGTATCTGGAATCCTAAGGTAAGTTAAATAAGAGACATGCCAAATGGTTAGAGTTCATTGAGACGTTTCCCTATGTTATTAAATATAAAGTTGGGAAAGAAAATGTCGTTGCTGATGCCTTGTCTAGAAGGTATACTTTAATTACTTCTTTGCATGCTAAGCTATTAGGTTTTGAGCTTATCAAAGACTTGTATGAATCTGATTCTGATTTCGGTCAGCTATGGATTGCTTGTGCTAAGTATGCTAGTGGTGATTATTATAGGCATGATGAGTACTTGTTTAAGAAAGATAAATTATGCGTGCCTGCATGTTCTATACGTGATTTGCTTGTTAGAAAAACGCATGGTGGTGGCCTAATGGGGCACTTTGGTGTTAAAAAGACTTTTGATATTTTGCATGAACATTTTTATTGGCCTCACATGAAACATGATGTGATTTCTATTTGTGAAAAGTGTATTACTTGTAAACAAGCCAAGTCCAAAGTTATGCCACATAGACTTTATACACCATTGCCTATACCTAGTCGGCCTTGGATTGATATTTCTATGGATTTTTGTACTAGTACTGCCAAGGTCACCAAGTGGGAAAGATAGTATCTTTGTGGTTGTTGATAGGTTTAGCAAGATGGCTCACTTTATTGCTTGTGCTAAAACTAATGATGCAACACACATTGCTGACTTGTTCTTTAAAGAAATAGTGCGCTTGCATGGTTTACCTAGAACCATAGTGAGTGATAGAGATGTGAAGTTCTTAAGTTACTTTTGGCGAACACTATGGGGTTGATTAGGGACTAAGCTTCTGTTTTCTACAGTTGCACATCCTCAGACGGATGGGCAAACTGAGGTTGTTAATAGAACACTTGCTACTATATTGCGTGCTATTATGCAAAATAATCTTAAGCGTTGGGAACAATCTTTGCTGCATATTGAGTTTGCTTATAATCACACTGTACACTCTACTACTTCTTATTCCCCTTTTGAGATTGTTTATGGATTTAATCCTTTAACTCCCTTGGATATTTTACCTTTGCCTACTAATGAGTTTGCTAATCTTGATGGTAAGCACAAGGTAGATTTTGTTAGAGACTTGCATTCCAAGGTTCGGGCTAATATTGGGAAGAAGAATTAGCAGTATGCTAGGCAAGCTAACAAAGGACGAACTAGGGTTATATTCAAACCAGGTGATTGGGTTTGGGTACACCTTAGGAAGGGACGGTTTCCTACCCAACGGAAATCAAAGTTGCACTTTCGAGGAGATGGGCTGTTTGAGGTCCTTGAGCGGATTAATGACAATGCCTACAAAATTAATCTTCCTGGTGAGTATGGCGATGTTAGTGCTACTTTTAATGTTGCTGACTTAACCTTGTTTGATGTAGGTGACGATTTAAATTCGAGGACGAATCCTTCCGAGGAGGGAGGGAATGATGCGAATCAACTTGCTACACGGCCTATCCCTAAGAGTGTTCATGATCCCTTGCTTGGAGTTGGAGGCCCGATGACTAGAAGCAGAGCTAAGCGAGTGAGAGAGGTGCTGCTGAGCCTAGTCCAAGAGGTGCAAACCAAGGAAAAAGCAGTTGGGCCAAGTTTAGAGTTGAGATGGATCACATATCTGTCTCTTGTAGAAGGTGCACATGGGCCAGCTTGGAGCCCAAGTTTGAAGCAGGCCAAAAATTATGTTTAATTTAATTAGTTTTATTTTTGGGCCTTTATGTTTATGGGCCAAAATGTTTAATTAGTTTTAAATTAGTTTTTAATATTTTGGGCCTTTATGTCTATGGGCCAAACTGGGTATTAGTGTTTTATTAACATTCTTAGAGGATCCATCATAGCTTGTAGCCTCCTAGCCGAGTTGCCTATATAAGGAATTCGTGTATGCCTTTGCAAAACAGTTTTGAGATTAATATTATTCAGTTTCTGAATTATTGAGTTTCTCTGGATTGAGAGCTTCCCAATTGCTCTTGGGCAAAGAACTTAAACTTGAACTTACCAAGGATCCTTCCTTGCTAAGGGTTCACCCTATTGCGATAACCAAGGTCATCCCATTGTTTGGTAAAGATGTAGGTCCTACTTTTAACACATCTTAAGTGGTCTATCTAAGATGGGGTGGTTTAACCCCATTTTTGCGTGGGGTTAGTTAAAGGCCCCCTCTTTTAAATGATATATCCATTGAAGGAAAGGTCTTAGATTTTTTTACTTGCTTTTCTCTCTCTTCTATCATATTTTATTTTCTATTATTTTGTTTGTGGATTTGTTCAAGCGACTTGTATTCGTTGTTGTAGTAAATGCTCCCTATCAATATTGAGAAATGAGTTTTGCAAACTTAGGTATTAAGTGTTGGAAATTTCAAAAAGGTATAAGTGACCTTACAAGGTTGCATCCAAATAAATAATAGAAGATGTTTCTATTTTAGTAGGAGAAGCCCAAGCTTATGGAATTGTTGATCTTATAGCGGATGAATAAAAAATGAATTAGCAAGGATTCTGCGCAAATACATGATTTGAGATTTTATCTTTTTAGGGTACCATATTTATATTTTATATTATAATATTTTTAGTAATTAATCTGTTAATCTAGAATTTAAGGATTAATATCATAATTATCAAGTTGAGATTGATCTAAGCTAGCTCATTATGTATAACCAACTATTAAGCAATTTACAATTTACACCTACTAATGCCATAACCCAGCTTAGAACTTGAAATAAACTCATGTGCTGCCCTTATTCCTTGTCTTTTTCATCTTACATCAGTACCCTTGCAGCAAAGGTGACTGATTGAACATGAAATTTGTACACTAATTTAGATTTCCTCGTCATAATACTAATAATCTGATTGAAATGTCTACTCTTTATGTTCTTTGAAACTAATCATATGATTAACCCATCGATTTGGTCTCAATGAGTAGCAATCCTTACGATTTAAGAACAGGCCCAATAAATAAACCAACAATCTACCCGAAAATAACATGTAAGATGGTTGAACATGACTCGGTAGAAAAATAAAACAAAAAACCACTATTAATACCTCTTTTCCCCTTTGACATCATGTAACAAAAATTTTCTTTTTTAACAAAGTCAGAAAATAATGCTAAATGCACCGTAGGTAAGGCACCAAATAATAAATGGATGTTAATTTTAAGAAAAAGTTGAAGGATCAATCAACTAAGGGTACATTTTGAAATGTGATCAGTCAGCAATGTCATCAAAACCTGTTGACAAAGGTTGAGGAGGGGAAATTGTTGAGGGTGTTAAGGGAGAATAAGGTGCTATTGGATGGTCGATTACTGATTTAAAAGGAATAAGTCATTCTTTTTGCATGCTGATAATTCCATAAAATAGAATTATTATAGCTCCAATTATGCTTTATCTGGCTAGCTCTTAAGTCATTTTTGTATGAATATGTATCATATTCTCTAGTTATTTATTAATTTTAGTTAGTGTCAAAGTTATAGTTTTATTTAACTTACTAGCATGTTTTTAGCTCATTCATAGTCCCTTTTTGAGTGATCTTGAAGGTTAGAGCATTAGGAGGGTGAAGAAGGAACTAAACGGGACAACACAAGTGCTGGAAAAGCTCTCTGACCAGCCAGCGCCCAGCGCCAGAATCCTCGCGCCCAGCGCCAACATGGCAGAGAGGAACTTCAGCGCTCTACCAGCCAACGCCCAGCGCCAGCATGGCAGAGAGGAACTTCAGCGCCCAGCTAGCCAGCGCCTAGCGCCAGAAGTCCAGCGCCCAGCGCCATCATGTCTGAGAAGTCACAGTCCTCCAGCACCCAGCACCAGCATCCTGGCGCCCAACGCCAGACATCCAGCATCAGAACCTATCTTGTCTTCATTGGTCAGCGCCCAGCGCTGGATTCATTTCTGAGGTGTCTTTCCACCATTCTCTTGGCCATAACCTACCTATAAAAGGAACAAGAGGGAGAAAAGAAAGAGAATCCGGAGGAGAGCCGTCAAGAACAAAGAAGAGGAAGGAGCTAGAGCACTTTTAGAGGATTTAACCCAGATTTCATCTAGTTTTTCTTCTCTTCTCTCTTAATGAACTCTTTTTCTCTGTATTTCTCTATTGTAGCTATGAGTAGCTAAACCCCCTTTAGTTAGGGGTTTGTTGTAGCTAGGTTTGGATGAAGTTCTATTGTTGAATGAAGTTATTTTAATGCAAGTCTCTTTGTTGGAGTAGATTTTACTGCTCTTAATGCCTTTAAATGCTTAGCTACCATTTGAATGGTTTATTGACTCATGTTGATGCTAGGGATAGTAAGATATGAATATGCTCTTGTAATTTCTTCCATAACTCAAGTTAATCTAGGAATAGATAACTTAGTTTATGTGGTCTTTAAGTAATTTCCTAGAGTTTAATCACCTAGACAAGTTAATTGTACCAAGGAATTGGGCAATTAGTTGGCATAGGGAGGATTGCTTCTCCAAGGGATTGGGTTCAATCAAATTAGGGAAATTGGCCAACAACAAAGGATTTGTAGCTAAGATAATGCATTCTTCAGTAATTCAAAGGTTGTTTTGTCTATGAAATAACCGGAGTCCAAACCAAGTGAAATTAACCCCTAACTTTCTTTATTTCCTTGTAAATCTCTTCAACCATAATTTTTGCCAAGTTGTTGAGACTTATTAGCTAGCTTTAGTTATTTGATTGTTCATAATCATTTAGATATATCTTTCTCCAAACCAAAATATTTATCATTCCAAATAGAATCATTGTTAGTGAAATTGGTACTTGCTAACGTTAAATCACTGAGGACAATACTCTACTCACTTTTATATACTACTTGTGTGGCCCGGTATACTTGCCGGTAGCAATCTTTTAACAACACATGCATAAGATTCTCATGGAGGACAACTATAAGGCAGTTGTGCAACCCTAAAAGAGATTGAATCCAGTTATGAAAGAGGTGGTAAGGAAAGAAGTGGTCAAATTGTTGGATGTCGGTGTTATTTATCCCATTTCAGATAGCTCATGGGTTAGTCCGATTTAGGTAGTGCCCAAGAAATGTGGGACAATAGTGGTTATGAATGAACATAATGAATTGATTCCTACTAGAACAGTCACAAGATGGTGCGTGTGCATTGACTACAGAAAACTCAATGATGCCACAAGGAAGGACCATTTTCCTCTTCCATTTATCGATCAAATGCTGGAACACCTAGCTGGTCATGAGCATTACTGCTTTCTGGATGGTTATTCGGGTGACAACCAAATCGCCATAGCTCCGGAGGATCAAAAAAAGACAATCTTTACTTGTCCCTATGGAGTTTACGCATACAGGAGGATGTCATTCGGATTGTGCAATGCGCCACCTACTTTTCAAAGGTGTATGCTATCCATATTCTCTAATATGAATGAAAAATTTATTAAGATTTTTATGGATGACTTTTTTGTTTTTGGCTCTACTTTTGATGTATGTTTGCATAATTTATCTTTAGTGTTAAAAATATGCCAAGAAATGAATTTGGTTTTGAATTGGGAGAAGTGCCACTTTATGGTGAGAGAAGGAATTGTTCTAGGCCATAGAATTTCTGCTAAAGGGATAGAGGTAGTAGGGCTAAAGTAGAGGTAATTGAAAAGTTTCCCCCTCCCATTAATGTTAAAGGGGTGCGTAGCTTTTTGGGGTATGCTGGTTTTTATAGGAGGTTCATACAAGATTTTTCCAAAATTTCTAAACCATTGTGTAACCTTCTTGTGAAAGATGAAACTTTTATTTTCAATAATGAACGCTTGCTAGCTTTTAATACATTGAAGCAAAAGTTGACCACTGCTCTTGTTGTTGTTCCACCGGATTGGGACTTGCCTTTTGAACTCATGTGCAATGCTAGAGATATAGCTATAGGTGCTGTGCTAGGGCAAAGGAAGAATAAGTTATTGCATATAATTTATTATGCTAGCCATGTGCTTAATTCTGCTCAACTTAACTATGGTACTACTGAAAAAGAGTTGTTGGCTATTGTTTTCACTTTTGACAAATTTCACTCTTATTTAGTAGGTGTCAAAGTTATTTTATATACTGATCATGCAGTTATTAGGTATCTTTTTGCCAAACAGGAATTGAAACCAAGGCTCATCCGCTGGATATTATTGCTACAAGAATTTGATCTCTAGATCAAAGACAAGAGAGGCATGGAAAATATGGTAGCTAACCATTTATGAAGGATTGAGCAGCAAGAGAAGAACCACAATCAACCACTTCCCATCAATGAAGAGTTTCCAGATGAACAACTCTTTGCGGTGCACAGTCTACCATGGTATGTTGACTTTTCCAACTTCAAAGCTGCTAAGGTTCTACCTGTGAATTTCAATTCCCAACAATTGAAGCGATTTCTTCATGAGGCCAAATTCTATGTCTGGGATGAACCTTACTTGTTGCGAAGAGGTGTTGATGGACTCTTGAGAAGATGTGTGCCATAAGAGGAGGTTGACTATATATTATGGCATTGTCATGGCTTAGGTTATGAAGGATATTTTAGTGGAGACCAGACGGCTACAAAAGTGTTACAATCAGGGTTTTATTGGCCAACTGTGTTCAAAGATGCCTATGAGTATGTGAAGAGGTGTGATCAGTGCCAAATGACAAGTAATATCTCTAAGAGACATGAAATACCTCTGAACTCAATCCTGGAAGTTGAGTTATTCGTTGTGTAGGGTATCGATTTTATGGGCCCTTTCCCCTCATCGTACTCTAATGAATACATCTTGGTCGCGGTCAACTATGCATCCAAATGGGTTGAAGCTGCTGCAACCAGAGTTAATGATGCTCAAGTAGTTATGAGTTTCCTAAAAAAGAATATATTCTTAAGATTTGGAGTGCCAAGAGCATTGATCAGTGATGAAGGAACTCATTTTTGCAATAAGTGGCTAGATTCTTTATTGAGTAAATATGGTGTGAGGCATCACATTGCAACCCTATATCATCCACAAACCAATGGACAAGTTGAGGTGTCTAACAGAGAATTGAAGAAGATACTTGAGAAGACTGTCAACACCTCAAGAAAAGATTGGGCAATAAAGCATGATGATGCTCTATGGGCATACCAAACTACTTTGAAGACACCACTTGGCATGTCACCTTACCAATTGGTGTATAGGAAGGCTTGCCATTTACCTGTTGAATTGGAGCATAGAGCATTATGGGCAACTAAGATTATGAGAATTGGATAAGTTTCGACATCAAGCTTATGAGAATTCAAAGCTTTACAAAGAAAAAATAAAGCGATGGCATGATTAGAGAATTGTCCCAAGGAATTTTGAATCAGGACAACAAGTGTTGCTATACAACTCAAGGTTAAAGCTTTTTCCTGGGAAGCTAAAATCAAGATGGTCAAGTCCATTTGTGATTAAGAAGGTTTTTCCCTATACAACTATCGAGGTAGCTGATATGAGTTCAGGGAGAACCTTCAAAGTCAACAGAAAAAAACTTAAGCATTATTGGGGAGATGGGGTCTAGCACCAAATCTTTTCAATGGTTCTTGCTGCACCAGCATAGCCACCAGAGAGAGTCCGGCTTAAGACTATAAATTAAGCGCTTCTTGGGAGGCAACCCAAGCTTTTATCCTTTTATCTTTGTTTTCCTCTAGAACTATGAATTTTTTTGATTTTTGTTTTGCTTCTTGCCTAAGTTTAGTTGTTAACTGATAGGAAGAGAACATAGCAAGAACACGGCCTTGCCATTAACCGTGTGGATCATACAGAAAGTTCAGACTGGAGACACGGTCTTTAACATGGCCATGTCCATAACTGTGTCAACTAACCAGAGGCTCATGAATACCTTAGAGCATCCAACGAGAGAACACAATCATGGACATGGCCATGTCAGCAAGCGTGTGGATCACACAGAGAACTTAGGGAAGGAACACGGTCCATAGCACGGTCGTGCCTATGACCGTGTCGATTAACCAAATTCCCCCCCATCATGAGACATGGCCATGTCTTACTAAGGTAAGTATCCATGCATGCCATGTCACCAACATGGTCACACACACGAC
>QAOA01000813.1:111595-133278 GCA_003255065.1 Cercis canadensis | reverse complement strand
TATTTTAAGGTCAAAGCACTGAACACATGAGTGACTCTTCTGCACGGGCTGAATGAAGGCAACGTCTACAAGCTTCCATCCCTTCCTTCACTAACACCATGAGCCTCCCATCTCTCAGTTAAACCTACCTTGGACTTATGGCACTCTCGGCTTGGTTATCCAGCCCATAGGATTTTAGCTCATGCACTTCTTCTGTCATTTACACGTTCCCAGCTTGAAGTTACTTACTTATATTTCTTGTCTTTGCAATAAAAGCCATAAGTTACCATTTTCCATATCTACTATTACTAGCACTAAACCTCTTGATGTCATTTATGCTGATGTTTGGGGTCCAACCCATGTGTCTTCCATTGACCATTTAATGTTTTATCTTATTCTTGTTGATCATTATTCTAAATACATTTGGCTATATCCCTTGAAACACAAATCTGATGTCTCCCTAATTTTTCCTACATTTAAGAACCTTGTAGAAAATAAATTTAACACCAAAATCAAGACACTTTATACTGACAATGGTGGCGAATTTATTGCTCTTCGTTCTTATCTTGCCTCTCATGGCATCTCTCATCTCACCACCCCTTCACATACTCCTGAGCATAATGGTGTCTCTGAACGACGTCATCGCCACTTGGTTGAAACAGCTCGTTGCTTACTTCACCAAGCTTCCCTGCCTCATTCCTTTTGGTCCTATGCCCTTCAAACTGCTGCGTACTTAATCAATCGAATGCCCACACCTATCCTCTAGATGGCCGACCCTCATACTAAGCTTTTTGGTTCACCTCCTAATTACACCAAGCTTCACACATTTGGCTGCCTCTGCTTCCCTTGGCTTAAACCTTACACCCAGTCCAAACTTGACCAATGTTCATCCCTTTGCATCTTCCTTGGCTATTCTCCTTCCCAAAGTGCCTATCTTTGTTTTAATCCACTGAAAAATCGCATGTATCCCAGTCGACATGTGGACTTCATAGAAAACATTTTTCCATATCTACAGTTTCAGTCCCACTCAAACACTACTATCACAGAGTCCACAGTCGTTGCATTCTCTACTGATCCGACTCTCACCACTAGAATCCCTATGCACTCCACTTCCTTTTTCTCTCCATCTCAACCCACCTCTGCCTCCACTCTTCCATCTCCACATCTGGTCTCTACCCCTTGCATATCTCCTTCCCATGTCTCACAGACTTCCCCTTCCACATATGTCATCAGTCCGCCTGCTGCAGAACCGAGTCCCCCTGTCACCAGTGCTACCACCTCAAGTAATGCCCTTGCCCCTACATCCACTCACCCCATGGTCACTCGATCCAAGAATGGTATCTCTAAACCGAAAAAAGGCTTTTATTGCTCTTAAATACCCTTTACCTTGTCCAGTTGAACCTACTTGTGTGTCTCAGGCAATCAAATCCCCGGAATGGAAGCATGCCATGTCCGAAGAGTTTAATGCTTTTCTTGAAAATTGCAGTTGGGATCTTGTTCCCTTTCAACCAAACTACAACATTGTTGGCAACAAATGGGTCTTCTGTCTCAAGAGAAATCCGGATGGCACCATTGCTCAGTACAAGGCGGGCCTTGTTGCCAAGGGTTTTCATCAACGTCTTGGTCTTGATTTTCATGGCACTTTCCATCCAGTGGTCCGACCTCAAACCATCAAAATAGTCCTATGTCTTGCCATCTCCTATGGTTGGCGCATGTGTCAAATGGATGTCAACAATGCCTTCTTACATGGCACTCTTATTGAAGATGTTTACATAGCTCAACCTCTAGGCTTCAAACATCCTACCTTCCCCAGACATGTATGTAAGTTGCGCAAGGCTTTATATGGGCTCAAATAGGCCGCTTGTGCATGGTATGGCACTCTTAAAGCTTTTCTCTTAAGCTATGGTTTTACTCATACCAAGTGTGATACCTCTCTCTTTGTCTATAAAAAGGGTAACACAGTAGCATACTTCTTTGTTTATGTTGATGATTTACTGTTGACGAGCAATAATTCCACTTTTCTTAAGACATATCAGCATGCTCTTTCTCAACAGTTCTCTCTTAAGGATCTTGGCACTCCTAACTATTTTATTGGTGTTGAAATTGTCCTTGCCGCTGCTAGTCTCTTCCTTACCCAGAACAAATATGTGCGTGATTTATTGGACAAAGCCAGCATTCAGAGTGCTCGTCTAGTGAACACTCCTATAGCCATAAATTGCTCTCTTGCTCTGCTGCCCGATGAATCCTCTTGTGACACAAAACTATACCGGTGTCTTGTTGGCTCATTACAGTATCTTGCTCTCACTTGCCCTGATATTAGTTTCTCTGTCAACAAACTTGCTCAACACATGCAAGCCCCTCAGGATCATCATTTTTAGGCTTTCAAATGTGTCCTTCACTACTTAAAGACCACCATTGATCACGACATTCACCTTAAGAAAGACAAATCCTTTCCGCTCATAGCTTACTGTGATGCTGATTGGACAGGTGATCATGTTAACAGAAAATTCACTAGAGCTTACATTGCCTATCTTGGCTTCAACCCTGTATCATGGGCTACTCGCAAGCAATCTTTAGTTGCTCGGTCTTCCACAGAAGCAGAATATCAAACCATTGTTTATACCTCTGCTGAACTCCTCTGGCTTAAGCAACTACTACAGGAAATGGGACTCTCTTTGCCAAGACCTCCCCACATTTTCTCAGACAACATTGGTGCCACCTACTTATGTGCTAATCCTATTTTCCATTCTCGTATGAAACATCTTGCCATTGATTATCATTTTGTTTGTGATTTAGTGAGTAATGGATCATTACGGGTCTCTCATATTCCCTCCAGTCATCAACTTGCAGACTTACTCACCTTTTTCTCAAAGACAAGGTTGGTGTCGTACAGTCCTCCACCATCTTGAGGGGGTGTATTAGTGTAGTGACCTCCTGAAACTCAAACTCTCCTGCAAAACTCAAACTCTACAGCTGGTTGTTACTCTCCTATAACTCAAACTCTACAGCTGGCTGCTACTAACAGATTAGACTTATTCAAATGTATAGTGATTAACCTTATCATTATCTTACTTAGTCTCCTTGTAAAACTCTAACCACTTGTACTTGTATTTAAGATACTTAACATCAATGAGAATAGTAATCACTTTTTTCACAACTCTATTATCTTATAGGTTGAAGGTGGCGAAGTATTTGATGCAGAACTTCCCTCAGCATCAGGGGGCACACAAGAGGAAACATACGACTTGCAGATACCTCAAAAGCAGACTCCCAAATTAGAGGTGTCTCCAGAAGTTGAAGTTGGTGATGTCATGGAGAGAAGAGGACATGCTGCAGAGACTCCAAAACAAGCCTGCACTCTTTCTGGAGCATCCCTTATTGAAGATGATAGAGTTGGCAATGTTAATGTCCCTGATGCCTTTCTAGTTGTTGGTATGCTTTGTGTCCTTGCTGTTTTCGTTACCACAACATTTTTTTTTTCTGGGATCATTTAGTCCCAATTCTCAAACCCTACTTCTCAAGTTTTTTGTCTCTACTTGTATTAAGTGAATATTCATGCAGGGGTGTATGCACAAAACAAGGATGAGCACACTGATGATGAAACCAACAAGGCATCATTGTCAGGTTTATAGTCAAAGTTTTACTGGCCTCGCCGCATTTTTTCCTTCTNTTTTTTTTTTTTTTCCTTCTGTTTTAATCAATGTATTTGTTGTTGTTTTTTTTTTCCCCCCATTGATATAGGTGTTATTTCAGAGCAAAACAAACAAATTGCTCTTGTTGGGCAAACTGAATATAGCATTGCCTTTGAGCAAGGCAAGGAAGCCACCATTCAGGACCAAGGCAATGAAGGTGTATCTTCTACTTCAGGTCAGCAAGGAACTACTCTTGACTCAAGCTGGAGGGATACTGCATTAGACAAAGGCAGCAAGGATTCTACTCATGATGATGAAGGTGGTGTTCTTGGTGATGGTAATAAGGTGGTGGTCTCTGGTCAGGGCCCCATGAATATTTATGCTAGCACTATTGTGACTCCTTCATCAGGTTTGCGCTATTGCCATGTGTTTCTCAATATCTTCTCCTCTCATATGGCGTTCTGTCTTATTTGACTTGATTCAATTAGCAAGCCAAATTGATGTTGCTACTAACATGTGCTCTAAGGAACCTATTTCAAAAGTTGCTCTTTTTGGTAAGCATTAAAATCAACCCCATCCTTGTTGTATTCAATTCTTTTCTTCTATTTTCTTCTTTTCGTTACAAATGATATATTTTTTTAATTTTTTTTAGGTTCTAGGAATGCTTTGGAATCTGTTTGTGCTTCACTACCTGCACCACCAGTTAGCGTTGATTTTTCCATCACCATCACCTCTCCGAGTCCTAACACAAATTGCACAACAGAAGTCACGTTCCCAGTGGGTTTAAGGAAGTTTAGGGGTATCGTTGAGCTAAATGATGACGACATTGCTTTGGTAAAGCAAGTAGTTGCTCAATATCCTAATCTGTGGGATATAAAGGAAAATTTTAGTGCTCGTTTTTATGGCTTGGCTTATAAGACATTGGCAGATTTGTTACACTTTCTAATCACTGAGAGTGCTTTGACCATTACCCAAAAGCATGAGCAAGAGTTCCAAGTGTTGTGTGATGAGGCCATTCAATTTGGTTTTGATAAAACATGGGTGGAGGAGATGAGAAAGCGTGTTACGAGGGATCCAGAAGTTGATCGTGCCCAGAGGCGGCTTATGGAATTAAGGCAAGATATGGATATGTTGAAAGAATTTATATTAGGTATGAAGAAATGCTTTGGATTTGTGTCAAGAGTGAGAGAAGAAGAGGAAAATGTTAAATGACACAGTAACATTTCCTAAATTATGAACAAGGTGTTAGTGAGCATGTGTGTGGTATAGCGTATTTAAATTAGCACCAACTTGACTCAAAAGCTTGAGCTCATGAGTATTGGGCCAATTCGGGTATTATATACCACACTTCATATTTTCTACTTAATATGGGACTTATTTACTTTATATTATTAACACCCATGCTATTCACATGTGCATTCTTAACACAAGGAAAGTGACATGGACAAGTTAAATAATATTTTTTTATCTAATAATTGTAACCCATTTCATGTTTTTCTTTTATTGATACAAGAGCATTTCTTTATAATGGGTTCTAAGATTTTATTAATAGAAAGCCAGAGTGGAAATATATTTTGTGCAATGATGAACACACTTTTTATACAATAGTTATCCGTCATACTTAGTCTTTTAAACCTCTTTTGGGCTGAATTGCATAGACTTAGACCTCATTTCATGACTTTGGATCCATTTGTGCCTAATTGCAATTTCCAGCAATACTGAGCATTTTATCCTGTCTCTGTGTTTCGTGCATATCTTGAGTTCTGGATGTCTAAAAATTCCGAGTCATACCTTGTAGGAAAGCTGAGAGAATTGTCTACAACTTTCTTCAGGGATCCAAAGCTAATTCGGACGTTCAGAAGGTCATATGCAGCCTGGAATCCAGAGAAGACATGCTGTCACAGGATCCTGACCTACATGCAGTATTTGGGCCATAACTTGAGTTGTGGATGTCATATGGACCTGAAACTGGTAGCATTAGAAATCTAACAGACAGAGCGTCAATTGATATGAAGACCAGTTCACCATATGTTATATTGAAGATGGTCTTATTTGCTGTGGAAGTTAGCTGACGGTTCCAGACACCTATTGGCACTTAAATGGGCCTAACTTCCTCATGACAAGTCCAAATGGGCCCAAACCAAAGCCCAATTGAAGCTAAGGCCCATGGGAACAAGTGTGTCCTAAGGGTAATTTGGGTGTGCATGTAATTTTGGAGGTCTATATCAGCACAAGGGGGCAGCCGAAATTGAGAAGAAGTGAATTAGATATTTTTAGACAGCTTTTGCTCTTTCCTTAGTCCTTAAGTTTTCTCTTAGATATTTTTGTAAGAACTTAGCTTCACTTGTTCATGGAGGGCTAATTCATCAATCAATCCAGGTTTTGGCTGTTCTGATTATTGGTTTTGAGATTATGTGTTGTTGTTATTCATTCNCAATGATTAATCTGCTTCTTTCAATCCTTTGAAATATTCTGTTTGAATTGCATAATTCGAATTTGGATCTTCATGTGTGATTGCTTAATTGCATGTGATAAAAGAGGATTGTATGGTTGATTAATGTTTCTGAGCTTTTGGATGGATTAATCACCTTGGCTGGATCATGGACTTAGGTAAAACTAGACTTGAATGTTTGCTTAATTCATTTAGTCTTAGTTAATTCCGAATTCTGGTTGCTTAACCAGTGGACATCCATAGAACATTAAGAGGCTTCTTGATATGTTTTAAAGGCCAAGAACATGGTTAATAATTGAATGGATCATTAGAAATCAAGGATGAACTAAAATCAGAATCGGTTAAGGCTTGGATTGGTTGTTTTCCTTTAGGTTACCACTTACAATTAATTTCTGTCAAGCACTTAAACCAAACAAAACCCCCCATGTTTACATGCGTCTTAATATGATTCACTAATTAGAACAATCCTTAGGCTCGACTTAGGGCTGCCCTATGCTACAAATAGCTTAGGTAACCGACCTTAAACTTAATTAATTTGAGGAGCCTCGGCAGCTCATCATGCAAGTATACATAATTTACAACAAGTATACTTATAAAATAAAATCTCAATAATTAACCTGCAGGAATTCTACAACTCCTAAAGGGTTGATCCCCTAGATAAATGTTTTTTTTATGTCAGAAGACATTTTCTTGTACTAGTTCGATAGACGAGTGTTGCACGTGTTTTAAAAGTTAATTACACATGTAAATTTATCTTTAATGTAAGCATAGATATTAAACATGAATAATGAATAAAAATTTAGGGGATACAGCCAAAAAGAGGGGAAAAAAGAAGAGAAATACATAACAATTCTTTTTTTGGCAATTAAAACTTTATGGTTAAATGAGGCTATAACATTCTATGGCTAAAGCATGACACGTGTCTCAATGAAGGTTTAGAGTAATACTTATAAATCACCTAAACAAACAAAGATATGAAACAAAATGAAACATAACTTTGATGCCTATGAAACGAAAGATATATGGATATAAAATAACATATGCATAAAGTTGTTTTGAGATTAAACTTCTACATAAGAAAATAAAGATGAATATTAAGTGATCCAATTAATATTTAGTCTAATGAATTCTATTATTAATCAAAACAATTAGAGAGTGAAATTCCATAATTAGAGGGTGGCAATGTCCAACGTCTGGCGTTTGGAGGTTTTCATGTGCAATTTTATCTGCAAGATGGGACTTCCATCATATTGCATAGAAATAGAGGTTCAAAGAGCAAGTGACCGTTTGGAAGAAAAGTAAATTGGGGATCATAAGAATTGCAACAAACAATTTCTCAATTGTAGAAGTCTACTTGGGGTAGAGTTTAGGGGAAGGAAAGATAATTTTGTATTTATCTTCCTATAATTTTATCTTAATAAGGATATTTTATTTTATAAAAAGAGAAAAAGGGTATTTTAGATAATTGAAAAGTTTTTGTCATCTCTACTTTTATATATAGTATAGATATAGATGTGCAAAAATTAACCCCTCATTATTCTTATACCAAATGCATCCATCATTACAGCTTTAAGGAATTGCTGTCATTACAGCTATCCGTAACTATTCCCTCATCGGTACCTTTTAAACTCACATTAAGGTAATAAAAGCTGAAATATTATATTTAGATAATGGTCATTTGGAAATAATGCCCCGACAAAGATTTTTATCAGGAATTGACCTCATGCCCTGCTAATACCTCTGGCCGAACTAGAGACATCCCTTTACCTCCAGAATATCAAAACCTCGTCATTATCATGACTAATTTCAATTATTCCCTTGTCAGTAATCTTTTTCTAGCATAATTAAAAATAATGTTAAGATGTAATGAGATGAATTATAATGTAGCAAATAAATGTCATAAATGTACTAATTAAGATAAAAGCAATATTGAGAATTTTATTGGCCACACCAGTACCTCTGGTATAACCAAGAAATTTATCTCTCACCTCAAGAACATTAGACAAAATTGTCGACACAATTATTTTCTAATTTAATCTGTTGTCGGGCTTTAATTTTTATGAAAGGAAATAAAGTATGTAAAATATCTAAGATGAACTGATAACAAAAAATAATGGATAAGAACAATTATAAGGAAAGAAAAAGGTTAAATTAGTTAGAAAGAAAAGCAAGTATCCTAAATATGTTAAATCCAAATTGAATAATAAAAATTCAGGAAATATCATATGAGCAAATGCGCAAGCACTAACCTTATAACTAGAGTCATAAATTTACCATAATTAAATCAAATGCAACCTAATAAAAATGATCAATAATCTAACAAAATAATGTGAACTCAAAAAAAAAAAAAAAAATGGGCCTAGACATAACACCCCAAAATTATAAATAAAGCTAAGTAAAAAGAATGGACTAACCCAAATAGATTCAGCCCAAACAAAGATAAATGGACTAAAAAAATGAAATGGGCCAATAGAAAAGAAACACTCATAAAAGAAATAAGTCCAGTCCAGCAAACACATAAGCCCAAATAATAAGCAAAGCTCAAAACAAAAACAAACCAGCCCAACACTAGCACTAAATCAATAACCATGCTCGGCCCAGTCCAAAAGAAGCTGAAATATTTAACTGATGACCCACTTCATTTTTGGCCTAAATGGAGCTGAAATAATGTTAATTGAATGACCCAATTCAACCTTGGCCCAAAGCAAACAAACATAAAGAAGATAGAAACAAATGGACACCTAAATTCTAACCAAACCGTTCGGCCGAGAGCAAAGGAAAATAAGGCCACAAAAACACAACAGCAATAGGCCTAATAAACATAGATACACCGAATAGAATTAGTAAATCACTTTAAAAATAAAAGAAATCAGAATATCAGCATAAGAACTATGCGAGAAGAAACAGAGAGGAGAGGTGGAGAACAAAGGGAAAAGATATAGGTCTCCGCCATCACCCCCCTCTTGATCCAAACGAAAAGCACAAACTTTCTCTCTATTTCTTAATTATTGATGGCTAAGGTAAGGGTTCTTCTCTTAGTCTCTCAAGAAATTTCTCTCTTTCTTTCCTTCGAACTTTATTTTTCTCTCTAAAAAAAATTCTTTCTCTTTCTAAAAATCTTCACTCTAATGCGGTTTTCCTTTTGTCTGAATCAATTTTTATTATGCTTAATTCTTGATTCCATACATGCACCTAAAGACTTTAATTTCTAGGTTTTGCTTTCTTTAACAAATTAGGGATTTTGGGGATGCTCAGTAATTTGGTAAACTCTGTTTTCTTTGTATTTATATATATATAGGATTGATACTCTTTGTATAGTGCAAAATCAACAATGAAATAGAAAATTTAGCATAAAAAGAATGAGATAGTGTTGATACCTGGGGTGCTTTCTGGATTCTCTTCCTATGTCTTTACTGTGTCTTGTGTCTTGTGTATCTGCTGTGTGTGTTTGTGTATTGCATGTTTCCTCTTTCTGTTCACTCTTGTGTTTGGGTATTGCTCTCTGTTTGTGTTTCTTTTTCTCTCTATTTTGTTTCAGAATTTCGGTCCCCTCTCGTTTGTGTATTGTGAGGCTTTTTATAGCCAAAATTGTGTGCAAGTTGCCTGTTAATCAATGTATTTTTCCTGGTTTTAAGCTACAAGGGCACTGTAGGGTGGGTGGTGCCAGACTGGTGAATGGCACTTCACCGAAAGCATATTGCCGCCCAAAGTCAGGATTGCAAAGATATCAATTCTTGTTTCTTCTATTTTATTGTTATTAATACTGATTTTTTTGTATTTTATTATTATTATGATTTTTTAATTTCCTTTATTTTTTATTACATAATTTTAGTATCAACAAGTAGTAATGAACCAAAATCTTCCTAAAATCAAATAAAAAATACCTAAACCCATACTCAAATAAGATCCTATTAAAAAAAGAGTAAAACATTTTTTTAGTCCTTGGAAAATGCAACTACTAACAAATTCGACCTCCAAAAATTTTCAGTGACAAATTGGTCCTTGAATTATTATTTTGTCTGACAAATTAGTCCTCTGGTACTTTAATGAGAAAAGTTTTGGACCCCTGCAAACCCTTTTTCTAATTTTTTTTTTCACTGATCTTGCCTAGTTATGTTTAAGCCCTCATTTTCTCATTCAAGTCCTCCTTTTCTTTTCACTGATCTTGCCTACTGGAGGACTAATTTGTCAGCGAAATAATAATTCAAGGACTAATTTGTCACCGAAAATGTTTGGAGGACGAATTTGTCAGTGACTGCATTTTTCAAGGACTAAAAAAAGGTTTTACTCTTAAAAAAAACAGTAGGTTGCTAATTTTCTATACATGTAAAAGATTTAATTTTTTAACAATTAAAATATTCTTTACTGACACTTTGACCCAAATATTACATTTTACAACTTTTTTACACATTTATAATACTTTCAAACTTATTTACTTTAATATTACACTTTTTAAAAAAAAAAAAAAAACTCTTTCAGAGCAGTGGGCCCCGCAAACCACATGGCGTCTCCATCAGAAAATATAATTTAATGTGTATAATTTACAAAAGCTAGCACGGAGAATCTGAGAAAAAAAATAGAACAGAGATAAAGTATCAGGTAAGATGGTATATATATAGGTTGGGCATGCACAGGAAAACCGTCTATGTTTGTTTGGGTGCAAAGGGGAAGTATAAAATTGTTTCCGTGCTGGAGTTTCTAACAAGATCCAGAATTCAAACTCGTACAACCACAAAAATGAAAAAAAAAAAAATGGGGACACACCATGTGGGCCGCGGCGTGTCCGATGGGAACACGTCGGCTGACCCACGACGTGTCCGGTAAGGCCCATTGCTTCAAAAATTTTCTTTTTAGTTTTTGATTTTTTAAAAAGTATAATATCAAGGTAAATAAGTTTTAAAGTATTATAAATGTGTAAAAAAATTGTACAAGTATAATATTTGAGTCAAAGTGTCTTCCTTTAGTCAGATATTCATAAAAAAATAAAAAATAAAAAGGTAATATAATCAATATCAAATGTTTTGTCAAAATTTAATTACGTTTTTTTTTTTTGGTTACATGTCTGATTTTTTACAAATTATTTAAACTCCTAACTGTTATATTATACCTAGTGGCTTATTGAAATTTCATTTCTAACTCATGGTATTACCATTTGTATCAATAAATATCCTCAAAATCGTGAAAAGTGAGGATATAAAATATTATAATTAGGACGGCAAACAATGCTATACTTCTGAATTGTTACTAGCAGAGCATAACTTTTAGGCCCCACATACATGAATGTCTTTCAATTAGTTAAGGGGTAATATGAAAGAAATATTCTGCAAGAATCTTAATTTAAAGCATAACATATATGTCGATAACCGGTTTTGAGCAACTTGCATAAGGGAGAAATACAGTCAGGGAAGGCTGGAGTCGGAGCTCCGACGCCACCTCCGATGCTCAAGTTAGGGAGATGGGCAAAGGAAACTCGAGAGAGAAAAGGGGGAGAGAAGCCTCCTCCTGTGTGTGTGACTTGAAGAGATTATGTAGGGGATTGTTTACCTTTGCGGGGCACTATGGTCTTTTTACTATAGCAATGGGTAGTGAATTTATTGGGTATCAACACTTGCCCCCCTAGTCCAATGACTTGAGGGAGTCAAGGCATTGAGACTGAAGTTTAAATCCTGTAAAGTGAGCAAATTTGGCTTTCGAAGCCCTGTTAGGCAAGCAAATATGAAACTTGTGAGTATGCAATGTCATGCAATTAGAATGCATTTGGAATAAGTGTGCACTAGAGGTTGTATCCTTTGAGTGAGAATTTGTCATGCACTATGAATCGATATCAGATTTGTAGGTATTTAAAATAATAATGCATCAAGTTATCTAAATTGCAGCCAATGAAATACCGAGTTCAAGCTCTTAACTCGACAACATGCAATTTCCAGCATTGAGAGAAATTCTTTAATAGGTAAAAGAACTTGCATGATCGTAATGAATAATATAATAATAAAGCATTATGAAATTGCCTCATCAGATCGGATTTTAGAGAATTTTCACTGTTGTTTCGTGGCTCTTTGGTCCCTAGTTGTTAGAGAATTTTCTCTGTTGTTTCATGGCTCTTTGGTCCCGAGCTGTGTGTTTCCAACTCCGTAGCTCCTTGCTTTTCATCTATTTCGAGCTTTGTAGCCCCTGCATCTTAATAACAGATATCATATGATCTTCATTTGTACATAAATTCTATAAGCAACAAGTTCTATTTAATAATTGGTGTAGGATGCAAACCAAAGTTTAAGTCGAGTTGTATGAAAGAGTTGAATGACTATATTACATGCAAATAATGCATCAAATTGGCTAATTGCAAATTAGCAACTAGTCACAAAAAATTTAAGGGATGCAAGCAGTAAGAATATACTTCTTCATTCAGGCTACTATAATTATCCATAATTCACATTGGAATATAGTGGGTTTTGTTGTGTAGAATCTTAATACAAGTCACATTATCGTTTCCAAGTAATAAAATGAAAGTGAATTATTGTTCCCATGAGGACCAATATTATCAACTACCAAAATTGGGTTAATCTCAATTTTATCTAATCAACGAGTATGAAAAATATCAAGATAGAACTTTAAATAAACTAAAAATAAGCTAAGATAGGTAAAATGACGAATTAATCAAGAGAGAAATATCTAGGGCTTTTGATTTCACCATAGCTATTCCGATTTGTTATTCCTAATTCATTAACCAAGAACAATCTTCCTAATTTCTAGCTAAGAACCCTAAATTATTTATTAGCCTTTTCCAAGGTCAAACAAAACTATCTCTATGTTATGAACCCACTACATTCCTATGTGGCTAGCGAATAACCTAGAAATTTACTTAATTCTATGGTTCTTTTTAAATAGTTACACAGGCCATGGAGGTATATCCCTATCCTATATCTAACTTATGTTCTTAATCCCTATGATCTTTAATTACAAATTACCTTCCAGTCTCATTGTAATTATCTAATCAACTAATTGGTGATCAAACAATTAGAAGCATGAAGAATTAAGAAGAAGAAGACAATTAATAAATAATTTCTAGAATTAAAGAAATAGAAAATCACAAATCTTCCTAGCTAGGCCACATCATAGCCTAGAAAGGAATTTAGTTCATAGCAGAAGAAAAGAACATGATAAAGTAAAATCTAGACATAATTAAAGAGCAGAAGAATAAAAACTCTGTGATGACGTCTGAATCCGCTTCACAAATCTTCTCTTCGATCCTTGTTTTTCCTTCCATTTTGCTCTCCAAAAAGTCCAGATCCAAAGTTCTCTTATGATTCCTAAAAATCCCTATTTATACTCCTAAGCAAAAGCCCTAAAAAGAACTAGGAAAAAGAGTCACACGTATAAGGAAACTTGCGCGAGTGCCGCTGCTCTGATTCTTAAGAACCGCAGCTCTTCCTCTAGGGAATTGAAGGCTGAAAATCTATTACGAGTGCCGCGGCTCTATCTTTCTAGAACTGCGGCTCTTGGGTTCTGTCAAAGTCTTTCATTTTGATTCTTGAAGGGCAGCAGCCCTTGCTTTCTATACCAAATCTTCCCATTTCTTTATTTCTTCACTTCAAAATATGAAATCCATGAATTTTCATTTGAACCTACAAATTAATACACACAACCCATTAGATGGTAAAAATCTCAATAAACAACCAAATAATTTAAGTAAAAGAGATCTAAAGAGTGGATATAAAACTCACTCAACAAATACCCCCAAACTTAACATTTGCTAGTCCTCGAGCAAAGAAAATAAATTCCACTTAGAAACTAACTAAATAATGCATACTTTTCTTACTCACCATATAGGCCTGAAAGAATTTCAGTTAAACACAACTCTTAGAAAATTTTCAAGATGATATGCATGTGTCTATTTTCATCCCAAAGTTGATATTGTTGCACTAGAATTCTATGTATGTGAGAGTATAGCCGTTGCTTACCCTACTTTTTGTACTTGAATCAAATATGCAAATAAGCTCATAAACAAATGTTCTCCATTTTTTTATTCTCTTAGAACCCCATATGCTTGTTTTTCATGTCAATCTCCACTAGTGTAGGCCAAACAACATAGAGGATCAAAAGGACTTTTGGTTGGCTTGTAAGGGTAGCATAAGAGATACAATATGGCTAAATTCACTTCTCACACAAATTCAGTTTAGAGCAATTCTTAAGAGCTACCATTTTTCTTCCTTTCACTTCTAACTCCCCCAAACTTGTTTTCATCTTTGCCTTGATAACCACCAACAAAACTTTTTTCTATTTTGGGTCACTACATTCCAAACTTCATGCTTTTGAAAACATTTATTTTCTTTTCTTTGCACATTTTAATGCTTTACTATAGGAGTGTAGCTCTTTGATTTTGGTGGCCATATTGCATTAACATTTTCTTTTCTTTTGTCCACTCATTCTTCTCAAAATTTCTAGCTCTAGATGCTCTTTTAATTGTATAAGTGCTCTAAATGAAACGTACAAAAAAAGATCCATCCAAAGGCTAAGGTTAATGTAGGTGACAAAAAAAAAGGCTAATTTAAGCTCAAAGAGGTATACTAGAGATCTAATTATCATTCAAAAAGTTGGCAAGAAAGGCCCAAATTGAACAACCATTGCCTAAATCATATCCCTAACATCGTACAACCTAGGATTTCACCATGACTAACAATCAAGCAATTTCTAGTGTTTGTGAGATTGTGAAATAGCGCAGTTCACATAATCATCTTTAAGCAATGCATATTTCAAGTAAACAGGGCTATGCGCTTAGTGATTAAGTAAATTTCAATCAAACAAGAAATAACTCCTGAGTTTCTCAAACACATAAACATAGCATCTATCATTTTGCTAGAGCTATGATCAAGAGAAATTCAATTGTATCATAGGCCCAAGGTTTTCAATTTTTTTTTTTAATTATTTGCAAAAACATTAAGTACCCTAATTTTTACAGGCAAAAAGAAATTAAAATCCCACAACCCCAAACTTAGGGAAACATTGTCCTCAATGGTAAAGGCAGAAAAAAAAAGAGAGTGGGACTTTCCTGAAGTGATGGTGGGTCATGCTGCATCATCATCATTTGTTGCACACCCAACAGAGCACCAATAAGCAATTTTGCACTAAAAATTGAAGTGGTACCTTGCAAGAAAAGAGAAAACAATCATTAAAAACAACACTAACAATTTAAAATAAAATCAACGAAAAATATAAGTGGAAAGAAAAATAGATGATCGTGCTAAAAGCACTTGGGTTGTCTCCCAATTAACGCTAAATTTATAGTCTTCAGCCAGATTGTCTCTGAANAAAAAGAAATTAAAATCCCACACCCCCAAACTTAGGGAAACATTGTCCTCAATGGTAAAGGCAGAAAAAAAAAAGAGAGTGGGACTTTCCTGAAGTGATGGTAGGTCATGCTGCATCATCATCATTTGTTGCACACCCGACAGAGCACCAATAAGCAATTTTTCACTAAAAATTGAAGTGGTACCTTGCAAGAAAAGAGAAAACAATCATTAAAAACAACACTAACAATTTAAAATAAAATCAACTAAAAATATAAGTGGAAAGAAAAATAGATGATCGTGCTAAAAGCACTTGGGTTGTCTCCCAATTAACGCTAAATTTATAGTCTTCAGCTAGATTGTCTCTGAACTAAATTAATCGGGATAAAAAATAGTAGTGGAGGACTTCAGAAATTTCACTCCACTATTTCTTTAAGCTTTGGATTGTTGGTTAGTCTCTTTTAAGCTCCAATCTTTGTTTCCATCTCCAAAACAAGCAGATTTTCTTAGATGCTTCAAAAGAAACTTTTAGAATGACGGCTTCTTCTTCATGTTTTTCTTATGAGACTTAGCTATAGGCACATGTCTAGCCATTGGCTTCTTGGGGATTTTATCATCTTGGACCTCTAAATTAGGAGGCTTCTCCTTATTTGCCATTCCAATGGTGTGAGCTCCAATTAGGTCTTGCAATTTAGTGCTTCCAATTATAGTGTCAATTTTATAGCAGACACTCACTTCATCGAGATGCTTTATTTCTTTAAAAACCTTGAAGGACATTTTATCACCTTGCACTCTCAAAGTGAGTTGGCCCTTTTGCATATCAATGAGAGCTTTCCCAGTTGCTAAAAATGGACAACTATAAATTATTGGGATTTCTTGGTCCTCCTCCATGTCAAGCACAATAAAGTCTGCTAGGAAGATGAACTTATTCACTTTCACTAATACATCCTCCAGGATTCCCCTTGGATACTTGATTGATTTATCCGCCAATGTCAAGGAGATGGAGGTTAGCTTGACTTCTCCTATACCCAATTTCCTAAAAACAGAAAGAGGCATAAGGTTAATACTAGCACCAAGATCAAAAAGTGTCTTACCAAAAGATACATTGCCAATAGAACAAGGAATATTGAAACTCCCTATATCTGTTAATTTTGGTAGCAATTTCTTTTGTAAGATTGCACTACACTCCTCAGTAAGTGTCATAGTATCATAATCCTCTAGCTTTCTTTTATTGGAGAGGATCTCCTTCATAAATTTCACGTAGCTAGGCATTTGCTCTAAAGCATCTGCAAATGGGATGTTGATGTGCAGCTTCTTGAACACCTGCAAAAATTTTAAATATTTGATTATCTAGCTTTTTCTTCTAGAATCTAGGAGAAAAAGGAAGAAGTGGAACATAAGGTGGAGGATTATCTAGAAATAACTTAGATGTCTTCTCCACAGATTTCACAAGTGGTTCCACTAGGTTGTCTTGCTTTGTCTCAGGCTCAACTGACTTGATGTGCACCTTCTTTGCAACTTCAGATGGTTCATCTAAAGTCTTACTATCACGAAGAGTGATAGCCATGACATGTTGTTTAGGATTCACCTCCTTATCGCTCGGCAAAGACCCATGTTATTTGGTGCTAAGTATTCTAGATAATTGATCCACTTGTTCTTCCAAGTTTTGAATGGAGGCATCTGTTCTTGCCATAAACTGACTGGTGTTTATTGTTAACTGGACAAGAGCATCTTCCAAAGAAACCTTAGGTGGTGGTGGTTGATCTTGAATTGGTGCTTGAGTAGAATTCTGATTGTTTCTTCAAGAAAAATTTGAGTGATTTCTTCACCCCGGATTGTATGTGTTGGAGTAAGGGTTATTCTGCTTGCTTGGGTTTCCCACAAAGTGTGCTTCCTCTGACTGAGATGGAGAGAATGGGTTACCAACTAGGCAATTTGAGCTAGCATAAGGACCGCCACAATGATCACAATTATGATGACGGGATTGAATGGCGTTGACATTCCTGATGGTTAGCTGCTTAGCCAGAGAATCATTTTTTGCATATAGGGCTGTGAAAGCATCAACCTTATGAACCCCAAGTGTCTTTCGTGATGTAGACTTCTTAGTAGGCCATTGATAGGCATTGGCAGCCATCTCCTCTAATAGTTCATTAGCATCCTCATATGTCTTAGTCATTAAGGACCCACTAGCAGCATTGTCAACTACTATCTTGGTTGAACTCAACAACCCATTGTAGAAGGTCTATAGTTGCAACCAGTCAAGAAGTCCATGGTGGGGGCATCTGCGAAGTAATTCTTTGTACCTTTCCCAACCCTCCTAAAGTGACTCGTTCTCCTGTTGATAAAATGTAGTGATGTCATTTTGCAGTTTGGCAGTCTTAGCAAGTGGGAAGAATTTTGCTAAGAATACTTGTGCCAAAATATCCCAGGTGGTGATGTTCCCCATTGGCAACAATTGTAGCCAAGACTTAGTTTTATCCCGTAATGAGAATGGAAAGAGTCAGAGGTGAATGACATCATCAGTAGCCCCATTGTGCTTGAAGGTATTACATATTTCCAAGACCCCGGAGATGTGAGCGTGAGGATCTTCATTTGCTAAGCCACTGAACTAGGTCAACTAGACCATGTGAATAATTGCTGGTTTGATCTCAAAAGAATTGGCTTGGATAGTCGGTCACCTTATACCAAATGTGGTATCTATGACTGAAGACAAGGCGTAGTCACGAGGTGCTTTTGAAGAGTTTTCTTCTTGTAGACTCTATTCTTTCCTTTCTATCCTTTCAACAAGTCTTTTCTATCTTAGAATCAAGTGGTATTAGGAAGCTGCTTCCAGAATTTCTCAATCACCCAAAAGAAAAATCTTGAAAGTCTAAAAAGAGATCACTGAGTATTGATATTAATAACAAATAAGTCCTCGACAATGTCGCCAAAAACTTGTTGTGTAGAATCCTAACGCAAGGGCATGTTATCATTTCCAAGTAATAAAATGAAAGTGAATTATTGTTCCCACAAGGACTAATGTTATCAACTACCGAAATTTGGTTAATCTCACGTGTATAAGAAAGCTTGTGTGAGCATTGTCACTCTAATTGTTGAGCACCACAGCTCTTGTGCTCTGGACAAAAGTGCCAAATTCTTCGCAAATAGGCGTTGAGGATCTGGTTGTTGAGCACTGCAGCTCTTCCTCTCGGGAATTGAAGGATGAAAATCTGTTACGAGTGCCACGGCTCTATCTTTCTTGAGCTGCGACTCTTGGATTTTGTCAAAGCCTTTTATTTTGATGCTCTAAGGGCAACAACTTTTGGTTTCAAGGGGCAGCAGCCCTTGCTTTCTATCCCAAATCTTCCCAATTCTTCATTTCTTCACGTCAAAACATGAAACCCACGAATTTCCATTTGAACCTACAAATTAATACACACAACCCATTAGATGGTAAAAATCTCAATAAACAACCAAATAATTTAAGTAAAAGAGATCCAAAAAGTGGATATAAAACCCACTTAACAGGTTCATAACTTTGAAATATTTTCACTAGACCTTGGGAAAGACTAATGAATAAATTAGGGAATCTTGGCGTAATTAAATTAATAAATCTAGATTAAGGAAATAAACAATAAAAACCGAAATTAGTTATGGTGAAATCGGAACCCCTAGGCTTTCTCTGTATATTAATTCTTAATTTTTATCTACTTTTGCTTACTTTCAATTTATTTAGTTTATTCTTGCAATTTCTCGTTAATCAATTGATCAAATAAAATTGGGATTAACCCAATTTCGGTAATTAATAGCTTTAANATCTAGATTATGGAAATAAACAATAAAAACCGAAATTAGTTATGGTGAAATCGGAACCCCTAGGCTTTCTCTGTATATTAATTCTTAATTTTTATCTGCTTTTGCTTACTTTCAATTTATTTAGTTTATTCTTGCAATTTCTCATTAATCAATTGATCAAATAAAATTGGGATTAACCCAATTTCGGTAATTAATAGCTTTAATCTTTATAAGAACGATAACTCACTTTTATTATATTACTTGTAAGATGATAGCCTGCACTTGCGCTCCGTTTTCTCACAACAAAAACTAGGAAAAAGATATATGTATATATAGACACACTTTGATTTTAACTTAGTTAAGCAATGCCAAAATATTACGTAGACATCAAAAGGACTTTTTTAAAGTATTATAGAAGAAGACTTGTTTCCAACAAGTGAATGTTTTCTAAACTATTTTACACTGTAAAAGGTACATAAGCGTTTTTCATAATTGTTAACCTATATGTTCTTCCTTTTGATTTGTGCAACAAAGTAAGAATAGAAATATCACACAGTTTTTATTGTGTTTTGTTGAAATTAATTATACATAGATTATCTAATACTACTTAGACTATCATTAAAATGTTTTTTATGAAGTGTTTATTACAAAAAAAAAAATATATATAATCAAGTCGCTTGTATAAATTTTAGACTCCATTGACGGTGTACCAAATATAAATTCATGTAAGTAATATTAATGTTGGAAGGAAGGAAAAAAATGAATAAATTAATGCATAAAATTAAATAAAGTCCTTGACACAATCCATGAAACTAATAAAATAGACCCCTTGGTATTTCCATGCCAAGATAGGAAAAAGAATTATACAAGTCTGGCACACAATAAAGCATGTATTATGCATGTGTGAATGGATAACAATTAATCGAATTATGTATTATATGGTATCAATTTTTGCCTCTTAATTTCCTCCCACTTTTCCATTTTTACCTCTACTTACCAATGCAAACACAATTACGTGTAGCAAAATCCACCTAATCATAGGAAGAATCAGCCCACACTACTTTATCAATTTCAAACTCTTTCCCAAAAGATGTGTGTGAGCCTAATCTTTTCTCTCCTATCAATGGATTTATACTTCTATCTCATATCCGAAAATCCATGAAATGAAATACTAGAACCCTTTTTTGTTCAGGGAGATAGAGTAACATGTGCTTAAGGTTAAAAATAGAAACAGATGATATAAATGGAGAACTGATAATATGATCTAAACTATGTATCATAATTCTTACCCATTCTGTGCTCCATATCTCCATTTTCACTTTCTATATCAATTACCCTAAACCTAATTGCTAGCTAGTTGCAAAATACAAATCATTGTAGGAAGAATAATTCTGTAGAGCTTACAAATTTCAACTCAGTCTTAAATGTCATGTGCAAATTTAAACAAAGTGACAGAGGAACATGTGCTTACGGTTAGGAATAGAAATAATAGAAGTAAATGGAGAAATATGTAAATTAACCATGAGCCAGCATATTGGGCAAATGCATCATCAACTCTTATCTATTCTGCTCCATTCTCTTTCTATATTAACCACACCCTATACGTAGTTGCTTGTTGCCAAACTCAAATAAGTAAGGGAGGAATCAATCAACAAGCTTACCAATTTCAACTCATTCCTAAAAGTCGACTGCAAAACAAAGACACAAAGCAACATGTGCTTCATTAGTGTTAGTAACAAATAAAATAGATGAAAATTTATGTAAATCAACCATTGTTGTGATAATTCCAACGCAAGTGTACGTTGTCGTTTGCAAGTAATAAAATGAGATTAATTTATCGTTCCCNTCATCGACTCCTACCTATTCTTCTTCATACCTATTGATTTGCTCCATACTTCTATTTTCACTTTTTGTATAGCAACCACTCCCTAGTCCTAATTGTTAGTTCCCAAATACAGATAATTCCAAGAAGAATCATTCCACAAAGACATATTATTAGAAGAATATGGTGTAATATCTAGCCAAGAAGTACGAATTTCTGTCCATAAAATAAAGAAGCAAAAAGCTTGTGCTTCAATGAACTAAATCATATATTGGCACAAAGCAGGAAATGGGCATCGGGAATGTTTTGGTTCTTATCCCCCTCTTTCTAAAAGACTTTCGATATTAGATTAGAGAATTGATATTATTTTTCTATCAAAATAAGAGACTCTGCTGAAAGGATGAAAAACTAAAATGTGATATCTAAAATAGATAGAGGACAGTAAGGAGGTTCAAACTCCTAATTTCTTATATGCTACCTAAACCCCTTACCACTAAACCATACCAAGTGGCTTCATAACTATTCTTATTTTATAGCTTTTTGCCAAATAGCTTAAATTTGGGAGTATTTTCCGACTTAATTTCTCTCTTCTCAAACAAAAAGAGAAGGTTATGTCTTTATATTATTTATTATTTATTTTCTTTTTCAGAATTATTTATTTTGCTGAAAAAACATGGTTATGTCCGTATAATGTGAAAAAATGTGGGCATGTCTAGAGCTATATTGGTGCCACCTTTCTT
>QAOA01000813.1:96329-111476 GCA_003255065.1 Cercis canadensis | reverse complement strand
AGGGGTGCGGCGCTGAGCTGCTGTCCCAACATGTGTATTTTTTCGCATACGGGGGGTGCGGCGCTACTGTTCAAGGGGTGCACCCCTGAGCTGCTGTCCTGGTTTTAAGTTTCATGCTCCAGGGGCCGCGACTCTAGGTTTTGAGCGCCGCAACTCTTGAATTCTGTCCCAAAAACTTCTCAATTCTTCAATTCTTCATTCTAACCTATGAAACCTACAATTTAACATAAAAGATCACATTATATGATGATTAATCTCAATAAACAATCAAATACTTAAGTAAAGGATATCTAAAAAGTGGATATAAAAGCCACTCAACAACCATGTATCATGGACATGCATCATCGACTCCTACCTATTCTTCTTCATACCTATTGATTTGCTCCATACTTCTATTTTCACTTTTTGTATAGCAACCACTCCCTAGTCCTAATTGTTAGTTTCCAAATACAGATAATTCCAAGAAGAATCATTCCACAAAGACATATTATTAGAAGAATATGGTGTAATATCTAGCCAAGAAGTACAAATTTCTGTCCATAAAATAAAGAAGCAAAAAGCTTGTGCTTCAATGAACTAAATCATATTGTGGCACAAAGCAGGAAATGGGTATCGGGAATGTTTTGGTTCTTATCCCCCTCTTTCTAAAAGACTTTCGATATTGGATTAGAGAATTGATATTATTTTTCTATCAAAATAAGAGACTCTGCTGAAAGGATGAAAAACTAAAATGTGATATCTAAAATAGATAGAGGACAGTAAGGAGGTTCAAACTCCTAATTTCTTATATGCTACCTAAACCCCTTACCACTAAACCATACCAAGTGGCTTCATAACTATTCTTATTTTATAGCTTTTTGCCAAATAGCTTAAATTTGGGAGTATTTTCCGACTTAATTTCTCTCTTCTCAAACAAAAAGAGAAGGTTATGTCTTTATATTATTTATTATTTATTTTCTTTGTCAGAATTATTTATTTTGCTGAAAAAACATGGTTATGTCCGTATAATGTGAAAAAATGTGGGCATGTCTAGAGCTATATTGGTGCCACCTTTCTTCTTTTTTCCTTTTTTTTTTTTTAAGAATTTTATTCACAACTAAGAAACATAAGAAACACAACAAAATTACAGCTCTGTCAAAACATAAAAACAAACACCCAAAGAAACCTACCTCAAGTCAAAACAATTTTTCTAACTCCTCATTTTTTAAATAAATCCTTGTTTACAGCACTATTTTAGAGCAAGAATAAGAAAACAATTTATGTTTAACATCACTATAATACCTACGGTTTGAGCTTATGTAAAGATGAAATTACCACAATTTTTCCTATTCCTTTCACGTTAAATATAATAGATAGTAGCTTTCCAAGTTAGCTAATGAATCATATAATTTAAAGATTGGAGCTAGTTAAATTCATTTTCTCAGAATAAAATTTGCCTATAACATAGTTTTTGTACAAGTACTATTGCCAAATTCTGTTGGTGAAAGAGCAACCAAGACTAAATGCTCTCTATCTTCAATGATTCTGCTGAAAAAAACACACATTATATTTCCTTTACATCCACAGTTTAACAACCTTCTCTTGGGGATAATGTGTCCAATTCAGCCAAACTAGCTAACAAAGGAAGTTATGCCTCGGAATAGAAGAAGCATCCGATACATGTTTCCACCAAGGCACCAAATTATGTTGTATGACTGCATCCTCAGTGGAGGAAATATTGAAGGCACCAAGCTTTCTAGCATTATTCTGGGCCTCTAGAGAAGGGAAAACGTAAGAACACAAATTATTTGAACTTTAAATGGAATGGGTATGAATTAGGCCTTCAATTAACTTAATCCATTATCATATCCGATTTGGCTGAAATATGCCAACAACATATAATGATGTTTCCCCCTTTCGGGTCACCTGTGTATAACTTTTTTCTTTAAAAAAGAAAATTATTTCCCTGTTTTATTTTCTTTATTTCTATTTTTTATGTGAAATAACATGATATTTTCTTTGTTTTCTTTATTTCTGACAACTAATAAGATATCACCTAGGAATAATTTAGAGAAAATTATTTTGAAATTTTAGAAATAGCTAACCAGAATTGTTCGAATCATGTATCAAGCATTGTGTGATTAATTCACTAAGTAAATAATTTCATTTATCAAATTTTTCTGCAGTATATAATAATTTTGAAAAGGCTTAATATGTGATGCTGAAGTAGCACTCATAGTATCATTTTAGGTAAGAAACCAAATAATTTTAATTTTTAGTAAGGGAAAGTTTGTTTTGTTGTTTTGGAAGTAACATGTACTTTACAAAAAAAGTTTAACTAAAACTTATAAATGAAAGAGTAAAATTCTAATACGCAAAAGTATTTTTATATTGGTCAATTAAGAATGCAATTTTACCTTCATCTTTTTTTTTCCCTCTAAAAATAGGTCCTTCAATATATATGTGTTTTTCTTTTGTGCTGGGGGGAGAAATCAAAAATCATTTATGTAGCTTCAATGATATATATATAGGTTTTCCTAAATCTTCTTTTGGGGGCCATGGCCATTGCATTACTATAGTTTCTTAATATTTTTTTTTTTTTTACTTTTTATAGATAGAATATGTTACATTAGAAATTTAGGTATATATTTAGTCCCACTTTTGCATTTTTACTTTTACCTACCACGTGCAAACACAATTACTAGTGGCCAAGTCTACTGTCCACCTAATCATAGTAAGAATCGGCCATAATGATTTCAAACTCAATTCTTTCAGTATATGTGTAAGCCTAACCCCTCTCTTGTGATCAATAGATTTAATTAAATATGAATTGACCCATGCATCATGTCTATTCATTCTTTTTTTTTTTTCAATCATTCTACTCTATATCTTTATTTTTGCTTTTTTTTTTTAATGTATATTAACTATCGTGGCAACATCCCTATCAACACGCGATGCAGAGTGGCAAAATCCCCATGAAAAAAAATATTAAAAATAATATGGTAAGTCATGATTTACAAGAGAATGGAGTAGCCGTGAATCATATTATTCCATCTTAAACAAATGGAATTGTGCCGTTGGACACCTAAAAAGTAGTCTATGTTTTTAAAGTTTGGATTCGGAGATTGATTACGCGTAAAGAAAATATTAGCACCCTACGACACCGGTTCTTGGAACAGTTACTAATTTAATAATTTGTTGCCCTTTTTTTTAAAAAAAAAAAATGAATTAGATTGGTCTTTACATTAGATTTAAAAATAAATCCATGCTTTATTAGGCCTCACTAACACTTCTAGTGAACCCTAAAAATGCCTCAAAACTATTGGGTATAGATAGCGATTGTTATTACATCCTCTTTTAATTTATTCTTTTATAGGCAATTTTTGACATTTTTATCAGCTAAGTAATAATTTGAAAATTTACAAAAATGCAACTTATTATGAATATTAAAATTAATGATTTGTGGCAAGAAATATTTATTGGAGGTCATTCTCTAAGCGGACAAGTACTTCTAGAAAGACTGAAATGAGCTTCACACCTTCGGAATGTCAAAAGGTTGCTGTCATCACAGTTATCCTTGACTATTCCTTTATCGATATTCTAGATCCATAGTTTAACATAAATGAAAGAATTTTTATTAAACATCGATCTCAAGTCCTACCAGGAAAAACTAGAGATATCTATTTATTTTTAGAATGTCAAAATGTCGCTATCATTATAGTTAATTTTGATTATTCTCTCTTTGCTAATTTTATTCTAGCATTTAATAAAAAAGTTTTGAAATGGTCAATAAGTAAGACAAAATGTAACAAATAAATATTAAATAACAAAAATGTGGCAATTAAAAATAAATAAATAAATGAATAAAAAAGAAGAAGGGATATTAGGAATTTCTTAAGTCACACTAATCGCATAACTATTCTCATTACAATTATTTCCCAACTTAGTCTATCCGAAAAGTATGTTTTTTTTACCAAACTATTGTAATATAAAAAGAAATAATGCATATAAGAATGGCCCAAACAATGGAACAAGAATAACACAGTCCTCCGCGTTTGCCTCACCTCTCTAGATGGAAAACTCATCTATTTTGGCTCTAAACTCACTAATCGGTAGCTAAGGTAAGAAACTCTCTCTCTATTCCCCTAAATTTATCTATTTCTCTCCCTTGAACTTCTGCTTCTCTCTCTAGAATGAGTTTCTCTCTCTGAGAGGGGAAAAGGGGGGGATGGGGTGGAGCCACCATTACCGGTGGTGCCGCCCCTCGGTTGTTATTATTATCTTTTGATTTCTATTTCTCTCTCTAAAAAGGAAAGATATTGAGGTAGGGTGGAAACCACTGCCACCAATGGCGCCACCCCTCCCAGACTTTATTTTAGTTTGCAAGGGTTGGTTTCCCCTCGCTGCTGATGTCTTTGTTTTGCTTCTTTAATAAAAAAATCTACTTTGAAATTCTACCTCTCTAAAAAACATATTAAGATGTAAATATGTAGATGTGAGAAAACTATAGATTTGTGGGTGTGCCGTGGGTGCTGAGAACAAGAAAAATGAGCAGTGAAGAAGGATGTTAGATACTTGAATTGATGAAAATGTTTCCTATGTGTGTTTTTTTTTTGGCTCAAATGTCCTAAGCTTCTACTCTGTCCGTTTTTTGTTGTGATTGTTTCTAAAGAGTTTTGGGGCAATTTATAGCCAAACGTGTTGATAAATTGGGTAATCTGTGAATTCTGTTAATACTTTGCCGATTGTATAGCTAAATGAAGCAATGTTTGTGCTGCAGGGGGAGGTGCCGCTGCTGGTTGAGGAACGTGGTTGCGGTAATTGTGGTTCTCTGTTCTGTGAAGGTTTTAGACATTGTAGAAACTGTATTTTTCAATATTGGTGGACCTGTTCAAAATAGTTGCTGGTCTTCTTTGCAAAATTTTTAAGACTGAGTTATCAAAACAATTTTATTCAAACAATTGGGATTTTCATGCAATATAGTTATCAAAATTAGAATATGCATTCCTGCACATTAAACTATGCATCATGAACCTCTTTGTTTTGGCCAATATAATAATAATTTAATTGCCCAGCAGTGTGTCTTGTCCTTTAATAGGCAAGTAGCCCATTTGAGATATATTTCTTTGTTTTTGTAGCATTTGAGCAAGAGTTACACATTGCGATTGTGGTAAAGCAGAGTGCAGAAGAAGACTAAGGCACTTTTATCATACCCAATTTTTTTTAAAAAAAGAAAAGAACTGAACTAAAGATTGAGACACTTTTCTGTGGAGAGATAGAAGAAGAACCTGTGCCAAGATTTAACTGTACCACAGATGGCTAGAAATGAAGATCGACTAGGAGATTTGGTGCCTGATATCCTCTCAAAGTTGCCAGTGAAATTTCTTACGCGTTTTAAATGTGTTCACAAATCTTGGTGCCATTTGATCACAAATCGTAACTTTATCTTCAAGCACCTTGTCTCCTTTAACCAAATCAACACAAAAGATGATATTGCCCTCCTTGTTAGGCATAGCACCCCTTTGCTTCCCAGCCAGATCATCAGAGTACTTGTTTCTAAGCTCTCTTTCAACCAAGCAACAAACAGTTCCTCTGTAAGTATTCTGGATACAATTATCAACTAGAATCCAATTTCTGAAGTAGAAATGTTTGGTCCCTGTAATGGCTTATATTTTATTTGTACCTATTCCTTCAATTTATTAGTCAACCCTTCCATGAGAGAATCCAGACTTGTACCCCATAACCATTTTGCAGCAAAGAGCGTATACATGGCTGCGTTTGGCTTTGATACCAAAACAAATGATTACAAAATAGTTATGCTCTCTCATTCTGAGCCTTGGCAAGCTCAGTTATACTCATTGAGTTGTAATTGTTGGAGAGAAGTGGATTGCATCGTTCCATCTTCTATTTCCATTTTAGGAGAATCTGGTGGTATTGATCCTTTTGTTCATGGAGCATTTCACTGGAGGGCTTATGATGATGGTGGCATGGTAATTGTGGCATTTGACATGGTTGATGAAATTTTTCGGATTATGAGGTTTGTAAGTTCGCCAAGAGAATTTGATGGCCACATAGTTGAAGCATTTGCTAGCCATGTTGTTAAGTTTAAAGAATCCCTTGCTATCATTGTTTGTCCTTTTTTTGGGCAGAGAAGTGCTTGGATTTCTTGGATTTGTGGGTAATGGAAGAGTATGGCAACGAAGTATCTTGGACCAAGCACTTAACTATTGGACCCCTTGTGGGAGTGGAAAAGCCATTAGGATTTTTTAAACATGATCAGTTCCTTATGGAAGATAGCAATGGTAGAATTGTGTTATATGATCTCCAAACCCAAGAGATTAAACCTCTTGGAAATATTATTGGTGTTTATCATTATTTGAAGGTTGAATCTACGTGGAGAGCATAGTTTCGTTAAGAAAATATGAAGAGAATGATCAAGAAGGAGTGTCTTTTTTTTGAAATGGTTCATGATCCTCTATTTGATTAATTGCAATTCAGATTAAGAAACTCCATATGTGTCTACCTTGGATGGGGGACAGGGGTTTAACTGTGTTATTGTAGCCTATTCTTTTTTTCCCAGCTTGTTTTTGTTACAATGCTATTTACATTTAATTTTCTCATCTTGATGGATTGCAGTTCGTTTGTAATAGTTGTACTTTGGTTAATGTTACGGGCTTCTGTAATCATGCTTGTGGTGAGCATCTACTTGTTCTGCTCTAATATTGATGCCACTGAATTGTTTAGCTAACAATTTTGGACCTTTTTTGAGCAAAAACAAATGGCTGAAAATAACTAATAAATAAGATTAAGATACAAGATCAACCTAGATCTAACAAGAAATGGATGAGGCTAATTATTAATGTCATTCCATCAAAACAAAAGTAGGTAAAAGGCCTTTAGTATCCCAAAACTTCAATTTATTCTTCTTTTTTTTTTTTTCTTGCTGCAAGAGTGTAATGTCATACTCACGGTAATGTATGGTGTCTCCCCTTCAAGACCAAAACACTTTGAAATTCTAAATTTAACTAGATAGCAGAAACAACTTTCTTCTTTTGCAACCATAAACATGAAGGCCTTTACAAGTTAGATTTCTTCTTGAAAGATTTCTTAGAAGATGGAACCATAAACAAGAAGGCCTTTACAACTGCAGATTGTGAAGCAATTTACTTAAATAATGAAATGGTAAGTAGTTATGAAAGCTTTCATTCCATCCATGGGTGAAAGACCCTGAAGTAATAAGCACTCATTGAATTGATTTACCATGGAATGAGTATATTGAATGACGAGTAAAATATAATTTTGGTCCTTGAAAAATTATCATGCTGTCACTTTAGTGCCTAATTTACTTTTGATGCTACTTTTGTTCCGAAATATTCATTCGTCAGCCAATTTAGTCATTTGTCCAAGGTAAGTTAGTGAGGTTGGATGGAAAAACCCACATGACAGGTTAAGTGCTGACATGGCTGTTATGTTGTGATGTGACACATTAAAAAATTTAATAAAAAAAATTCTCTCTCTCTTCCCTGTCCCTATTTCCCTCCCTCTCTCTACAACTCTTCCTCTTTCTCATTTCTCTCTTTCTCTCTCTAGCACCCATACCCCTCCCTCTCTTCAGCACCCATAACTCATTATTTTCTCAGCTCGTTGTAAAAATATTGAGTGTTGAAGCTAATGGGCAGGTAAGCAAGTGACATGGACCAGGTTATAGGTGATTTCATAGATCGGGCAGAGTATATTAAGGTTTAGAAGAAAATGGCATAACTTTCAACTCGGGTGGAGTTATGGGGCCTATTACCTGTCGTTTCTAAGCTCGTTCCGAGGCCGATGATGTGGCAACCTGGTTTTACCTAGTTGAGGTTGTTTTCATGGCCAAAATCCTTTTTAAACATCAGTTTCGGGGCCATTTTGTAATTTGCTTTAGTTTCGGGTTTCTTTAATTTCGTTTTAATGTTTAGGGTTTGCTTTCATACTTAAGCTTTCGATATCGTTTGTAGCCATATTCTGAAGTAATATTGTTCAGTTCTTTTGAAAGTTATATAGTTTGTATTTAGGGTTTCTTTGATTGCTTTTACGTTACGTCAGCAAGACCACCACTATTGTGAGAAGGTGCTAAGAATGAAACACCTATTTGAGCTTGCTCTTATAGAAAACCACCAACCCATTTTCCATTGTGAACCACCATCTACAAAATCCACACCACCAAGAGCGGAGAATGGAAATGCAGTTATTTGAGTTAACAGAAGATGATTGCAAAGCTTTTTTTGCTTTGGTTTTCTAAAGAGAGAGAGAAAGAGAGAAACAATAGAGAAACTACTACCTACTGCCCCTATGTTGGTTGGTAGCCCAAAGAATACGGAGTTATTGGATTGAACATATGAAGTCCAAGAGTTTTATTAGCTAAAAAGATTGTCAGTGTTGCCAGCTAAATATTGACATGGAGGGTTGTTGTAGAATTGAACATAAATGTAATCGAAAAGGCCAATTTTGATAGTTGTATTTAGATAGTAATCTGGGATTGGACATTGCGGGGCTGCTGCTAAGTAAATCTTTCTATCTGTGGTGGAGTGGGCATTGATGGCCTTGGCAAGGTTATCATAGTAGATGTTTGTACAGATATGAAACTGTTAGTTGTTGACGGACACAGCTTTGATCATGGACGTGTCATGGACATGTTGTGATCACAGAGATGGACACAGTTGATTAATAAAGATGGACACAGCCAGGTCCTTGCTGATCATGGCTGTGTTGTAGAGATCAACACGGACTGTCTACATTACTAACACGGGTGTGTCGACATTATTTGTATACAAAGTTATTTACTTTCTATCCAAGTTTCCTTACTATAGTTGGCTAGTTAAGCTTAGTTAACTTACTCATTATAGTTAGTTCATTAACTGTAGTTAGTCAATCTATTATCAGTTCGTTAGATTAGTTGTTACTGTATATATAGGTGTCCCCATGTATTGAATCATTGATATATGAGAATATATTGAAAAGCTTCCACAACCTTCTCTGGTTTAGTCTCTTTTCTGCAGATTCACACTCTGAGTTTTCTCACAATATCAAAGCAAATCGATACAGATTTGCATGAATTTTTGACTCATTGATTTCGTCTGAACAAGATTAAGGAAGTTGAATCTATTCAACTGAAGAAATGGAAGCAGGAACTGCTTCGATGAACACTAGAAATGCGTCGATGAATACTGAAACATCAAGCAACTTCAGTGGAAATCCTATGGCCTTGGCAAATTCAAATCATCCTGGAATGCAGCTTGTTACAACTCCTCTGACAGGTAACAATTACTTGTCCTGGAGCAGATCTATCAAAATAGCTTTAGGAGCAAAGGTGAAGCTCAGATTCATTGATGGAAGCTGTCAGATGCCTAAAGAAAATTCTACTGATTTTGATCAGTGGATTTGTGTGGATTGCATGATTAGATCGTGGATTTTGAACTCTATTTCTGAGGAAATAGTAGAAACTTTTCTCTATGCATCAACTGCTAGAGAACTTTGGATGGAATTGGAAGAAAGATTTGGTGAATCTAATGGACCATAGATTTATCAAATCCAAAGAGAAATAAGTACTATTTCTCAGGGGAATCAATCAGTGGTCAAATATTTCACAACTTTAAAGAAACTCTGGGATGAATTGGTATGTGTATAGCCAATTCCAAAATGTACCTATAAGACCTGTACTTGTGATGTTTCGAAGAAAGTTTCTGATCTTGCTCATTCTAGCAAGCTATTGCAATTTTTAATGGGGCTTAATGATGATTATGATCATGTGAGGAACCATATTCTGGTAATGGAACCTCTACCTTCAGTTAACAAGGCATATTTCATGATCTTGAGGATTGATAAGCAACAAGAAGTTCAACTAATTTGGTTGGGAAAGCATAAAACTTAGCAATGCTAGCAAGATCTCTTTTAGGAAGGGGCTCAGGTGGTGGTAGAGGAAGTCAAAAAAGGCCTAGCAACACTGACCAGAAAAATGAGAAATATGAAAAATTGACTTGTGCTCACTACAACACAAGTGGACACACCAAAGATACATGCTTCAAGTTGCATGGTTATCCAGACTGGTATAAGGAACTCAAGGGACAACGAAATCAAAATCAATCTATGGGAGGAAGACATGTGGCTAACTTCGCTGATAACCTCTTAGATGCTAACATGAACAATGCTGCAAGGAAAGACATTGACTAGAGAGCATCTATGACATAATTGATATAGCAGGAACTATCAAAGCTATTGAAAGAACAGGCAAACTTTGCACACATTGAGGACTTTGAAGGTAACATTTCCAATACTGCTCTCCATTATGTTATGCATCTAGTTGATAATGTGAATCTTGGAACTTGGATAGTAAAGATAGGGGCATCAAATCATATGTGCACTAACCTCAAACTTCTACATAAACCTAAACCAGTAGCACAAATTACCCCTAGTCTTTTTACCCCGATGGATCTATTAAATTGGTTCATCAAGTAGGTGAAGTACAACTTTGTCCAAATCTAACCTTAACAGAAACATTTTATGTACCTAGCTTTAAATTTAATCTCCTTTCAGTACAAAAACTATGCAAAACTGCTTGTATTAAATTTGTCTTCATTCCTGACAAATGTATTCTGCAGGACCTTCAAACTGAAGCTATTTTAGCAGTTGGTAAAGTGGTTGGAAATCTTTACATTTTAGATAAAACTTCATTTCATGTTTCTAAATCATTTCTTTCCTGTAATGAACCAATAGGTTCAGTCAAATCCTCCTTTGATTCGGTCTGTAACTCCATCAAATTGCCTTGTACTGTTTCTGATAATTCAAATAAAATTTCTGCCTCTTTGTGGCATAATAGATTTGGCCATGCCTCTCTAAAAGCTTTACAGCACATTTCATTTTTAAAGGGTCTTGATATAACATCACTTTCATCGTGTGATATATGTCAAAAATCTAAACAGCACAGACTATCATTTCCTCTTAGTCACACAAAATCAGATTCTCTTTTTGATCTTTTGCATATAGACTTATGGGGACCATACAGTAAGCCTTCCATTACAGGTGCTCATTACATGCTCATTGTGGTGGATGATTGCAGTAGAGCAACATGGGCATTTTTGCTTACTCATAAACATAAAACACTACAGACTTTAAAGGTTTTCTTTCAAATGGTGCACAATCAGTTTCAAAAACATGTTAAATGCATTAGGACAGATAATGGGACTGAATTCACCAGCAATGAGTGTCAATCACTTCTAGCTCACTTAGGCATCATGCATCACAAAAGTTGTGTTTACACTCCTCAACAAAATGGCATTGTTGAAAGGAAGCACAAGCACATTTTACAAATTGCTAGAGCCTTAATGTTTCAAGCTCAATTACCTATCAGATTTTGGGGTCATTATCTCTTAATGGTAGCTTACATCATTAATCGTTTGCCTACCAGTTTTTTAGATCTAAAGACACCTTATGAAGTTTTGCATAACAAGCAACCTGATTACAACCTCCTAAAATGTTTTGGTTGTTTGTGCTATGCAACTAATACTAAGCCACACAAAGATAAATTTGAAACCAAGGCATATAGGTGCATCTTTGTAGGTTTTGTCACAGATAAAAAAGCCTATAGAGTTTATGATCTGGATTCCCATCAATTTTACACTTCACATGATGTTATTTTTCATGAACATATCTTCCCTCATGTCACTGCTCTTTCTAGTGACACTTATGCCACTTTTCCCCTTCCATTCCTCGATTTTGATGTTTCTAATTCATCTCCCTTACCACTTACTCCCCTTACACAAAATATTCCTGATGTCACTCCTCATCCTTCTTCTACTATTGGTTCTGAACCAACTGATACTATCTCACCCATTTCTCATTTGGATTCTCCACTTCCATCTCCTAGCCAATTTCCTTTTACTTCATCCCCACATATTCCTTTACAACCAATCAGACACAATACTAGACAAAAATTTAAACTTGCATGGATGCATGATTTTGTCTCTAATGTGACTATTCCTTCTGATTTACCAACTGTTACATCTACTTCATTTACTGATTTTTAACTTGGTTCTTCCACTTACACACCTCCTACCTTTCCATACCATCATTCACCTTTATTCACGAACACTTACATGTCATTTCTTGCCAATGTGTTTACTGTCCTTGAGCCTCATTCATACCATCATGCTAGTAAAAATGACAAATGGGTTGCGGCTATGAACAAAGAATTACAAGCCTTAGAATCCAATCACACATGGGATTTGGTCCTTTTGACCCCTCGCAAGAAAGCAATTGGCTCCAAATGGGTTGATAAGGTCAAGTATTTACCTGATGGCAATGTTGATCGCTATAAGGCCAGACTAGTAGCTAAAGGATATCATCAGATTGAAAGGCTCCATTACAAGGACAGTTTCTCACTAGTAGCCAAACTAGTCATTGTGAGACTTTTCTTGGCTATTGTCACTACACGGTATTGGCCTTTGCATCAACTAGACATTAATAATGCCTTCCTCCATGGATATTTAGATGAAGAAGTCTATATGCAACCTCCATAGGGATATACTAAAGCCAAGAAAAATGAAGTGTGTTTGCTCAAACGATCTCTATATGGATTAAAACAGGCTTCTTGCTAATGGAATATTGAATTTTGTACTAAGCTTCAAAGCTATGGCTTCACCCAAAGTGCTCATGATCACTGTTTGTTCACCATGACCACTTCAGATACCTTCCTCGCACTGCTGGTATATGTCGATGATGTTCATGTTACTGGCACACATGAGGATGCCATTCAGCAGGTCAAGAAGTTCCTTCAAGATACTTTTACTATCAAGGACATGGGGTATGCCAAGTACTTTCTTGGGCTTGAGATTGCCCGTGCACCTTTTGGCACTTATGTTAATCAGCGCAAGTATGTGTTAGACATTCTCAAGGATGCTAGTCTTCTTGGTGCTAAACCTACTACTACCCCATTGCCAAAAGGAAAAAAATTTTCTTTTACTGGTGCCCCACTACCTGAACCAAAAAGGTATCATAGATTACTTTACCTGAATCTCACCATACCTGACATTACTCATGTTGTTCAACAGCTTAGCCAATACCTCCACTCTCCCATTCAGGCACATTGGAATGGAGTTGTTCATGTTCTTAAATACCTCAAAGGTACTCTATCTTAGGGCCTCTTCTTTCCTTCTACCACTGATACTTCCCTCACAGCTTACTGTGATGCTGACTGGGCAGCATGCAAGGACACTAGACGTTCTATCACAAGTTATTGTATCTTTCTAGGTACTTCCTTAATTTCTTGGAAAACCAAGAAGCAAACAACTGTGAGCAGATCTTTAGCAGATGTTGAGTATCACAGCCTTGCAACCACTATTTGTGGGTTGAAGTGGATTAGCTACATCCTCAAGGACTTGCACATACACGTTCCTTTGCCCATTTCCTTGTGATGTAATAATTCTGCTGCCTTGCATATCATTGCTAATCCTGTTTTTCATGAACGCACGAAGCACATAGAGATTGACTATCATTTAATGCATGATCACTACAAGGATGGCTTTGTTCTACCTTGTCACATTTCCACCAAGCACCAACTTGCAAATGTTTTTACTAAAAATCTTGCTAGTCCTCAATTCAACTCCATTGTGTCCAAGTTGGGCTTGGTTGACTTTCATCATTCCCAAGCTCCAACTTGAAAGGGGTTTGTACAAATATGAAACTGTTAGTTGTTGACGAACAAGGCCATGGACGTGTTGTAATCACAGAGAAGGACACGGTTGATTAATAAAGATGGACACGACCATGTCCTTGCTGATCATGGCCGTGTTGCAGAGATCAACACAGACTGTCTACATTACTAACACGGGCGTGTCTACATTATTTGTATAGAGAGTTATTTACTTTCTGTCCAAGTTTCCTTAGTATAGTTGGTTAGTTAAGTTTAGTTAACTTACTCATTATAGTTAGTTCGTTAACTGTAGTTAGTCAATCTGTTATCAGTTCATTAGATTAGCTGTTACTATATATATAGGTGTCCCTGTGTATTGAATCATTGATATATGAGAATATATTGAAAAGCTTCCACAACCTTCTCTGGTGTACGTCTCTTTTCTGTAGATTTACACTCTTTGAGTTTTCTCTTTGAGCCACCACCTTCAATGTCGAAGTCAATTCCATCCAAGGTAACATTTGCTAGTGGAGAATATTGACCATTGAGGAAGTTCTGATATAGATAGCTAGCAACGCTCTGAGCATCTTGTGAAGAGCAAAGGGAATAGTCTCCGGCTTCCCCTGCAATGGAAAGGAGCACTTTGATATTTTTGCTTTGGCAATGTTGTATTACTGGTGCTAGTTTGGTGCAAGGGCTCCAGTCACCACAATGGCCAACAAAGTTCCTTGCTGGGGTTCTACCGCAACTGAAGACGTTGAGGAAAGCCAGAATCACATGCTTGTAGTCTTGTGTCACATACTTCCTGCAAGGTGCTTCGCGGCTGTCTTGGCCCCAGTAGACGATAATCCCAGCACCATCACCAGCCTACGAGGGCAAGTTGTAGAGAGAGAAATGAGAGAGAGGGAGGGGCATGGGGAAGGGAGAGAAGGTTTTTATTCTTTTATTTTTAATGTGCTACGTCACTACATAATGGCCACGTTATTACTTAACGTGCCACGTGAACTTTTCCATCTAACCTCACTAACTAACCCGAATGGAGAACTAAATTGACTGATGGATGAATATTTCAAGAGCTAAAGTAGTACTAGAAATAAATTAGTCACTGAAGTGACAAGGTGACAATTTTTTGAGGACCAAAATTATATTTTACTCTTGGATGAGCACCTTTACTTATGGTAGTAGGTTATATCAAAAGATACAAATAAACTAGATAACTAGATAGGATAGATTGACACAAGCACATACCAACTTAAGTGATCTCTATAAGGTTGATGTTTCAAGGTTAATTTCTCATTTATTAATATCCTTAACTAGAAAATTTAACTTTATTTATCTAATGACCAAAATCAAAAAATAAAAATAAAGAAAAAGTAGATAGGATAGATTATGAAGATCGTAATATTAGAAACACTACTTAGAAATTTGAAACACTAGATAGATAAAAGGATATGCTAAACCATATATATTTCTAACCAAAGCACAAAATACAAGTCCTAATCAAC
>QAOA01000813.1:80191-96298 GCA_003255065.1 Cercis canadensis | reverse complement strand
TTTTTTTTTTTTTTTTTTTTTTTTTTTTTTTTTTTTTGCAATAACTCAATATCCATGGATTTATTTGTCACTGGATAATTGAGAATTAGTATCCTTTTTATTTTTCTTAAATTCAATTTGTGAAGTTGAAAAAATAAGGTTTTTTCTTTTCTTGTTCACATTGGTTGAACCAAAAATGGTGTAAAATTATATTGAACTCCTATGTCATCTTCAGCTGAACAAAAAAATGTCATGTTGACTAAGTGATTCGTTATATAAGATTAATATTTGATGAATAAGGGGAAAAAATATAATCTATTCTATTTTTTTTTTAAATTAGGGTGATTATAAAAAATAAAATTGATTAGACTTTATGTGTTAGACCTAAAATTTCCCCTCACATTTAAAAATAGTTCTCAAATATAAAAGCTATTTAACCCTCCATGTTCACGTGTTTCCTCCCATCACATATCCCTTTAAGCTTTCTTTTAAATAGGTGATAGAATTATTGTACACTCCTCAATTGTATAATCTTTTAAGTTGGTGATAGAATTATTGTACACTCCTCAATTTTAGAATTTTATTATGTAACAATATAATGGGTAATGATCATATGGGAATAGATTTTTTTAGGTTATAGTTTTTTGTTTATTTTCTTCTGTAGCCAAAAAAAAAAAATACAATGTGTATGATAAGAACAAGTCATGCCTTGTGACTGGTACATGACTTCCAACAGTGATTAAGAGACAATAATGGGCTTGATAAGAACTAGTCATGTCTTGTGACTCATACACGACTTCCAAGATATAGATATAAAAATATAGATAAGATTATTATTGTTATTTTTTTTTTAAAAAAAATTATCATATGATTGTATTAGGATTGTTGGGCCTCCAAAAGATCAAGTCTAAAGATCCAAAAACTAGGTCCAAAGACCCNACACACACACACACACACACACACACACACACACACACACACACACACACACACACACACACACACACACACACATATATATATATATATATATATTACAAAAACTTTGGAAAATGGTAATATTTTTATAATTTATAATTTTTTTTTATATTTACATATTTGAGCTTAAGATTATATTAAAAAATTTAAATGAAGTTACTTTGAACATGTTATATTTTTTACACTATTAAAATTTTCCTATCTACACCAAAAGAAAGTATAAGATTATCATTTTTCGTTTTTTAAAACATTGATGTTGATAAAGCAATAAAAATGATCCACAACATGCTTTCTTTATAGTAACTCCTATGGGGTGGAAGAGTCAAAGTGCGGTTGTAAAGAGAAAGTTTTTTTTTTAAAAAAAAAGAACACTTCAATTAAAAAAATTATTTTATATGTTTAAAAGAAATTCTTACAGCTTTTAAATTAAACTATTTTATTAAACCAAAATTAATTTTTTTAGAGAAAACTAAGAATACAAATTTTTCAGATTTTATTTTTAAAATGTATTTTTTTCAAAAAAAAATAAAAATAAATAACTGTTCCATTCATCCAGACTCCACACGAAGTGCCCACATCGACAAAGATTTCTTTAGTCATATATATTAGTCTAAAAATATAAATTGAACCAACAAAGATTCTTCTTGTCCAGCTTGTTTTGTTGTCTTTTTCTTTTTGTGGGAAAGTTTGTGTTGTTGTCATGAATATAGGTTTTTCCTTATCTTTAATGAAGTTCTTCTTTATATTTTAATTGAAAACCAAACAGGACTCAGACATTTTGTTATTTAGCCTTACATAATTCAATATATAACGATTATTAAGTCATTTATAAGTGTTTCTCTAATTTTACTAAGCCATCATATGCTTATTTTTTATGACTTTTAAGACAATGAAGTCTATTACCAAGTCTTTCCTTCTTCTTTTTTAAAGAAGAAATTTAATTATTTGATAGTATAAAAGAGCTTTAGTCCACTGATAGTGTTAAAAAGTTTTATAAAATCACATATGTGTTGCTATGTGTGAAAAATTTCTTAAAACCATTTATTCCTGGTAAAAGACTGTTACTTTAATGATATGGCACTTTGCTCTTTGATGATGGTGTACAAAATTTACACTAACAATTGATTAAATTTAAATTCAATCACAAAATGTCATGCTGCTATGTTCTATTAGTAAATTACATCTTAGTTATTTTGATAATGTCATATTATTTTGTTTAGTAATGGTGTATAGAATATTATATTACTAATGGGTCAAATTTAAACTCTAAAGAAATATCAATTAAAAATTATAATTGAGAATAGAAAATGAATATGATAATTAAAAAATAAAAATAAAAATTCCCTAATCAAGAATAAAATATTTAAATCTGAAGTAGAAGACTCGAAAACTGAGACTTTGTTGCGTAGATATTTATGTTATATACCATATTCATCATATTCTTAGTTTTTTTTTTTTTTTTTGTGGTTGACAGGTTTGTTTATAATTCTTATTATGGTGCAAAAGATTGAAATGAATTTTACTGATTAACCCATCCGCATCTCAGACACTTGATCTGTTGGTGTCATTGTTAACCTTTCGCTTTATATAACAGTGAAGAACCGAGCACGTCAAGAACTTGATCTGTAGGTGTTATTGTTTAAGGTAAGCTTTCTAATTTCCTCATATTAGTTGTAGGATTATTAATTTGTATGATTCGCTTGTGGATGTGATTGGTCTCACTTTATACTTATCCACTTCTAAATAGGTCAAGCGTCAGTATAAGGAATTGAAGGAGGACGCTGTGAATCTCCAGCATGCAAGAGAACGTGTGCAACAAAGAGTTGATGTTGCCTTGCATTAATGGCAATTTGAAGACATTTCCAACCAGGCTATGCATATAGGCCTGCATGTGCGTTTCATGCACTTTGCCCCTTTTGTTTATTTATTTATTCTTTCTTTCTTCTTCTCACATTTACATGTTCATTCACAGTACAATTCTTTTAATTGCACTATTGAGCTGTACCCCACACTGCACCAGTTTTTTCAGCTCCATTTCCTCAAATTATACGCAGATCAGTAGATAGTTTCTACAATTTGTAGAATGTATTGCTGGTCCTATACCCCTTAACATGGATTGTTTTAATATTATATGATAGAAATGGAGTGTCATCAAAGTTCTTTTCATATGTAGGTCTCAATTTGATTTTTTTTTTTTTTTTTTATTGTTTTCCCTTTGCATTTCTATATCATATCAGCTGCAATGTCTTAATCCCATTATTCCTGCAACTATCCCTCTTTCACTGCTATGCCTTTCTCACAAATTTAATGGAGAATATATTGAACCTATACGAAAAAAATATCTGATAACTTAATTGAATGATATAAACTGAACTTTGAGTTTTCTTTGGGCCTAAAATACTTATATGTATATTGGAATTTGAATATTAGTAAGGATATCTAATTCTTTCGTACATTAGTAAGGCAATCATTCATAGTGATTTTCACCAACCAAATATGTAATCAATGTACTGTGATCAAGAGTTTATGGAACTACTCATCTATAAATGTTTTGATTCCATGGCCTCTATGCTTATAAAGATCACATGTTTTATTTCTTTTTTTCTTTGTTTGTTATATTTCCTTTCCTGGTGGGAATGTTTCTCTTTCTCAGGTGAGGGATTCCAGTTCTGTAAGTAGAAAAGGATAGTACTTATGGTTTGGGTGCTTTTTTTAATAAGGACGATTAATGAAGTATAGGTATAATGTTTGGAATTTCTCCAAGCCCTTTTAGAAATCTCACCTAGAAGAACTTTTAAAGAGTCTCACTCAAAAATAATCTCAGTTGCGTTCATTGTGGTTGCTAGTGTGATATTGTAGGAAGTAGGTTTTTAATTTGTTTCTTGAAGGGGGCACAACTTTGTTCATATTTTCAATTTTTGATGTGTGAGCTCCTATATCTTATTTATCTTTTACGATGGATGACATACATGTTTTCTAAATAATTGAAATTGCTCCAACTTAGGTTTATTTAAAATGTATAAGTTTCTATTTTTTTTAATTTTGTAAAAATTTTCAAGGCAAATGTGTTAGAACATAAAAATGATTAATAAATTAGTGAAGAACTACTAAAATGGTAAGAAGCATTACAGTAAAATAATAATCCAAATAATTGTAACAAAACATTGAAAAAATATTGTTTTTACTGATTTCTAGAAGAATGAGAGACTGACAATTGTCACATTAAAACCACAGGTTTGAATTCTTCAAAAAGCTGAGCTTCTTGCATTAATGTTTTTTGTTTTTTATAGACATGCAGAAGCAAATAAAACTCGTTTGTGTCTTATTAATCTGGATGTATCATTAATATGATCATCAAATTTAAATGAAGAAATGGATTAAAGGAAGCTTGATTAACAAAATATATAAATATTCGTTTTCTGGTGGCTTTTTCACAATTGTCTTGTTAATTTTTGTCTTTCAAGATGTGAGAGGACTTATTTTTTTACTTGAGAATTACCAAGGAAAAACAGTGATATACATACAAGCAACATAATTTATTATTATTATTATTATAAAATACAGGCAACATAATTTGTGAAGCTTATCTAGTTGATAGCGCAATTATTTTCTTTTTAAGCAGATCATGGAAACTTTATCTTTCCTTTAGGACTTTTACAGTTGCCATATTGATTGGTGCAACTCTTGATTGTGGCGCCATCTTTTTCAAAACACAGCCTAATCTCAGTGAATAGCTTATCCTGTGGTTGGCTCGGGATGTCAGAGCACCTCAGCTGCACGACGGCCTTCATGTGTTTCATCATGGCATTGACTATGTATTGCAATTCGTAGAAGGTTCCATTGGGAATAATATCTACAAGATATAGACAATAGACACAACATAGAAATTAAACCTGAAAATAAATAGTAGAGAAGCACTAATAGATGTTTATATACGAAGCATGATGCAACGAATAAAAGAAGTACCTTCAGATTTCAAAATTGAAATAACATTGTATTTCCTTGCAAGGTTTATTACATATGGGAAATATTTCTTTGGTGAAAATTGTGAGCAATGCTTCATCCACTCATGGTTCCAAAATATCTTGCCAGCTGGAAAGTTATTTGCATCTTTTAGCTGGGGCCACAATGTTAGGAGATCTCCTTTGTTATTTAGATACTACCACATATATATGTTAGGATCAGTAATGAAAGAAAAAAAAAAGAAAGAAATTTAGTGAAATAAAACACTCACCACTGGCGCAGCAGGTAGTGATTTTGAACAATAATGTAGTATTCCACCATATATCTGTGGCCAAAAACCATGGATTGTGAACTGTCTGGTTGGCAGAGATGGTTGGCATGGCCCCAAGGCTGAGAGACAGAACGAAGGTGGCCAAGTGAGGGCAAGTATAAAATAATCGGGCCTATATTGAAGAGGAGGTGGTGGAGGATTGAAAGCACGACGGGGTGGAGCTCCTTCAATATGGAGACAGACCAAGAAGACAACGATAACAAAAGACAGAAACTTGGCATGCATGGCTGTAGGTATGTTTTGCAAATGATGTTAATTATGCATGGATGAAATAGAAGCAAGGCGGAGGAGGGTTTTATAGCTTCAAGATTGCATCATCATGACATGTGCTCCATATGGGAAAATGCATCATCAACTCTTATCTATTCTGCTCCATACCGCCATTTTCTTTCAATATTAACCACACCCAAGACGTAGTTGCTCTTTGCCAAACTCAAATAAGTAAGGGAGGTATCATTCAACAAGCTTACCAATTTCAACTCATTCCTAAAAGTCGAGTGTGAAACAAAGAGACAGAGCAACATGAGCTTGATTAGTGTTAATAATAAATAAAATAGAAGAGAATTGATATAAATCCAAAGGCCTACGAATAATGCTCTTTTATAATATATATCGCATATGACTGAGCTTGAACATCTTTGTTAAATACTTAAATTAGATTATTCAGTAGCATATCTTCAATATTTGGAGGAGATCTATGATATTTTAGAAAAATAAAAGAAAATTGAATGTGTAACTGCTACAAAATTTAGAAGTTATTCTTTACTTTCAATGGAAATTTGTCTTTCAAATACAAACATAAATAATCATCTTACCAAATATATATCATAACTAGTTGATGATGCATTTTGAAAGTGAAACAAACAGAAATAAAACTGAAGCCAGGAAAAGGATATATGTATATACAGATACACTTTAATTTTAGCTTAGTTAAGCAATGCCAACATATTATATAGACATCAAAAGGACTTTTTTAAAGTATTATAAAAGAAGACGTGTTTCCAACAAGTGAATGTTTTCTAAACTATTTTACACTGTAAAGGGTACATAAGTGTTTTTTATAATTGCTAACCTATGTGTTCTACCTTTTGATTTGTGCAACAGAGTAAGAATAGAAATATCACACTTTCCTTCTAATTATCATAGACAAGACAAAGTAAAATTCCGACACTTTATTTTACATACACCAGTGTGAATTTGTATGCAAAATACGATTGATACAAAAATTAATTGAAGTGTGAAGTAGCATGGTGAAACCGTGAAAGAGACACATAACTAGCCCAACTCTCAAATTTGTCAAATATAACAAAAATGGTATAGAAAGAACCAATCGGCATTAACCAAAGATAAACCTGATGTTATTAAACAAATCTTTAAAACAAAGTGAAAGAGGAACATATGCTTACTGTTAGGAATAGAAATAAAAGAAGTAAATGGAGAATTAAGTAAATTAACCATGAACTAGCGTATTGGGCAAATGCATAATCAACTCTTTGCTATTCTGCTTCATAATTCTCTTTCTGTATTAACCACACCGCAGATGTAGTTGCTAGTTGCTAAACTCAAATAAGTAAGGGAGGAATCATTGAACAAGCTTACCAATTTCAATTCATTCCTAAAAGTCGAGTGTAAAACAAAGAGACAGAGCAACATGTGCTTAATTAGTGTTAGTAATAAATAAAATAGATGAGAATTGATGTAAATTAACCATGTATCATGGACATGCATCATCGACTCCTACCTATTCTTCTTCATATCTATTGATCTGCTCCATACCTCTATTTTCACTTTTTTATAGCAACCACTCCCTAGTCCTAATTGTTAGTTCCCAAATACAGATAATTCCAAGAAGAATCATTCCACAAAGATATATTATTCAAAGACGATGGCGTAATGGCTAGTCAAGAACTTCAAATTTCTGTTCATAAAATAAAGAAGCAAAAAACTAATTCTTACCCATTCTGCATTCCATATCTTCATTTTCACTTTCTATATCAATCACACCCCAAACGTAATTGCTAGCTAGTGGCCAAATATAAATCATTATAGGAAGAATCATTTGGTAGAGCTTACAAATTTCAACTCATTCTTAAATGTCAGATGCAAATTAAAACAAAGTGACAGAGGAACATGTGCTTACTGTTAGGAACAGAAATAAAAGAAGTAAATGGAGAAATATGTAAATTAACCATGTATCATGGACATGCATCATTAACTCCTACATATTCTTCTTCATACCTATTGATCTACTCCATACTTCTATTTTCACTTTTTGTATAGCAACCACTCCCTAGTCCTAATTGTTAGTTCCCAAATACAGATAATTGTAAGAAGAATCATTCCACAAAGACATTTTATTAGAAGAATATGGCGTAATATCTAGTCAAGAAGTACATGTTCATAAAATAAAGAAGCAAAAAGCTTGTGCTTCAATGAACTAAATCATATTGTGGCACAAAGCAGGAAATGGGTATCGGGAATGTTTGGTTCTTATCCCCCTCTTTCTAAAAGACTTTCGGTTTTCGATTAGAGAATTGATATTATTTTCCTATCAAAATAAGAGACTCTGTTGAAAGGATGAAAAACTAAAATGTTATATCTTAAATAGATAGAGGATGGTAAGGAGTTTCAAACCCCTGACTTCTTGCATACTACTTAAACCCCTCACCACTAAACCATACCAAGTGGCTTCATAGCTATTCTTATTTTATAGCTTTTTGCCAAATAGTTTTAATTTGGGAATATTTTCCGACTTAATTTCTCTCTTCACCAACAAAAAGAAAAGGTTATGTCTTTATGTTATTTATTATTTATTTTGCTGGAAAAAATGGTTATGTCCGCATAATGTGAAAAACTGCGGGCATGTCTAGAGCTATATTTGTGCCACCTTTCTTTTTCTTTTTTAAGAATTTTATTCACAACTAAGAAACATAAGAAACACAACAAAATTACAGCTCTGTCAAAACATAAAAAAAAAAAAAAAAAAAAAAAAACACCCAAAGAAACCTACCTCAAGTCAAAACAATCTTTCTAACTCCCCATTTTTTAAATAAATCCCTGTTCACAGCACTATTTTTAGAGCAAGAAGAAGACAATAATTTATGTCCAACATCACTATAAATCATATCTACAATTTGAGCTTATGTGAAGAAGAAATTACCAAAGTTTTTCCTATTCCTTTCACGTTAAATATAATAGATAGTAGCTTTCCAAGTTAGCTAATGAATCATATAATTTAAAACACTATACCCTTTTAAGAATTCATGCCAGTTAAATTCATTTTCTCAGAATAAAATTTTCCTATAACATAGTTTTTGTACAAGTACTATTGCCAAATTATGTTGGTGAAAGAGCAACCAAAGAATAAATGCTCTCTATCTTCAATGATTCTGCTGGAAAAAACACACATTATATTTCCTTTATATCCACAGTTTAACAACTTTCTCTTGGGAATAATCTGTCCAATTCAGCCAACCTAGCTAACAAATGAAGTTATGCTTGGGAATAGAAAAGGCATCCCATACATGTTTCCACCAAGGCACTAAATTATATTGTATGACTGCATCCTAAGTGGAGGAAATATTGAAGACACTAAGCTTTCTAGCATTATTCTGGGCCTTTAGAGAAGGGAACACGTAAGAACTCAAATTATTTGAACTTTAAATGGAATGGGTATGAATTAGGCCTTCAAGTAACTTAATCCATTATCATATCCGATTTGGCTGAAATATGCCAACAACATATATTGATTTTTTCCCCTTTTGAGCCACCAGTGTATAACTTTTTGCTTTAAAAAATAAAATTATTTCCCTTTTTTATTTTCTTTAATTCTATTTTTTATTTGAAAGAACAAGATATTTTCTTTGTTTTCTTTATTTCTGACAACTAATAAGATATCTCTTAGGAATAATTTAGAGAAAATTATTTTGAAATTTTAGAAATAGCTAACCAGAATTATTTGAATCATGTATCAAGCATTGTGTGATTAATTCACTAAGTAAATAATTTCATTTATCAAATTTTGCTGCAGTATATAATAATTTTGAAAAGGCTTAATATGTCATGCTGAAGTAGCACTCATAGTATCATTTTAGGTAAGAAACCAACTAATTTTAATTTTTAGTAAAGAAAAGTTTTTTTGTTGTTTTGGAAGTAACATGTACTTTACAAAAAAGGTTTAACTAAGAACCTATAAATGAAAGAGTAAAATTCTAATACACAAAAGTATTTTCATATTGATCTATTTTCATATTCAGGTATATATTTAGTCCCACTTTTGCATTTTTACTTCTACCTACCACGTGCAAACACAATTACTAGTGGCCAAGTCTACTGTCCACCTAATCATAGTAAGAATCGGCCCATAATGATTTCAAACTCAATTCTTATAGTATATGTGTAAACCTCACCCCTATCTTGTGATCAATAGATTTAATTAAATATGAATTGACCCATGCATCATGTCTTATTCACTCTATTCCTTTTCGACCACTCTAGTCTGTATCTTTATTTTTGCTTTTTTTTTTTTTTTTATATGTACATATATTAACTACTGTCGCAACATCCCTATCAACACACAATGCAGCATGGTGAAATCCCCACAGAAAAAAAATCTTGAAAATAAATACGGTAAGCCATGATTTGCAAGAGAATGGAGTTGCTGCGAATAGTCTATGTTTTCAGAGTTTGGGTTCAGGGGTGTAGGGAAGATATTAGCACCTTATGACGCCAATTCTTGGAACGGTTACTAATTTAATAACTCCTTGCCATTTTTTAAAACAAAAAAAAAATGAATTAGATTGGTCTTTACATTAGATTTAAAAATAAATCAATGCTTTATTCAGCCTCACTAACACTTGTAGTGAACCCTAAAAATGCCTCAAAACTATGAGGTATAGATAGCGATTGACGTTACAATCCTTTTCCAATTTATTCTTTTATAGGCAATTTTTGGCATTTTTATCAGCTAAGTAATAATTTGAAAATTTACAAAAAATGCAGCTTATTATGAATATTAAAATTAATTATTTGTGGCAAGAAATATTTATTGGAGGTTATTCTCTAAGCTCACAAGTACTTCTAGAAAGACTGAAATGACCTTCACACATTCGGAATGTCAAAGGGATTGTTGTCATCACAATTATCCTTAACTATTCATTTATCGATACGCTAGATCCACAGTTTAACAGAAAGGAAAGGATTTTTATTAACGAACAATCTCAAGCCCTACTAGTAGGGGTGTAATCGGTGTAGTTCGGTTTGATTTACACCCTAAACTGACCAAAACTGAACCAGCTAAACTCAGTTTGGTTTGGTTCGGTTTCTAAAATTTTTGAGAGCAAAACCGAGTCAAATCGAACTGGCCAAACTCGGTTTGGTTTTGGTTTTTGTCTCTCTTGCACAAGCCAATTTTTCTCCTAATCTAAACAAAAAGAGAAATGGAAACCAAAGCTCAAAGACAACAACCAAGCAAAATCGTCCATTTCTCCCAAAACAAATAAACAAAAATGCATAACAACAACAAATCAGTGTTGAAGAAACAACAAGATAAATCAAATAAGAATTGAAAAGAACAAGAAACTAGCATAATCCAAAATGANGAAAAGAACAAGAAACTAGCATAATCCCAAATGAAAAAAAAAAAATTCAAGCAAATTAAATAAACAGAAAATAAAACAAAAAACCAGCAACGCCCAAATTAACCATAGATGACCCTTAGTTGAGTAAAGTTTACATATCATATAATTCCAATAGAAGATAACTTTAGAACTTAAATCATTGATAATCTTCTTCAACAATGAGTAAAAACAAAAAATTTACAATGAGACCTAGTTTAGTCGTAAGATATAAACGATGCAAAACGAAACTTTTCACATCATAGATTCAAATGAAAAGGCGAAAGAGGCTCAAGACCCACTTGAGAGAAACTAAATTGAAGTGTTTTTCTTTGCTCTCCTGGTATGAGCCCTGGCTCACACAGCAGATACTTTTTTTGTTCACTCCAGTGGCCATTTTCTCTGACGGCTAAGCCAGCCTTCCTCAAACAAAACCCACCAACAAGATCAACTGAAGTTCAAAAATTTATTGAGACCCTGACTCTTGCACCGATGAAGGCAACCACCATCCCTGAATTCGCCACCGTTGCTCCACTATGAAGGCCATCCATTTTGAAGGAGAATCTGAAATGAGATTTAGAGATTCAGAGAGATGGAGTGAAGTTAAGGGTTGAGTAGCAAGAGAGTCACTGTAGGGTCAAGAAAGAGATAATAAAGGAGTAGAGGCCGGCAAGGGAAGGGATTTTGTTAGGGATTTCCGTGAGGAAGAATAGGATGGGATAAAGGAAAGTTAGGGATTTGAAGAGAAGAGACCGAGAGACTCAAAGGAGGAGACTTATGTGCTTTGGAAATTCATCAAAACAACATAGTATTTCAAGACTTGGTTCGGTTCGGTTTAAGCTCATTTTTTCTTTTACTGAAACCGAAAACCTAACCGACCCTCTTATTTTTTAGAAAACCAAACTAAAAATCAGACTAACCCTATCAGTTTGACTCGGTTTATCTTCGGTTTAGTTGGTTTGGCCATTTTTCCTTGTTTAGCTTACACCCCTACCTACCAAGCAAAACTAGTGATATCTATTTATTTTTAGAATATCAAAATATCGCTATCATTATAGTTGATTTTGATTATTCCCTCTTTGCTAATTTTATTCTAGCATTTAATAAAAAAAGTTTTGAAATGGTTAAGAAGTAAGACAAAATGTAACAAATAAATACTAAATAAATAAATGAATGAATGAATTAAAAAAAAGGATATTAGGGATTTCTTAAGTCAAACTAACCGCATAACTATTCTTATTACAATTATTTCCTAACATAGTCCATCCGAAAAGTTTTTTTTTTTTTTACCAAACAATTGTAATATAAAAAGAAATAAAGCATATAAGAATGGCCCAAACAATGAAATAAGAATAACACAATCCTCTATGTCTGCCTCACCTTTCTAGAAGGAAAACTCATCTATTTTGGCTCTAAACTCACTAAATGGTAGCTAAGGTAAGAAACCCTCTCTCTATTCCCCTAAATTTCTCTATTCCTCTCCCTTGAACCTCTACTTCTCTCTCTAGAATGGGTTTCTCTCCCTAAGAGGTCAAAAAAGGTGGGGATGGGGTGGAGCCACCACTACCGGTGGCACCACCCCTTGGTTCTTATTATTATTTTTTGTTATTATTATCTTTTGATTTCTATTTCTCTCTCTAATTTTGTTTCTCTCTCTAAAAAGGGAAGAAATTGGGGCAAGGTGGAAACCGCTGCCACCAACGGCGCCACCCCCTCCTAGACTTTATTTTGGTTAGCCATGGTTGGCTTCCCCTCGTTGCTGATGTCTCTATTTTTTTTAATAAAAAAAATATGCTTTGAAATTCTACCTCTCTAAAAAAGCTTACTAAGATGTAAATATGTAGATGTGAGAAAACTATGGATTTGTGGGTGTGTCGTAGGTGCTGAGAACAAGAAAAATAAGCAGTGAAGTGTTAGCCCCACAAGTCTCTGAACCTATTTTGATGATAACAATAATGTCTTGATATTCCGTATATGTGTTGTTTGTCTTGTTGCTATTAATCTTTGCTATGTTTTTTGAGTTGTATCCAACATAATCTTCAAATGAAGTCTTGAAGAACTTGTTCTTCAAAACTAGCTCTTGCTCATGAGTTGAACCTATGAGATTGTTGACATGGACAAAGTCTCACATAGACTCCGGGCCAAAGTTTTCCTTTTTCATATCCGACTAAGAGTTGTACTCTTAAAGAATAGAAAGTTTCTTTGTAAGTGCACTTTAGAGAAGTTCAAGTTTCAAGAAAGTCCATCTACTCTCTTACACAAAGAGAGACTTTTGTGGACCAAAGGACAAAAGCCTAGTGACTGATTGACAAGGAGTCAGCCGGTTGGTGGCTCCTCTTTTCCCTCACCATTTGGCCCTTCACGTGCACAAGTAAGCCCATAAAGCAAGAAGACTTCAAGGCTTCAAATTATTCATGAAGAAAGAAGAAAAGAAATACACTTTAGAGAGAGAAGGAAGCCATTGTTAAGAGCTGAGTTTTGCATCTTCTTCTTCCTACTCTCGGGTACTTCTTCATGTATCAATATCTTCATTGTAATACATCTACTCTTTGAGAGAGTTCTTCTTTGGGGCTAAACCAAAACACTTGGGTTTTGTAACTTGGATTTTTATGGGAGAAATCCATGAGAGTGATCTCTAATGAGTTAGAGAGAGAGAGGTCATGGTGAGCTTGACAAACAAAAACCATGGGAGTTAAGCTTGAAGAAGCTTGAAAAAATAAACTTGTTTTAAAGCTTGGAGAAGCTTGGAAAAATAAACTTGATATATAATGGAACCCCATTAACATGGGAGAAGTGGATGTAAGCATGTTAGACCGAACCACTATAAACATATGTGTTGACCTTTCTCTTCCTCTTCTATGATTTTCTGGATATCTTTCTGTTTTGGTATTCATATGGTGTGCTAAGTTATTTCGTTATATTTAAATCTGGCATTTGACAAAGAACTAGTTCTTAAGCAAATCTATGATTTGAATCTATTTTTAGAAAGAAATTTTAAATAATTCCTATTCACCCCCATCTAGGAATAGACTTTGCAACTCTCAATTGGTATTAGAGCTTTGTGCTCAACATTTTCTAGTTTAACTACCCGTGAGTTAAAGATCCTCTTTTAAGTTGTGTTGCAGTATCATAAATAACCAAAATGAGTCTCACTCCTCTCATAAGCCTTCATTCTTCAATGGAGAAAATTATCCCTACTGGAAGCAAAGAATAGAAATGTATCTTGAAGCCATTGACTCTGATGTATGGCAGATAGTCAGAAATGGTATCACTCATCCCACCAAACTAGTAGAAGGATCCACTGTCCAAAAGAAGAGCATGAGTTTACCTCTAAAGACAAACTCAGATTTACTCTAAACTCCAAGGCTAGGTACAACATTGTATGTGGTGTATTTGCTGTAGAATATGAGAATATTGCCTCATGTAACATGGCAAAAGAAATGTGGGACAGACTTACTGCCATCCATGAAGGAACCAGCCATGTCAAATAAGCAAAGATTGACATCTATTCTACCAAATAGAAGATGTTCCACATGACTCTAAATGAGTCTCTTGATTCCTTTTTTACTTGATTCTTGAGTATCATCAATAGACTAAAAGGACTTGGAAGAGTTTATACTCAAAAGGAACAAGTCAAGAAGATTCTGAGGTGTCTCACTGAAAGATGGGATTCCAAAGTGACTATCTTGCTTNAAATTTTAAATAATTCCTATTCACCCCCATCTAGGAATAGACTTTGCAACTCTCAATTGGTATTAGAGCTTTGTGCTCAACATTTTCTAGTTTAACTACCCGTGAGTTAAAGATCCTCTTTTAAGTTGTGTTGCAGTATCATAAATAACCAAAATGAGTCTCACTCCTCTCATAAGCCTTCATTCTTCAATGGAGAAAATTATCCCTACTGGAAGCAAAGAATAGAAATGTATCTTGAAGCCATTGACTATGATGTATGGCAGATAGTCAGAAATGGTATCACTCATCCCACCAAACTAGTAGAAGGATCCACTGTCCCAAAAGAAGAGCATGAGTTTACCTCTGAAGACAAACTCAGATTTACTCTAAACTCCAAGGCTAGGTACAAAATTGTATGTGGTGTATTTGCTGTAGAATATGAGAATATTGCCTCATGTAACATGGCAAAAGAAATGTGGGACAGACTTACTGCCATCCATAAAGGAACCAGCCATGTCAAATAAGCAAAGATTGACATCTATTCTACCAAATATGAGATGTTCCACATGACTCCAGATGAGTCTCTTGATTCCTTTTTTACTTGATTCTTGAGTATCATCAATAGACTAAAAGGACTTGGAAGAGTTTATACTCAAAAGGAACAAGTCAAGAAGATTCTGAGGTGTCTCACTGAAAGATGGGATTCCAAAGTGACTATCTTGCTTCAGTTTGCTGAAACAAATGATCTTACTAGTGATGCTCTAAGAGGCACTCTTGAATCACACCAGATATTGATCATGGAAAAGAATAGTATGGCAGGTGAAAGAAAGAAAAGCCTAGCTCTTGCTTCAAATGTTCCAGAAACTAGTACTTAAAGAGAACTAGCCTCTAGTGATGAAGATGTAGCTTTGGTAACTAAGAGAGTTTTGGATATGATGAGGAAAAGAAAGGAAAAGAAGAGATTCTCATCAAAAGGTCACAAGGACTTTAACAAGGGAGATAGCAACAAGGAGCCCATCATTTGCTATGAATGCAAAAGGCCAGGACACATCAAACCTGAATGTCCAAATCTCAACAAGAAGAGATTCTTTGAAAAAGAGAAGAAGAAAGCTATGGTGGCCACCTAGAGTGATGAAGACTCAACATCAGAAAGTGATGAGTCAGAGGATAAGAATGTGGCAAATCTGTGTCTGATGGCAATTGGAGAAGGTTCTGGAGAAAAATGTGAGGTAAATGATCTAGACCTTGAACTCTTGCCTACTTATGATGAACTAAGTCTTGCTTTTGATGATTTGTCTTTTGATTATGAGAAAAGGCTTGCAAAAATTAATGCCTTAAAGAAAATCATTAAAGATCAAGTTAATGTGATAGAAGAACTTGAAAAAGATAATGTTGCATTGATTGATAGGCTTGAAATGCTTCTGCATCAAAATGACATTCTTGAAAAAGAAAATCATTCCACTGCTTTTCTCAAAAAGGAAAATGACAAACTGAAAATAAAAGTGAACGAATTGTCTGAAGATCTAGTCAAGTTTGTTAAGGGAAGAAATAATCTGAATTCTATCCTAG
>QAOA01000813.1:0-74953 GCA_003255065.1 Cercis canadensis | reverse complement strand
TTTTTTTTTTTTTTTTTTTTTATTTCAGCAACTACTACAAATTTTTTTTTTATCATATACGTTTATTGTTTACTTCAATTTAGTGGACATGATCAATTTTTCAAGAGACGACGATGATAATATGTTATTTATTACCATGTTAGCTTTATTAATTATTCTTTTTATTTGGAGTTCAATGATGAAGTCATGTTTCTTATGCAGCTTTCTAGATTGTGAATTTTCGATTAGAAACACAATTGTTAGAGAGGCTGGTTGAAGTGCCGGTCCTGGACTTGAGGGGTAAAAACCTGTTTAATAAAATCAGAAAGTATTTAACTAAATGGGTACACAAATTTTCACTGCTTTTATATTTAGGTAAATTAAATGAGTAAGGAACAACCAAAATTTCAATAATTTTTAATTTAAATAAGTGTAGGCTGTAGACACAAATTTTAGTAAGTTTATATAATAATGTAATATAATATAATATTCCAAACTTGTCAAACATAATATTGCAAAAAGATTAAAGAAAATAAGATGAAATCATCAAGAAACAGAGACGTGCGATTAATGGGAATCGCAAGATTAGAAGGAACGTGGACCTAGTTTTGGTTGACACGTGACAAGGGCCCACGTCCAGTCTGGTAATCCCCTCAGTTTCTGACTTTAGAACCGGACGTCAGTGTTACCTGAATTGGACACGTATGATAAGTCTTCCCTTTACTCCCTCCCTCCCTCCGATAATAGCTTCGCTACACCCATACCCATCGGAGAGTGGTGGGCCCAACACAGCACAACTCTCTCTCTTTCTCTCTGCACCAAAACCAGAACACTCTCTCTTCTATTCAACTCTTTCGTCCGAGGGTGGTTCAAATTCAGACCACGCAATCTCGGTGGCTAAAAAGTTGGAATCACATACTACCATTTGCAGCGAGCCTTCCGTAGCCCATGCTATTCGTTGCACCGCACATTGCAACCGCAATTCCTTTTCTCTAATTTCCCGCTCACTTCCTTTGACATTTCATTTCATCCACCCTCTCTTTCTCTCTCTCTCTCACTCTCTATCTCTTTGCTTGGAAGGGAGAATTGTTCGGTTTCTGCTCCCATCTTCGTTTTCTGTTGTGAGGTTCCAGTAAATGCTGGGTTCTGAGATGGTGGTGTATGTTTATGTTGGGTCTAATTGATTGGCGATTCTGGGAATATTGATCTCGTAAAGGGTCCGTCATGAGTGCTTCTATTGTTAATCAGCTGATCTCTGTTCAACCCGATGAGCTCAGGTTCCAATGTATGTAATCATTTTTTCATTCAACCTATACCGCTCTCTTCATCATATCATGTTTCCATCAACATTTTGGCTCTGCAAGATACAACCAGAAAATTGCATGCAAAAAAGTACAATTCCTGTGTGGAGAAACTGTTTGGTTCAAAGGGTCCACTCATAACTTTTTTTCTGTAATGTTGTTACTTGTTACCATATGCTGTTAAATTATTTACGAAACTTCTATTAGATATGGTTTCCGTGAATTTTATGGTACCAAAACAAGGATTTTGAAGTGATTGATCAGTGACATAAGGAAGCATGGTTGCGTATGACAGGATTATCAATCTCTGGCTTTGCTTCCTGTAACTATTTTCTAGTTGCAATAATAAATTTCTTTTACCAGGTTAAATGTCGGTTGTGTTTTAAATTTTTGCACGAAACTAAGGACAATTGAGGTTCTAGGAAAAGGGAATACTGTGTGTAATTCTAAACTATTGTGGGAATGTCTAAAGATTTCACATGTCAAACTTTATCAGTGTATGTAAAATCTAATTCTGAATTATTCCTGCCCTTTCTTTAATATAAAATTAGAGTTCTTATTCAGTTATGTTCATGAAATTCATGTAACCAGTTGAGCTGGAGAAGCAAACATTTTGCGATCTTAAAGTTCTGAACAACACAGAGCACCACGTTGCTTTTAAGGTACTTAGATATATATGTGAGCAAACTTTTTTTTATTGGATATGTTTTTCTCCTTTAAATTGTTAGTGCATTCTTATTATGTTCGATATTCAATGTTATGATTTACTCTTTGCAGGTCAAAACCACTTCACCTAAGAAGTACTTTGTACGACCAAACACTGGTGTTATACAGCCTTGGGACTCATGTATCATCAGAGGTCTGCTTTTTAACTTTGCAGAATTATTTTTAAGTCCTTTCCCTTCGATTAAGATCTTTAATGATGTGAAAGGTTAAACCACAGAAGACAGTCCAGGAAAGGGTCTATCAATGCTTGTTAGGAAGGAGATATGCATGTGAACAAATGGCTGATTGGCAGTCAAGTAGACATTTATTTAGAAATATGATGTTTTATCTAAGATATAGAAAGGGAAAAAGAAAAGAATGGGAAAAGCTGGTGAACTTTAAATGGCACTGAGAAGAATCTGTAATTAAGAGCTTATTTCCAAAAATATAACGCTCGTCTATGTCAAGTGACCTGCATTTTGGTCAAGTATTACATGGCTTCAAGTCAATCATATGTATGATATGATGTCTGCTTATGGCTCTTTACCACACTTTGCTATTAGTAATTATCATATTCTCCAATTTTTGGACCATGCAGTTACCCTCCAAGCCCAACGAGAATACCCTCCAGATATGCAATGCAAAGACAAGTTTCTCTTACAGAGTACAACAGTGAGTCAGAATATTGACGTTGATGAGCTTCCACCAGATACTGTAAGAAAGTCACCACTGCCCTTGTTTGACAAGATCAATTATCATTAGGAAAGAAAATGATGAAGGGGAAAATTAATCAAGAACAATATTTATTTGGCATGCAGTTTACTAAGGATAGTGGAAAATCAATAGAGGAGCGCAAGCTAAGAGTTGTATATATCTCCCCTTCCTCTGCCCACGGAAACACAGAAGATGAAGCATTGAAGAGCTCTCCTCAAAAACTTGATACTAATTCCGTGAGTCTCTTCTTCCTCCAGTCCCCCTCTCTCTCTTCTGGAAGCTATCTTGCAAGTCATTTTTATGCTTCCACTCAATTGTGGTAATTTCAGGCATTTGAAGGTAACAAAGGCTAAATAGTATGTTGTTCTTATGTTTCAAGCTGGATCCCTCCTGTGGGGCCCCTTTTGAAATGCATACATATTTATTTTATGAAACTTCACATCTTTGTGGTGACAAAAACCTGAGAAATGTGAAGGGGGTGGTTTCCACGGATCACTTGACCAAAGAAAGAAAGAAATCATCTACGACCACAACCAAATTACTCTGGTTTATGTCCTGATCGCCTGGGTTTATAACACAATTCTTGGGTTTTACGAGAGTTTTATTCCATTTTGTACATGAAAATATCGCTCGTGGGGTTGGTGCACGATGGATTTCAAGGAAATAACAACACTAACAGACTTTCCTAGTTATATGTGTGCAAGCCACAAAACATATGGACATGGAATATGAAAAGACAAAAAACAAAAGTAAAATTATTGAGAGATTTGCTATGGCTACACCCTCCAGATGACACGCTTCATGATTACTTTATTGAATGACTCTTACACTAGCCAACGTGCTTATGCATTTGATAGTCTGTATCAACAAAATATATTAGCTCTTGCTTGAAGAATTCTGTCTTCTCAGTTTGAATGATCATATCTAAATCGTCACCCAGTATTGTACAAGTCATTCAGTTCACTATGAACCATTTCTTAAATTAAATTTTCTTTGTATGTAGAACCAAGCTTTACAGCGCTTGAAGGAAGAAAGAGATGCTGCTGCCAGGCACACGGATCAACTGCAACAGGAATTGGTAATTATGCAATATGTTTTCTCGCATCACTCCTTTGCCATAAGATTTTGATCAAATTTGATTTGGAAGTATACTTCCAAATATGTGTTTACAGTGATTAAATGCGTTGATTTGCATCCAAAAAAAAAGAAAAAAGATTAAACAGGTTGATGAGAGATTACTGAGATTAAAATCATGTCTATAAATCATTTCGTATGCCACCCCGTCCCAAAGAAAAAAAGCAAAAGGGAAAGAAGCATAGAAGAATTACAGCAAATGATATTTGCCTAATTTGAGGCCTGTGCATTTGACAATTATGGAGAGTTATGTAATTTGTAAACCTGAAATTACTTTTGTCATTTCTTATATGCTGATAGAATATCCTTATATGAACATTTAGAGACACTGACAGTACTCTGGCTTTTGAGGTTGCAACTTAGTGAACAGCAACAATGCATGACACAAGGTGATCTTCAAGGATAATTTCCTGTACTGAAATTGGCACTAAGTGTTTGCTTTATGTATTGCAAATGGCATGATGAACAAATCTCAAAGTTAAGTCTATAAATCTGAAGTTTTAACTGGCTGCATGTGTTTCGCGCGACACTTCAATAAATAGTCTATATTATAGAACGAAGTGTCAAATAAGTGAGTCTGATATATTGATGGTTGAGAGTTATTGAAAACATCACTAACCTACCCAGTTTTTTATGTGCAGGACATGCTGAAAAGGCGAAGAAACCGAAGAAGTGATCCTGGCTTTTCCTTCACCTTCGCCATTTTTGTGGGTCTCATTGGAATTACGGTTGGCTTGCTTTTGAAACTTACGTTGTCTTCACCATCTACAGAATGATTCGATACTATTCAGGACCTTTCCATGCAGACCTTCCCGTTTATAAATTCACTGTAAATTTTTATATTTTGTTGAATGAAATGTATTTTTGACTCGTTTCTTTCCTATATATAGTAACAAATTTCTGAGTTTGTTCAACGATATTCCTGGTTCATTCACCTTATTACTCTTAGTGGATAAGGGGTACTCTTTTCTTTTCTGAGAGCAGGCAAAGAGAGAGTCGGAGAGAGGTAGAGAGAGCTGAGTTTAAGGTGGGTCATAGACCCAAGCAATTTTCAACAACCAAAAAGGGGGAACGATAAAGAATGTGTGATTAATTATTTGGTGGAATCGAATTCCTGTAACATATTTGATATTTATGAACGATAAAGAATATGTACATTGTTTAGTGCGTCCCCGGAGCTCGTCGAGTTCCTCTGCTCCATTCCCGATTCTCCCATCTTCTTGACCAACAATCTCTATGTGACTCTCTGCTGCGGCCCTTGTGGCTTTTGGACAATTCATCTCGGAATCAAATATGCTTATTTCTTCTCTCGTTCCCAGAGTTGGAATTGGAGTTCGCTCAACGATGAATTGCTGGAATAATTTCTATATTTTGAGGAAGCGGAAGCAAACAGTGTTTTCAGATTGCGATTCTCTCCCTGTCGCAAAAAGTATAGCGCTTTCTGATTCTATGAATGGTAATGAGTGCTTCCTTTTTTTCGTTTTTCTCTAATTCTTTCTCTGATTGGTAATGATAATGCAGTAGATGAGCTGAATCAAGTGAGATCGCTTTCTGGGAAGAGTATCTGCAACGGTTCTTTAGTGTTATTTATTTTCCCCAATTACTCACAAACTAGAATTACGTTTTTTTTTTCCTCGCATAATTAAGTACTATTTTATTTGAAGTTCAGAAATATTTTTAATATATATTTCCACCAGTATGACATAGACTTCACAATTGAAGAGGCGATTCATGACAATTTCATCATGTTTTTCTTGCAATTACTTTTTTTTTTTTAAAAAAGAAATATGTCGAATTGCATTATTCTTGCAGATAAGTTTTCAAATAAATGCCAATTCAATCATAAATCTTATCTGCATGTTCCACCAAAAGGTGACATTAAAAGGATCAATGATGAAGATTGTAATCAAGTGATGCATGTTAATGGAAAGCAAGGAGGTGTAGATGTGGAAAATATGGTTGCCTCTTCTGATCTCCCTGCTGTTCAGAATTTTCCTCAACTCCCTTCCAAGCTGAAGACCATCCACAGTGATGCAGTCGCTCCTCACCTGGAAAGTCTCTGCAAGACTATAATTAATTATGTTAGAAATTCACTTGAGCTTTGTCTAAAAGTCCTTGAGATATGTTCTGATTGAAGTTGTGTTCTCTTGTGGGTTTATATTCTTTTTTATCAGAAGCTATTGATCCTTGCTCTGTAGGATCAAAAGGAAACCAAAGATGTTCCAATATTTGAATCGTACATTGTAGAGAATGAAGAAGGTTCAGGTAATATACTTGAAGTAATTCCCGGTTTGTCCATCACATCCATGTGAGCCATTCCATTGTCATGCATATTGATTGGTTTTGTTCTCTGGTATTCAAACTTGCAGGTGGTTACGGCATTGTTTACAAGGCAAGGAAGAAGAATGGTGGAACTACACTTGCCATTAAATGTATCGAACACAACACACTTTCTGCCTCTTATATTATTGGCTGTTCTAATTTATAATTCTCTGTCTGGGTGATAACATGCTTTGACAAATAAATTCCTTGTTGATCAACATACCCCACATCTAATCATCAGTAAAAATTTATCCCAGATTCTTTTTATGGCTTTTCTTTTGAAAAAATAATTCAGTGAGTGTGCGTGATGGCATGATTAAATATGAGGGCAGCTTCAAGCATGGAAATAGCGATTGCTTTGTTCTAGAACATATTGAGCACGACCGATCGACCCGAGCTAACTTTCTCACATTTAACCCAAGTGTTGTGTTATTATTTATTTTTCTTTTTATGTAGATCTTTGCCTTGAAATTAGGTGTTAAGGAAAGAAATAGATATTTTCTCAAATCCAATGGTATGGCTATTGCCTGTTCCGGGCTCTTGCAAGTCTTCATAAGCAGGTAAAAAATTGTTTTGATAGAAGTAATGTGCATGGACTTTGCAAAATTATAGATTCTTAAAATTGCTAATGCATACACAGGGATATTAAACCAGGCAATTTCCTTTTCTCCCGTAAGCTCAACAAAGGTTATCTGATTGATTTCAATCTTGCCAAGGTTAGTGAAACCTGGTACCGTTATCTTCTATGATATCTGTTTTTCCCCCTAATTATTTTATTATCTTGCTGCTTTTCTCAGGATCTGCATCAGAAACAAAGAAACATCAGTAAGCTTCTAAGAATGGGACCCTTATTCATTCATCTTCTTCATCAAGAAAGAGCGGGCATCACCAACGCTGGCCACTATCATTCCTCTGCTACCACCGTTGCCCACACCTCCACCATATTTCGTTTTTCTCCAATCTCACACATCTTTCTTCAAGTTTCAGAATAGATTTACAGAGATTGACTAGACCTTGCAAGACATGAGGGTGGGGCTTGACAACGGAAGTCATTGAAATCGACACCGGAAGAGACCAACTAAGGCTCGACGTCAGAGCAAATAGAGAAAGGACCAATTCTTCACCTTAGTTTCCGAATGGAGATTCCTTAATCTGCGAATTCATACCAAATCCGCACTGAATCCGTGAATTCGCGCATTGGTGTTATGTTAGACGAATCCTGTGATCTGGGTTCATATTCTTCACGTTCTGGTGGAAGAGGGTGACGCTGACATTAGCGAGGCTTGTGGTCTGCTTGTTGGGGGTGGTGCCGGCGGTAATGGGGTTTATTAGTTTTGGCTCATCTCATTGAAGCGTACCAAAAAGAATGAAGAGGGAATTAAAGAAGATGAAGGAGTTGGCATGCCTCCCATGGAGGAGAGGTGGAGGAGAGGGAAGAGAGGAAGAAGATGAAATATGTTTTTTAAAAATAAATGCCTTTAGTTAATTTTTTGTGCTTGTATATGACATTGGCTGTTTAATAATAAAAAATTAATTTTTGAGTTCTAAATCAATATTTTTTTTTAGCAAATTAACAGAGACCTTAGATTGAAATTATAAATTTTAGATAAATAAAAAAATTAAATCGTTGAATTTAAAAAAAAGGTTAATTTATATTAATNTTGAATTTAAAAAAAGGGTTAATTTATATTAATCATTAAAATAGTGAAACCAAAACTGTACTTGAGTTAAGCTTATCTAATATTCTCACTTCCATTATCTACTTTAGCCTATTTTCCTTTTTATTTTTAAAGCATATTTTTCATCTTAAGAGTTAACTGAAGCGTACAAATAAAATATCCAAAGAGATCATTTTGAAGAGGAAACCTTTTATCTATAAAACTAGTTTGAGAGTGGTCCCTGGGAATTAATTAAAATATTAATGACGCTGATGTGTCTAGGTTTTATTGGTTGTCTTACGTGGATGTATGCTCCCTGAATGTCAAATGCTAAGCAAGGTATAGTAATCGTTGTTATTTATGACATGTCTCGCTTGGCAATTTGACAGGCTGGCATCAATGAGCTGAGTCAACTGCTTTAGCCCAAAGTCGAGCCAATGCACCGTCATTCGACTCATTGCTGATTACCCAAAGACGAGGCAGAGATCCCGAATGTTCGCCAAACTACCATTTGCTATTTAAACATGGATCGGATCCTTCTTGGACATGATCCGAAAATCGCGCGCATAACGCTCTGTACATACATACCCAAACAGTACTATTATAAAAAGAAAGATATAACAAAATTTCATCATGAAGTNAGCCCAAAGTCGAGCCAATGCACCGTCATTCGACTCATTGCTGATTACCCAAAGACGAGGCAGAGATCCCGAATGTTCCCCAAACTACCATTTGCTTTTTAAACATGGATCGGATCCTTCTTGGACATGATCCGAAAATCGCGCCCATAACGCTCTGTATATACATACCCAAACAGTACTATTATAAAAAGAAATCAAATTCACCTTCTGGGCTATTAATGTACTACCAGTTGTATATCCATGTTAATTGTTATTAGAATAATTTTTACATGAAGAAAATTTATTTAAAATGTTATACTAACTACATACAGTGTTTTTTTTTTTTTGCTCTACTGATTTCTCTATATTATAATTTTATAATTTGGCTTGCAAATTTTGTTTTAAGTTCTTATACAATTATTTATTTAAAAAAAAAAAGGTTCACTTACAAATAACCACCATTAAATTCCAGTGAAGTTTTGAAGGCTTATAACAAATATGGATGAATAAGCATTTTTTAAGGTATTTCATATTATCTTCAAAATCTGATGTTTGTAAGTTTCATTTGTAGAATTAATCTAAAGGTATCTTTTTTACATGAAAGTTTTATAAATTTGTGCACAAAAAATAGTACCAATTCTTATAACATTTACAGGATGCCATCCATGGTAATTATTAAATGATATTCAATATTCAATAAAATAGAATACGTTCGTGTTTTTCATTATCTGTTCTTATCATTTTTATTTCCTATTATTTTCATTTTCTCTTTAAAATAAATTTAGTTTTGATTATGTTAATTTTGAGTTCAATTTGTTCGTCATCATAAAGATGTTTCTTGAACTGCAATTTACAAGTAGCAGCCAAAAAAATAATAATAATAAAGAGCTCTTAATTGACCAAACGGATCGGGTCATATTCGGGAATCGGGAACTCGCTACACTAGCAACGAGAAAAGTCGTAAATGTGATTATAATAAAGGGGTATTAAAGTAAATAAAGGAAACTAGAAATTTCTACGAAGGAAGCCCTTGAGTCCGTGACTCTGGGTATATAAAAACTCCGCATCTAGTTACGTCAATTGTATTTTCTCGCGGCTTTCTCATCGATCATTTCTCCTTCTCTTGCGAATCTTTCTGTTCTGTGATCCAAAGCAATGGACGCGTTCACCTCGTTCTTCGATTCTCAATCGTCTTCAAGAAACCGATGGAGCTACGATACTCTGAAGAACTTCCGTCAAATTTCTCCGGTCGTTCAGAATCATCTCAAACAGGTAAATTGTTGGGAAAATTTTGATTTACTCTTGTGCGCCATTTTCATCGCCGAGAAATTGAAAGAATATTAACTGTTAATGTAGTCGATTCCTGAGAAAGTTTACTAGACGTGATATCTAGGGTTTTCTTAATGGTTCCTAGCTTGATTGCGTGTTATTGGCCGAAGTTTCTCGTCGTAGAAGGCTGGGACATCACAGGAAATATTTGGTTTATTGAATTACTAGGATTTACATTGCATTGATGAATGAAATTTGATTTAATTATCGAGTAATTATATTCTTAAACAGGAAGGAATGGGGACGTTGTGGACTTATGTGTAATAATAATCTTGTTAGCGGTTAATGTTTTCTTCTCATGCCAATTTCAGTGATCATGGGGTTTAGAACAATTCGAAACAGATTTTTTTTTCTCTTTTAACGCCAGGAACCTAGGCCTAACCCTAACCATCGGATGGAGCCAGACTTATCGGACATCGGGCAAGTCATCCCTGTTCTAGGGGTTTTGTTGTCGAAGCACCCACTGTAGCTTTGTGTGGGGAGCACTTTGGGACCCTCATTTTGTCAATGACAGGAGACCCTCTTTTTGTGAGGAGAGCACCAACTGATCTACAACCCAATTAGCTTGAAATAGATTTGGTTGCATATATCAGATAACGTATTAAAGTTTTTTTAATGTTAGTTCTTTTTGCATAAGCTAATTTCGGTGATCATAGGGCTTAGAGCAGTGTGGTATAGGTTCATGTTTATCTATATATTCTTTAACATGTTTTGACGTATTAACAATTTTCTGGATCAATTCTTTTTCTAGTGTCTTAAATTTTGAAAAACCTGAAACAAACAATAAATTTATTCTGTTCTTACAAGAATAGCATTGTTTTGGCTATATATTTCTGTCCGTTTAGGTTCAAAAGATGACTTCTCGAGGTTTCCATTTGTTTCAAGGTTCCTGTAACTTATCACTGAGTTTGCAGGTTTATCTTACTCTATGTTGTGCTGTGATTGCCTCGGCTGTCGGAGCTTACCTGCATATCCTCTGGGACATTGGTGGTTTTCTTACTACAGTGGCATGCATGGGAAGCATCATTTGGTTACTGTCAACGCCTACTTTTGAAGAGGTATAAATGTCCTGCTTCCTGCAGCTTTCTTCTTATTTTACAGTTTTCTAGTTCACTAACAACATGCTCCCCCGTTTTATGATATGCAGAAAAAGAGGGTTGCTTTGTTGATGGCTGCCTCACTTTTTGAGGGGGCCTCTATTGGACCTTTGGTTGATTTGGCTATTAATATTGATCCGAGGTATGTATCTATTCTATTTGCTAGCCTATTGCACAAGTATAACTATTAATGGTATGTGCTATGACATCAGGGCTGAACTTCATAGTTCATTGATCATATTGACCACAGAGAGTATCTCTGAAGTATGTTTGATTATGGGTAATGCGATTCTGATTTCATTTATGCCACTTAATAATGTATTGGTCTTTTCTTCTCATCTTCTCTAGACTAACAATGTTATCCCTACCTCTTGATTATGATAATCTTTTAAAAAATTTAATGGAATAGGATTTTTTTCCAGAGAAACAATATAAAGGTTGGTGTGGTTAATGGATTACTACCTTACACCTTTCTCCCATTATTCCAGCCTTATCTTTGGAGCATTTGTGGGAACTTCCTTGGCCTTTGCATGTTTCTCAGCAGCATCTTTGGTAGCCAGGCGTAGGGAGTACCTCTACCTTGGTGGCTTGCTTTCTTCTGGGTTGTCCATTCTTATGTGGTTGCACTTTGCTTCTTCCATCTTTGGGGGTTCGATAGCACTCTTTAAGTTTGAGGTAATGGGTTTTCCAATTATTAATCTTGTCTCTGTGGCATTATCTTGGAGCAACTCAAAGCTATGCTAGCATCTAGAAGTTGTCTCACTAGATTTTTATTTGCTTCTTCTGCAGTTGTATTTTGGGCTACTGGTGTTCGTGGGCTACATTGTAGTTGACACCCAAGAGATAGTTGAGAGAGCTCACTTAGGCGATCTGGATTATGTGAAGCATGCCTTGACCCTGTTCACTGATTTTGCTGCAATCTTCGTCCGGATTCTTATTATTATGGTGGGTTGACGACGAAAAAGCTTTTCAAAGTTTCCATGTGATTTCCTTTCTTTCTCGTCCTGTCTATCTGGTCTTGATGGAATATTTTTAATTCTTTTACAGTTGAAGAATTCAAACGAAAGGAATGAGAAGAAGAAGAAGAGAAGAGACTGAATTTCTGACTAGCTGGCTGATTGACACTGCCCTTCACTTAGTCTGCAAGCATATGTGAACAGTTGTCTATAAAGTTACCTTTATGAACTTGTACCTAATGTGCAGTTGTGTGTCTGCTTATACATGTGGTACATATTGGGATTTTTTTGTTATGTAATACATATTGGAATTTCTTCTAACACTAGCGAGATTTCAGCTTTCTGTTAGCTAATCATGTATTTCTACATTATCGTTTGTTGAAAAATGGATAATTGCCATGTATAAACACGTGGTGAAGCCTGGAGATGGCTACGCAAATGGACCTAAATGCTTTAATGAATGGGTCCTGAACTTGGCCTTTTTACCAGGCATAGGCTTCGGATTCAACAGACGTCGATTCCTGGTTTTTGGAATCTTGAGATTGTTCTTTGAAAATTAAAAGGGAAGGAATTGTATCCTTGCAATTAGTTGCTGGTCATTTTTAGCACCTTGCTTTTACCATGCTGCAACTTTCTTTCTTTCTCTCTCTCAAACTCGTACCCAAGCTTTGGAGTATTGTTAACGGTATAGAGAAGCTTAGGTATTTCGCCGGAATTCTAACTTGTTGCAATCCAAGGGAGAAACGCTAACTGAGTATTCTTAAAGCGCGAATTGGTGACGAATCCGCACCGGATTCGTCAATCTGTCGTACTAAGCGGCGTTGGTCCACCCAACCTGACGAATTAGGTGATCTAGTCCCCCCTTTTTTCCAGTTAATTGGTTGGGTTGATTGCGTTTGAAGTGTTGAGATTCTGCAAAATGAAACATTTCATTTTCAGTAAGTTTGATTATGGCATTTCTGATTTTTTTTTTCCTCCTCACAGGGAAAAATAAAACTAGTTTTGATGGTTTGTGGATATGGATAAGTTGTTAGAATTCGGAAGGCGTAGTGGCCTTATTTTAAGCCCAAATCCAAAAAGTTCGTTATATCATAAATTCAAATCAAATCTATTAGTATGTCACTCTCACTTTTTTCAACACCCTCATAAATAACTCCTCCGTTATAGGTATGAGGATTTTTGACTCATATCTCATTAATGACTCATTTTTTACTTGGACTAACTTAACTTAATCTTCAAAATTTAAGAGTAAGAGTTCGGCTCTTTTTACTTGTACAAATTAGCTTGATTTCATTTGGCCTCCGAGATCACTCCACCTCGAGGTCAACTTGGGCATTGTCAGAAGGAAAGCCTTATTTTATGTGCGGGTAGCGAAGAATACAATCTGTCAGGCTGCAGCTTGAGAAACATATCCAACAGGTCTTACATTTTCTCTTATTTCAAAATTAGTATATTGTTGAGGTAGTAGGAGTGAGCTTGTGCTTGAGCATACAAAGAGGCTGGAACATTATCTTTTAGAAACCACTTTTGATGATAATTCACACTACTTTATGAGCTGGGACTTGGGATTTCAGATATATGTGTTCATGAAGAACAAAAGGGGTGATAATTGGTTCTGCTATTTCTGAAAGTCATCAGAACTCAGGCAAATCTTATTCCAGATGTATATACCAAGCAAAGGCGCCCAGTGGCTAAATCCTTCCTTTTTATGTTAAACATAACTAATAAAAGCATGTTCATGTTTATCCTAAAGGCTAAATCTGAATATCTAGCAAATTGAGTAGAAGAAGCAGCAGCAACTTTCATCTTGGGCTAAATGATAATATCACAACCTTATAATGTGGGTAGATAATACAAATGAGATAGTATGTTATAGTCTTTTTCTTCTTCCTTGTTGCTAAGCTCCTTTTCCCAACAGAGTAAAGCGAATTTAACCTTATTTTTATATTTTTCTCCGTAATATGAAGATAAAAATGGTTTTTTCCTCGTATATGGATATGGCCTACTGCTTGAGCACCAAGTATTTCTAGTTTTCATTGTCTTCTTTATTCCCATTCTGATGTGTATGTCATCCCCCTGCAAAAGGCACAAGCAAGGAAGGCAGCCATCAATAAAGTCCCTGAGCAGATTATTTTAGCCGAGGTTCGTCGTATGGTTGAAGAAATGCAAGTGTTAAACAAGCAGTTGGAAAAAACAGCGAGTTTCATCTTCATAAAAATTTTCGATTTTTGGAAACTTTAGAATGCTTCAATATTTCTTAGGGAATTTTCTATGTTATACACGATCATCATCTTTTGTTTGTGAATGAAGTGTTCTTGTTTGCCTATGACTGGTACAGTGTATTCTGGGAAGAAAAAGAGTTTGTTTTTTAAAAGAAAAATTATAGAATGTAGGCATGCGCATCTCAGAAGTTCTAATGTGGGTTTTACATTTTACTGCTCTAATATATAAGTACTTACATTCACTTATGAAATGTGGGGTCACCCTGGTCATTTTTAGTTGTGGTTGTCTTAAATTAAATATTTGTCTTTTATATGGAATATGTTCGATTATGTTTGGTTTCTTTCCTTCAATCTGTCCCTGTGATTCTTTGACTTGGGCCACTTAATTTGTTGTGTGACAAGACCCTACTTTCATGCAGGAGGCAGCCATTGAAGAATACTTCAAGCCTATTGACAAGGAAGCTGAGTTTATAATGAAAATGCAGCTTGATGGGGAAGAGAAAACAATGAAGCAAATGATGAAAGCAATGCAGCAATAAGCTTTGCTTGAGAAAGCTGAAGCTGAAAGAGTTGCAAGTAGGCATAAACTAGACGAGTCAGAATCGAACATCCACAAGCAACCCTAAGGAAGCTGAGATTATAATGAAAATGCAGCTTGAAGGGGAAGAGAAAACAATGAAGGAGATGATGAAATCAATGCAGCAACAAGTTTTGCTTGAGAAAGCTGAAGCAAAGAAAATTCCAGGTGTGATAAAATTGGCGAGTCCCAACCCAATCAGAACCCAACAATCCACAACCAGACCTTGGAAGCTGTGAGAAGATAGTTGGTGAGTGTATTTTGGAATTGTAAAATTCGTTTCGGCTTGGCTGTTGAAAATTGAAATTTTCTATGATTTAGTGTGACGATATATTCATCCCTGGTCAATCGAATAACCAAGGCAACACTAGGGCAGAGTTGTAGTTTATGTGTATTACTCCTTTTATACAATAAAAATCTCTAGTAATGCCACTCAATTCAGGGAATTTAAGTATCCTTGGCACTGCCCCAAGACGCACTTAATTGGATGCTTATGTGGAGTGCTCGCAACTTGAAGGTATTGTAAGATTTGAAACTTTTGAAGCCTTGTGGCCTAAATGGGGATTTCGTTAATTTGTACATTTCAAGCACTTGAAGTTAGGTTTAGCAAAGGAAACAAGAATAAATGCTCTCTTGTTCTTTATTACAGTTTATAAGGGTAACACTTAACAGTGTCCATTCTGCAGGACTTGAAGTCTCAGACTGAAACATTAATTACTAATTTCTCCTATTATTAACTTTTTCGATATATTGGGCCTCAAGAAACTCTGGAGTAAGTTTTCAATTTTCAACCCAATTACTACATTTTCTTGGGTATTTATGTTGAATTGCATACTAACCTAATAACCTTAAGCATCAGCCAGAAGAAAAAAAACAAAAAAATCCCTCAGCTAAATGATGCGGTTGAACTCGTTCACTTTTTTTCTTTTTCTTCGCATACAGGCCCAACTCCTAATTGCATGTTTTCTTTTATTTTCTTTCTTTTTTCTGCCCCCGTGAGAAATAACCTTCCCCTTTTCACCCAACCATCTTCCAGAATCAATTGTGCGTAATGTTCAAGAACTTTTTTTTGGCTTCTTCTGAGAACCAATTATTCAATAACCAATTCTATAAAAATTAGCGCTCTTTATGATTAATTCTTAAAGAAACAAACACACATAGGGTTCTAGGTGCATGCTTTCTTTCATCTCGTCTTTCATATAGACACTAATATAATTAGTTATAACTGATAAAAATATGACAGTATCACATTTGCAGGACCATTGACCTCAATATGACAATTTTATAATTTATTTACACATTTATAATAGTTTTAAATTTATTTACCTTAATATTACCTTTTAAAAAACAAAAAAAAAAACAATTTCTACAGAGTAGACCTCACCGGACACGCTCTCTGATAAGTGGTATGTCCCCATTTGTCAAATCCAAAATTCTGAATCAAACAAAGCGGATAAGTCTAATGGTCCAGTTGAAGGGAGAAACAAAACAACCAATAGAAGCATACAGTCAACATTTCAGCTACAATTTAACACTGGGCGAAAATAGAGGGAAAAGGAGAATTGCAATAATGCTGGGTTTTTTGGTAGGGACATGCCACATGTTAGACAACATGTCTAGTGGGGATACACTGATTAACATACGGTGTGTCTGATGAGACCCACTTTGCATAAATTGTTTTAGTTGGAATTGGAGTTCGCTCAACGATGAATTGCTGGAATAATTTCTATATTTTNTATAAATAAATTATAATATTATAATATTATGGTCAATCAACCCATATTTGCTTCTATTATACAACAAACCAATAAATATTCCGCTGCCTGCATACCTGGAAGGCGGGAACAACGTAAACCTGTGATTGCAAGGGCCAAGGGTAACATCGAGTTAAGATTTCAAATGCTTGTCGACATTGTAAACTAGATTGTGACTTCTCAAACTCGATTGCCATTGATTTTAATTTTCTGTGACATTGGATGGGGGACATGTCACATATGAATAATTTGCAGAGTTAGGGGAAAGAAATTTTTCATTTTATTTTATTTGAAAAAAAAGAGAATTTCGTCTATAACAATGTATGAAAACCTTTGCATTGATTAGAGGTGCATTGTTATAATAGGTTCAACATTTTATTTCTTTGGTCGTTGCTTAAAAATAAGCTGGTTTCTTTTGCATCTATGCCCTAAATAAAGTTTTTGCAGTCCAGATAAAAACAAATGACAGATAATGATAGAGAATTCTGAGATAGTCTAAAGTAGTTAAAAGAATTTAATCTGTATCAAACTTAACACAAAAAACGGAAAGAAAACTTGTTACATTGCAAGGTTAAACAAATCATTGGTATTGATTCGATTATGGGAAAGGAATGGGAATGGGAATGGGAAGTAGTCACATTCACATATGCAATTTGTTCAACAGCCAAATAATCAGTCCTCAATTATGATTCATGAAAGATCTGACAATTCAGAAACACCAACTCCATAAAAAAATAATGCTTAGAAATTATACGCCTTTTCTAGTTGTTTTCAAGTGACGATACATAATTGCATAACTCGATTTTCCCATTTTTGTCCAATTCTTTTCTAGATTCCGACCACTTAGATCACTTCTCTCCCTATCAAGGTGAGAAAGTGACGCAAAAAAATATATTTTTTCTTATAGTTAAATAAATAATACTGTTTACATAATTGTTGCATTTAACTCTATTTGTATTTAATGTATAATTCTTTGTAAAAGAAAAACCGTGAGTCCTCTACACAGTTATTTTTACTTATAAATGCAAAAATAATAGGTAGCATTATTTTAATGAAAACAACTTCGATATGATTACCCTTTTAGCTAGTTGATGTGCAAATTAAATAGTCTATAGATTTTATTTAGCAGTGATTAATGCAAATAAGCATGGTATGAGCAAAGAAGAAACAATATGATGAGGTGCCAAATTAATATACTTTGAAAGGTAAGAGTATAGATAAAAGATTTTAAGCCAGCTCTCAAAACTGCCCACCCGAATAGAAAAGTGCATACACTCCCATGACCAGCACATAATGGGTAATTTTAACCCCTTTTATCAGGGGAGGGTGAAGATAAGAAGGTGATGTTAACTATTTGAGAACATTTAAAATTGAATTTTTTTGTTAATTGGGTTGTAAATTAGTTGATTACAAGGCTCTCCTCATAAGAAGAAAGTCTAATGTTCGAGACTTCTCATTGATAGAATGTACACCTATAGTTGTAGGTGTTTCCACAGCAAGACTCTTAGAGTAGAGATGATTTACTCCAAGCTTTATAAGTTTTGCTCTGTTCAAAGTTTAGAGTTAAGACATAGTTCTTAGGTTAAAAAAAAATTTGAACTCATTTTTTTTAAGGCATTTGAGATAAGACCAAAACCAAACATGACATAATATACTCATGATGTATACACTTCAATTACATGTTGATATTAGACAAATTCCATAATAGAAGGCGATAGATTGGCCTTTGCATACGTTGCCATTTAATTTAGTGGACGATAAGATCATTGCACGTCTTTGAGGCTTGTGTTGTGCTTTTGCTTTTCCCTCCGAATGAAACAACTTTTCTTTCTTCTACCAAGTATACGCAGAGGGAATGACTCGCATTACGCAATTACATTATATAATTGGTAAGTTTCAAGAGTGAGGTTTGCTTTTTTTCTCCTTTTTTTTTNTTTTTTTTTCTTTTTTTCCTTAAAGTGTTTTGGACGTATCACATTGGCCCATTCGGAGAAAGATGTAGAGGAAGACAAATTGAAACGGATTGGAGAAGAAAAAAGAAGCTTAAGAAGATGTAAGAAAGAGAAAGTAAAGCATTCGCAGTTCTCAATCAACACAAGGCAAATTTTGAACTTTGAAGTAGTCACTCCCACTGCCACCGCCTATGCCATTACAACCGCTAACCTTGGCTTTACTCATCTCTAATTTGCAATTGTTGACTTTGTAATAAGACTGCTTTATACTTCTCCTTATAATATAATTTACTTACTGCGACACATATTTCACATTATTATAATGATTATGCTTTAGAATTGCCAAAATGTAGTAGAAAAGGGCCAGGAATAGGCAACTAATGTAGCTCATCTCTTACGTTTTCGCTCAAAGATACTCTCATAAGAAGAAGACTTTCATTTTTGTAAATACATTTTGACCATTTATTTCAAGTAAATACATAATTACCTCTTTAATTTTGACCATTTTATAATAATTATTCAAAGAGAGTCCCTCTGTTTAGTTTTTCTTCAACTTGACAATAAAAATAATGCATTTTCTTTTAGAAAAGACGGTTCCATTGAAATATTAAAATTTCGGTATTTTATCATTTTTATTTCTCTTTAGTGTCAATTATATTAATGAAATAAAGCATTATTGTCTTAATACAATTAATCTCTGATAAATTGCTCATATGCCATAGTTTTGGTCATCAATTTGTACATGGAATAAATGATACATTTATTTGCCTAATTAATAAAAAAAATCCGTCCTCATGATTTAATAATAAGGTAAATAAACATTAATTTAATTTTATTTTTTGCTACTGAAATAAATATTCCATTTACTGGTACAGGGTTCATGATCTGTGTAAGGTGGGCTACCCCAGCAGTTCCTTAAAGATTAAGAAAAGGACAGGAAAGTGGACTGGATTTGGTATTAGTATTTAAGAACTAAACCAAAAAACTAACATAATGAAAAATATTAAATAAGTAAAAATCCAAAATAAAATCTATCCCAATTTTTCTATACAGAAAAGAAACAAATAATTAGGATCGAAATTTACTTTTATTAATCTAACTCGTGATTCTTTATTATGACAGAAAACATAGGCAAAATACTATAATATTTTATGAACTAAAAGATAGGAAGATTTCCTTTTATAGAAGAAAAAATCTTATACTAAATTATATTCTTCAGACTGGTCCCATCTCTCATACAACATAACATGTCTTTCATCAATTCAATTGCAAATCCTGATCAGAGCCCACCTTCTCTCTCGATTATTCTTTGCACATTTTATTCCAGAATACCCATAGTTTTTATTATTTATTAATTAATACTATTCTTTTGTATGAGAGGCCTCTATCAATCTGACTCAATCGCACCCAAATCGCTCTAATACGTCCATTTAATGTAAAAGGGGTTTGGTTACAATTGGTTTGTCTTTTCTAATCGGTTGTATTCCACCCCTTCAAAACTGGGAATACTTCATTGGATAAACCATATTTCACGTACCTAATACTGTTCTACTTAAAAAGATAAAAGACTGAAAATACTAAAAAACAAAAAATAAGACAAGACCTTTTTTTTTTTTTCTTTGGTACATGGACAAGACTTAATTTTTATTTTATGTTCACTACTTGTTTAGTGGAGGAGGCAAAAATGAAATAATTGAAAAATAATTATTATGTCTTTCAAGAAAAGTGAAAACATAGAAATAAAGAAAAAAAAAGAAAAGGTATATATTTTACTTTTATCCCCAATGTTATTTCGATTCAGTATTTTTAAATAATATATTTAAATTCACAAAACATTTATATATTGTGTTGAGATTTTTACATGGTATGTTCACCTCATTTTTGTCTTTAATGTGAATAGTGCTTACATGCATCAATTTCATTATGTTCTCTTTATTTTTTTTGTCAAAAAATATTAATAATTTTTACTTTTTTTTAAAAAAATATTATTTTCACATCTTCTAAACGCATTGTCAAAAATGGATTTGGATCAACTTTTTTTAAAAAAAACATTAATACTAAGTTCACTATTTCTCAAAGTTAAAACCTTTCTTTATTAAATGAGAATATTTTATAACTTTTATATACTGAAGAGGCTGTAACATTAATAAAATAAATTGTAAAAAAAGTTTTTTTTTTTTTATATATATGATTAAAGATATTCATTTTTTTTAACGGTAGGGGTATGTTTCGGCTAGTTTGTACGTATTGAGACTAAATTCCTCCCCAAGTAATGTTAGAGGTGCACTCCCTACATCAGCTTAGTGCATTTAGAGAAAAAATTCTCTAAGTACTGGCTCCAAGATTTGAATCTTAGCTAACTTAGATAAACTTATTGTATTCTTACTACCAAGCTAAACCCTTAGAATTAGATGTTCGCATTTATAATTTTGATTTAAATGTTCTGTAGGTCATTATAATTTTTTTTTTTTTGAGTCTTTATAGTTTGAATTTTTTTTAATTGAGTCCCTACCATTAACCTGAGTTATAACACCGTTAGTTTAGTGTTGACGTGACAAACAATTAAAGAGAGAGGGGGAGAGAACATGCTTCGGGCATACGTGTAAATTTGCAATAATAGAATGAAGTTGTTTAATTTGTCCCTAATCCCGTGACATTACGGTGAGTGACAACGATGTGGATAGATGACAAACTTTAAGTTGATTAATAATATTAGCTTTTTTTTTTTCTTTTTTGATACGGATTAATAATATTAGCTTTTAAAATTAAACTGCGTGAAGAAATTCGTATCATTTTAAAATCGCAATAACTCACAGAAACTTATCTCTATAGTATCAATTTGACGACATATGTTGACTTTCAGTAAAATNGTTGACTTTCAATAAAATAATAATATAATTTTTTAACTTTTTAAGATAACTTTAGTATACATGTTTTGGCGGTTTATGAACAAGGATGATAGTACATTATGTGAAGTGTAGGTATAAAAAATATTTATAAGGGTAATATGTAATATTAATTTTCTTGAGACTTTATGGTATTATATGGGTATGTCATATTATATTGACGTGACAAACATATCATCAAATCGTAAATTTTTATATTTTATTAAATATAAAATATAATTTATTATATTTTCTCAAACAAATTTAAAAATTATTAATTTAAGATTGTCAATTACACATATCATTCACACATTATTTATTTTCATATGATATAACATATATCACATGGTACCAAAAATATCTAAAAAAACATCATTTCTTTTTAATTACCCTCGTTTAAAAAGAATGGCATACTTTTCTTTTTTAGTTTGGGTCAAACAATTTATGTAATAAAATTTTAAAAAAATAAAGAATTATCCTTTGCAAATTGCAATTAATAGGGAAGCACTTTTAGAGAAGTCTCCAAACACTCCCGTGCCTTTAGCTTTGGGGGTAAAGTATTTCTTGATCGTGCATCCTGTGCTTTTTTCTTTCTTGATACAAGTGGTAGTTTTAAGTTTAATCATATCTTGACGATAGGCTAATTGCGTAATTAACACTATCTACATGAACTAAAAAAAAAAACTTTTTACAGGAACACAAGCTTTTCCTCCCTTTTTGTGTCTTACTTCTGTTATTCTGTGTTAACGTTCAGTTGTTTTGTGACAAATTAAGATAAAACCTGAACTTGTTTAATTTGAGATAACTTTATTAAAAATATTAAATTGGTATGACGCAAATTTCCTTAACCTGAATAATTTTCTCTTAAAAAGACTTCAATATTTGATGACTTTAAATTAACTATACCAAAGACATTAAACAATAGTTTAAAAATAAAAATACAATTACCCACACGAACACCATATACAAAACCTAAATCCCCACTGAATATGACATACAAATGCATGCTTAAGATATTAAAAGCTTTGTAATCACCGCATTTTTCAGAGTTGTGATGCAATAAACTGACATTCCCAATATTTTTTAAGAATAATTGACAAAAGGATAATATTTATTTATTATTATAACAAATTTTTTTGTTACTAATTTTTAGAGTAACGCTACTTCCACTATTACATGTTTTACAATTCTACACTACTACTAATATGGGTCATACAAATTAAAAATTAGATATTTTTAAACGGTCTAAATTGATTATGGTAAGTAATGATTATATATATATATATATATATGATGGTAAGAGTTGTTCGGTTAGTTTTCTCAAAATAAATTGACATAAAGAAAAATGTTCCCACTTCTAAGTAACAGTTATTTTATTTTTATTTTTTTCTTAACAAAAATCCATCGTTCATACAATTAGATTGTATTTAGAGTAAAACTTATTTTTGGTCTCTAAAATATAGGGGTGGTGACACTTTAATTTTTAAAAAGTTTTTACCGACACTTTAGTTCCTGAAAGATAGTTCTGTAAGCTATTTCAGTTCGTTACTTGTGTCTGTTAGTAAGGCTTAATGAAAAACGCCACGTGATATATTAAGTGATGATGTAACACCTTAAAAAAAATTCTCTCTCTCTCATCCATTAGACTTGAATTGAAACAGGGCTAGCAATCAAATCTCGATGGCGCAACCAATTTGCACAAACCCCAGGAATCTGTTTAGCACTGCAATCCTTTCCAATTTTCCAATATGTCTATTGATAATGTAGAGGTCTTGTGCTTCACCTTGGTAAGGTGATCCAAATAAAATGGTGCTTCCATTCACGTCCACAGAACACGTTTCAACTCGTACAGCAGTCTCATGCTCAGGCCAGCTGAACAACTTTCTGTCCTTTCCCAACCTAATGCAGGACCTTGGACATTGGCTTCTCTCCCACACATTCTCCATTCACCTCCAACGAAATAGGTTGAAAGCAATTCCGACCAACGAAAGTTTTCTATTAATTTCCATATTTATTTTAAATATTGGAAGGGGAAATTTGTTAAAAGAATATTATTATGGGTAGGTGTGGACCGGCGTGAACCATGATGCCCAACCAAGGCTTATCCACCCCCACGGTCCTTTTTTGGGTCTTTGTGGCATCTGAGGTGGGTCGCGTCTAGTGGCTATATATCTTTAGAAGGTAGCCCTATTGACCAACCAAGTCCGAACACGTGTAATCGTGTTTTCGCTTCTTTGTGGATTCTCGTCAAGCGCTTGTGCATCAACCTCTTTGGACCTCAGACCTAAAGCTACGTGCCTTCGTGAGTTGAGATGTGAGTCACGAGCCCACTTGAGCATAGGCTTCAAAAAGCTACACAACTGCTTGTGCCAATCACAGCAACAAAAAAAAAAAAAAATTTGCTTGTACCAAAAAAATAAAAATAAATTATAACTATTACAAAATAACTGTTTTTTTTGGGTAGTATGATGTTGTCTTTAGATCACTGATTTATGTGTCTGAATTTTAAATTATAATAAAAAGTATTAATAAATAAAATAATTACTTTATTATTATTATTATTTATTTATATAGTATACAAATTCTTATTAATATTTTTAGCCTAAAATCTTTCGAGAGAAAAATCTCTCTCATTGTGTTATATGAAACAAAGCAATCTAATTGACTAATTAATTTATAATTCAGTGATATTGAAATAATTCTCAAAACTTATGAGTTTTGTATTTAAACGAAAATCATAGTCAAAATATCAAAAAAATAACAAATGTACATAAGTTAAATTATTATTTATGAATAAATGCTTTAAAAGTTGTAAATAATGGCTTGCATAACTAATTTTGATGCATACTACGAAATTTAGAATGCTAACTAATGTTTAATGGGCTATCAAACTTGAAAGTTGATAATTGAGACTTTTAGTATTATCTTTTAATTTTTGCAGTAATATTGTCTGTACACTAATTTTTATATTTTATATACATGATAATTTTTTAAGTTTAAAAAGGACTTATTATCTTGAACAGCTTAAGTCCCTACATGCTATCTCATGTAGTGCGTAGAAAGACAATGTTTATAATTTGAAAGGATGGACAGCACTAAATAATGCATTTTACAAAATTATACGTACACAGCATACAATACACAATTAAACTAAAAGTTAATCCATTAATATGAAGAAAGAAAAAACTCATTTTAAAGTTACTGAGTACACTTTTTTTGTTTCCTTAAAAACTAGGGGGAGAGAAGGTTCCTCATTTAGCATTTTTCTTTTTGTGTTTTTGCTCGTTTATAACTACTAATCATCCCACACGTAATACGTTAATAGTTATTCATAGTGTTAAGGAAAATTACGTACTTTAATTGAGACGATTCTTAATACTGACAAATAAATTATCAATTAGATATATTTTTTTTATGCATCACAACCTAATTTTTCTCGTTACAGCTTGTTTGTATTAAGGTTTTTATATTTTTATTGAAAGTTACGTAATTGGCGTTTTTTATTTGGTGCATAATCCTTGAAGTGTTTCTTTAAGGACCATCAAGCTTAGAAACCCGAACTGAGCTCAAATTTGCAAAGCAGACATTTAGAAAACAAAAAAAAAAAATGTAAATAATTTTTCTATCATGCCCAATATTTATATTTGTAGTAGACAAAGGCATAAATGTGACGAAAAGGTATTGTGATCCTAATTCGATGTGTTGCAATATGAAGTATAATCCCATCATTCATTCATGTGCGCACTAAACATGCTCGAAACACCACAATATCATGATACAAAGTTACAAACATCGTCGATCCATTCAATAATTAATGTTATCTTTGTAATCAGTGCATACTAAATAGATAACATATACATTATTAATTGGAGACAATAGGCTTTATTCATTGATTTACAAGTCAGGCCAATTTCTATACACCGGTTTCACTAAAATAGTTATATTAAAAAAATGGGAAACAAGAAGCCACAAATGTAGCCAAAACCAAGGCTACTAGATACCTGATATGAGATGCACCTAATTTTTAGACTTTTTATTTTTATTTTTATTTTATATTTTTTAATCCCCGTTTTCAGACTATGCATTTTCAGATCCCACCTACTAATCTTTTTCTACGTCTCATTAATTTGGTGCATCTAAATGTTCTCATTTGGACAAATAGTAAAATTATTTGCTTCTTTCTTTCCTTCTAGTTTCCTCACATGATTTGAAACTTTACCCGTTGTTTCTTAACCATGAAAGATGACATACAATCCCATCAATTCACTAAAAACGCTCATATTTTTTTTTACCTTATTATTAAAAAAAATTGTGATTAAAGAATAATATTTATCCTACTAAGACAAATTCCCAATCGTATTTTATTTTATCTTGATGATAACCCAATGTTATTATTCTTTTATGCTGTTTTATATTTGTTATAATATAATAATTATTGAATGAATGACAACAAACAACAAAGTAAATTAAGGGGGAAAAAAAAAAGTAAAACACCTGTATCATCTAGGTGAGGGGACTATTTGGGAAATTCAATAAAATAATGCAGGGTATTAACGACAATTTGAAATGCATCGGGATGTATCTTTCCCATAAAAAATAAAAAATAAAAAATAAATCATTGGTTATACCGGAGCCAAAGATTAGGTTTCTCCCACACCCATTAAAGACGGCTTCTCTTTTATTTTATTCCACTGAATAAAACGACAGAGAACTTTCTACGTCCCGGCACATGATTTCAATCTGCACCTTCGCACTTATCTGTACACGTGGCCGAAAGTGTAGCGAGTTTCCTGGACCCACAATGATGTCCGAAGATAATAGCCCAGGAATTTGGTGCACCTTTTGAAGCGTCCGAATAATCCTCAACTAGCGATCTTACTGTCTGAACTGTTACACTGAATAATTACCTTCCTATTGGAAACAAACTATAAAGTATATATGAGGGAAGGAACAATAACATGTCGTTTTAAGACAAGCAGTCAAGAGTTTTAATTGGGCCCACATATGAGCCTGACTATATGTTTCTGAATTTTTTATTTTATAGTTCTTTTTATTCTTTCCTTTGTTTTTAAAGAAAACTCTCATTCTTAAATATAATTTAGCTTTAACGATGACCCACCAATGAGCTGACCATATCATGCTTCTTCGTCTGTTTTTTAATCTCTTTTTTTTTTTTTTCCTAAAATTCAATTTAGCTCCAGCAATGATGTGCTAACCATCAATATGGCACCTTGAATTAAAATACGCTATATATTATGGTTAACTATTTTTTCAAGGATTTATATATTTTATATTTCTATTTATTTATTCAACATATTTTTTAATTATTATTATTTGTTTATAAATTAACTAGATATATTCTAAAATAAGTTTTATGGAAAATGGTAAAAATAGTATGATATTATTTGAAGACATTTTCTTACCATTTTTATTATTTAAATGAATGTAACATTATTTTCTACGTATTTTTTAACTTGGGTATAAAAATAAAGAATAATTGATTTAATAATTATATGTGAATTTTTTTAAAGAAAATGGTTAAACTTTTTTTTTTAATAATGATGATATGATTGTTTGAAATTAATACCTCTTACAAACTAAATTGCCTAAGTTCCTCACTATTGAATTATAATTAGTGGCTTAAAAATGGTGACACTTTTTTTGTTCATATAGAATAGCAAAGAGGTTTGGACCTAAGATTTTGTGCAAACTATTTAAGCCCTTTCGCTACTAAATTACGCTTAATTGTTTAGAAAATGTTAAACTTTGTACTTTATAATTATATTCTCATGATTCAAATTTCAATACATTTGCTATTTATATTTAATTTTTTGGTTATATAAGAGAGTAATACATTAGAAAAATTAACACATNTAAGAGAGTAATACATTAGAAAAATGAACACATGGTAGGAATAGAACCTTTTGATATCAAATATTGAAAGTTCTACGACCAAATGAGGTGTTAATAAACTTACAGGTTATTAGCTTTTGTACGTATTTAAATTCAAATAATATACTGTTAAAAAATAAGATTTATTCAAGTGATCCTAAAAAAAAAAAATTTCTTCCCCTTGTTATATAAAAAAATTTCCATTTGATATTCCTGTTAAAAAATTAATATTCTTCATTTATATTAAAATATAAATTTAAAACATTATATAGTAATAATTATATTAATTTTAAATTTTATGCTAAAAATACTGAAATAATATTTTAAAGTTGACTTATATTTATTGAAATGACCGTTTTATCTTATGGGTTAGGAAGTAATTAAATTGGTTGAATTTAACGGTCTAGATGTAAGGATCTGATTAGTTGGTGATGTATGAGTTCCTAAAAGGGCACTTTAACACGAAGGAACGAATTTAATAATGCAGTAAGCAATTAAAAAATAGTATTTAATAATGGAAGCCATGTTCCTTTGAACGACTTTGAGCCACTTGATTTGTCTTCGAGAGAGGCCTTCTTGGCCGTTTGATTTGAATAAGGAGTTTCCTTATGGTGTGAGTTGTATTATCATTTATCAGTTGGTTTTGGCTCAAAAAGGTTCAACTAATCTGATGGCTAAAAATTCACAATTGCCATAGTCAATTACCACCTTATGGTACAATTTTTAGATAAATTGTGTAGATTGGGTCAATATATAAATGAGACCCAAACTTTTTTATATATATATATAAAATTTGATTAGCCTATTTTACACAATATGCATAAATTACGTTTATTTAAAAATTTATCTTATTTACACAAAATATATTAACTTCACATTCATTAACCTTCTTATTATAAAAGAAGCGTAATAGGGTGAGAAAATGAGAAAAAGAAAGAAAGTAAAGAGAAAAAGAAAAATCACAAGGCAGCAAATTAGTCAAATTCTTTCATGAGATACCCCTATGCTATGTATTATGGGCAAACTGTTTGTCATACTGTTTTCCTAGAAATAGAATTGAATTTATCAATAAAAATGTATTCTTAGATTTGGAGAAGTTCTGAATTTCATGCTCATGGTGTGGAATGGGGAATGGACTTTTTCATTTTTACAGTTTCTGACTTGAAAATTGGTCAAAAATTTCATGTGGTTGAGTGACAAACTCCTTAATCACCGTTGATTTGAGATCAATGTACAACTCTTGCAAAAGCATATCAAAATGGTGGGGCCCAATATGAAGCTTCCCTGCCTAATTAACGGTGATAATTGGGTTTGTGACCACAAATAGTCACACGGCTGTTACTGCCCTAAGTTTATTCTTTTTCAAAAAGACCCACTAAATATTTATCACCATCATGTCATCACAATATACGATAGAATAATATAAAATGATGCCAATAAAAAAAATAAAAATGAATTAGTAGTATTCTCATCACAAAAAATTATAGAATTTTGGAAACGCCAAAAAAACCCTCCTTGTTTCTTTCTCCTTTTTTGTTGTGCACGAGTCGTGGGCTTTCTTTTTCCTACTTCTAAGAAATTTCACTATTAATGAGTGACTACAAATTACAAATGTTTAATGGATGGTGAACATCAGATACTTTAAGATTTTATTTGATGAGGATTTGAAATTTTTTAAGCATAGCAGAAAAGTCTATAGTCAACAGGATATGTGCAATAATATTCCTCTTCCTCTATCCCTCATTCCCCCTTATTAGAGGGTAATCTTAAAAAAAAAATTCTAAAATTTTAATTTGACAAAAGAAAATTGAAATCTTTCAAATAACATCAACAAAAGAGAAAGGAAGTTGAAAAAAAAAAAAAAAAAAGAAAAGGCAAGAAAAGCTGAACATTTACTTCTTATACAATACAACAAGAGGTCACATACACAGACCTCTCTCCCTCTCTCTCTCCCCCCATTCCATTCCACCTTCCTTTCCTCTTTTCACAGCCATTTATGAGATTCCTCCAATGGTCTTTTCTCTTCCATTGGATTGTACAGATTCCCAGCTAAAAGAGGCGTATAAATCCCTTCAATTATAGTTTATTTGTGGCTATTTAGGTGAAATTTTTTTAAAGACTATAAAACAAACTCTTCTGGGTCTCTTGGCTTCTGCTTTCTTCTGCAAACTATCATTTCTGGATTTGTGCAGAGAAAAAGCCTTCAATACCCAGTAGTAAACGCCGCAAAAGGCTTCAAGAGCACAATCATATTTTCAGAAAATTTCCATTCCTTTTAACTTTTTATTGTCAATAAAATTATTTTCCCCCTTTTTCTTTAAATTTTCTTCATATTTATTTTTCTTCACTTGAGCAAAAGATAGAGACATGGGCAAGCAAGGGCCTTGCTATCACTGTGGAGTTACAAGTGAGTTCTTGTTTCTCCAATATATATATATATATATTTTTCAAATTATTTTTGGAGCTCTTAACCTTCTTCTTCCTCTCTTTAAAGAAAGAGTGTTCTGTAACTACTTGTTCAGAGTAATTTTGTCATAAAGTGTAGAGATGTGCGAAAGGAAGAAGTTGCTGGCCAAAATAAATAAATAAAAAAAAATTATGCCTGCTCTGCGAAATATTTTGGATGTATATGAATTTATGAATACAAGTCTTTTTGTTCCTTAGAATGTTTGGAGTTGAATTTTCTGGGAATTTAATTGATTTCCTCCTTCTCTGTCTTTTCCTACTCTTAGTGAATCTCCTTTGTTGGTCTTTGCTTTCCTTGCCTCTGTTTGAAGTTTGAGCAAATGTAACTGGCCCAAAATTTAGCTCAGAATCTGTTGAATACCAGACTAGACTCTCAACTTGATAGACAGAACTTATTGCAGTTAAGGTGTTTATCAAAAAGAGTCAACCCACAGATCTCTTGTTCCCATTTGGATTATGTGAACTCAACTGAGAGAAAAAAGAAGAAAGGAAGAGAATTATGCTTTCTAAAATGCCATATCCAATCCATTTCTGAGTTCGGAAAGGGTTTAACATAGTGCTTGGTGTTTCCTGTATAGAGCAGTTTGTCATTGAACCTGAGAATCTCTGTCCAAGCATTGTATTCATTCTTCAGACTTGCCTTTCTCCTTTGCATTGTGCTTGAAGAAAATTCCATCCTCATGCTTCTTCATTATTATATTTTGAAGCTTTCTCAATTTGGAACTATTATGTTTAGTTCTCAATACTGATTTCATCAATAGAAATGATTCTGCAGTTAAGCTTTGAAAATGTTCATTTTTTTTTCCTCATAGGAATATGTATCTTCTAGAATTTTGAAAGAGTCTTTGCAAATGGCGTGTTGTTCAAAACTCTCGTGCCAGTGTTTTCATATTGGGTAATGTGACTGCAGCGCCACAAAAAATGTGATCGCGTCATTTAGATTGCCTCAATTTTGATGCCACAAGTGAGCCTTAGCAGTTAATCTTTATCATTTCAGTTCAAATGCAAGCATTCTTTTTCTAACTCTTCTTGACTTGAGTTTTACCTCTCTATCTGCATAAAGCCTATACAGTAGTATTTTGTTTTCATCAGCAAAGTATGCTGCTTTCTATCATCCTAATGGCTTATAGTCGACATTCTTGACTATGCTGCTTTCTATCATCCGGATACTGAATCCTGATAGATGATGCTTTCTCAACTTCAGAGTTGTTGTTTGTTGAGTTCAGCTTACTATTATATCAAAAGACAAATCCTTTTTGCCTGTTCGCTTGAACTATAGTCCAGAGTTACGCTATTACTTTGTCCATGCATCTGTTATTCCTCCCCTATTGTTTACAAGAACTTGTATGAAGTAGCTTATAAATGCTTCTTACTGTTATCTAGGCAATGAACTAATTGAGTTATACTACCATCACAGCTGGCATTGCTTGCTTACTTCAGAGGACTATTAAGAGGACTGTGAATAGAAATAATTCGTTCTTTAACAAAAACAAAAACAAAACAAAAAGGAAGAAGAAGAAAAAGAGAAGGGGCTGGTGAATTCTATTTGGCTTTCACCTAATGATTGCAACAAAATATGCTTGATAGCATGTGCTATGATTAATATGAGGGCCAACCATGGTCATCCCTGAATTACTGATTAAGGAGCTTGTTGCTGTTATTGTTGTTGAGAAATCAGTACCAAAGCTTGGATGCTTCTTGAGAAAAGATCATAGTATTCACAATTTAGCGTTCTTTTATGTATGTCTCTGGCCAGTAACTACAGAAAATTCTATTCTGAGAGGTTTAAGCTATGTCTTTCCTAGTGGCTATCCTCCATTTGTATTTATTATGCATTATGTATTGGATTAATCAAAAACAATATGAACATGTGGTTCTTTTTTATTTGTGCATGCAATCTGAGATACATTTGTGTGGATGGGTGGTTAATGATTATAGATTTCTGACAATTAAGCATTGCAACAGGCACACCACTTTGGCGCAATGGGCCGCCAGAGAAGCCAGTACTATGCAATGCATGTGGATCTCGGTGGAGGACAAAGGGAACACTTGCAAATTATACTCCTTTACATGCTCGGGCAGAAACTGATGATTATGAGGATCAAAGGATTTCTAGGGTGAAGAGCATATCATTAAATAAGAACAAAGAAGTGAAATTGCTCAAGAGAAAGCAGAATTATGATAATGTAGTATATGGAGGGTTTACCCCTGATTACAACCAGGGATTCCGAAAAGTTATAGATGAAGATGTGAGCAATAGATCAAGTTCAGGATCGGCTGTCTCTAACTCAGAGAGCTGTGCTCAATTTGGTGGAACAGATGCTAGTGACTTGACAGGTTGGATGTTCACCATGCGCTAATTTCATTGGAAAATTATTTCGTCATATCATTGATTATGGCAGCACTGGCCTCTCCATTGAGATAGTATGAATTTTGATGGCCAATCCAGGTTTATGATGGATATTATAATGACACGAGGATAAAAGAAAAATAAGTAAATTGTGTATTTGCAGCAAGTTTTTCATTGACAAAACAGGCTCCAAGAAGTGGATTAAATACCCAATACTTCTAGCATGAGGCTTTACTTGTGTCTCAAATTTGTTCTAATTGCAAGCTCTACAATTATATATGGATTATCTATTTATTGCATATATCTAAATATTCTTTAAATTATACATTTTTCTACAGTGAAAGTTAATCTTTTAGTTGTTTTTCATTGTTAACTTAGATCAAGAACTCTACGTTATAAATATGTAATCTCCTGCTTTACTTTTCTGATATAAGATAGCATCTGTGTGGTTATTTTAGGTCCTGCTCAATCAGTTGTCTGGGATGCGATGGTGCCTTCAAAAAAGAGGACATGTGTGAATCGTCCTAAGCCATCTTCTGTTGAGAAGCTCACAAAAGATTTATATACTATCCTTCATGAACAACAGTCTTATTTATCTGCCTCTTCTGAAGAGGATCTTCTTTTTGAAAGTGAAACACCAATGGTCTCTGTTGAGATAGGACATGGAAGCGTTCTCATTAGGCACCCCAGCTCTATAGCTCGTGAAGAAGAGTCTGAGGCTAGTTCTCTTTCTGTTGATAACAAACAATGCCCAACAAGTGAGGCATATTCCTGTTCTGGCGCCTTTCCTTTGCATAATAATTGGAATGGTATGAACTTCTCATCTCAAAGATTTGAAAAGATCAGGAACTCTGCTGGCCAAGGAATGCAGCAGGAGCAACTTAAAAGGCAAGTTTTTCTTCACTAGTTTATACACGTCTATAATTTCTAGTTTTTTATATGCATACACAAGTATCATTATTTAACTTCATATAAAATTCCAGTGTTTGCTCCTGCCAACATTTGCATGTGTTAACATGAATTGGGGATTTTTAACATGAGTATCATTATTTAACTTTATATCAATTCTATTGTTTGCTCCTGCCAAATACAGTACATCTGGATGGGTTAACATTGATTAGGAATTTTTACCATTACTGGTATGGGGTTATCAAACATGATTAGACCATTAGAGGGAAAAAAGAATGCAGAGAAATTGTTTGTCCACCATTGCAAAAGAGACAGAAAGAGTATTATCTGTGGTCATTAATATTTCATTTGTTTTGAATTTCAGGGACAAATCTCAGCATGAAAGAGTACATGTCCTGGGAAATCATAACTCACCACTGTGCTTAATAGATTTAAATGTAAGTTACCTTGCTTTCCATTTGTTTGGATTGCACTCTAAAAGCTAAGTGCACGAAAATTTTCATCTCTGGTATGCAATTAGGTTTCACATGTTTATGTAATCAACCGCAGTCTAATTTAACACAGTTTCTCTGTCAACAATACACACACACGCACACACATATATTGGCTTAACTGGATTTGATTTGTGATCTTAAATGCCTCGAGAGTGACCAATATTCCTTTCCCATAAATATTTGCTTCTGTTTGGTCTTGTATACATGTCTTGATCTATACTCATAGGGTCTTTAAAGTTTCCAATTATTTATCTGTCAATAGATCTTATTCATCAAATTGCTGTTGACATTTACTATAGGATGTCATAAACTATGAGGAGTTTATGAGACAATTGACAAATGAAGAGCAGCAACAACTACTGAAGTGTCTACCTCTGGTTGATACGGCTAAACTTCCTGATAGGTTAGAATCTCTGTCAGTTATGTTCTGTTAAAATTTCGTTGGTGATCAGAGAATACTGTTTTATTGTTGTTTATAAGTTAGAATCTTTATAAAAGAAGTTTCAAATATGTCTTTTATCTTTTTCTTCTTGGTGCAAATAACTAGTCTAAATATATCATATCTATAAATAGTGTGTTCGGAGAAAATCAAAGCTCTTTCAGTTGATGCCACATGATATCAGAATTTGCGAAATAATCATGTATAAAATACCCATAATGTCATGGCATATGATGTTTCAATATTTCAGAATTTTGTTATATACAGGCTTACATTGCATCTGAGGGTGAAACTAGGGAACATAAGTTGAGATAAATGCAACATTATGATATCTTGTATTGTTGTATGTGCAGCATTAAGAGCATGTTCAATAGCTCCCAATTCAAGGAGAACTTAACTTACTTTCAACAACTTCTCACGGAAGGTGTCTTTGATATCTCCTTACTGGGGGCAAAACCTGAAGACTGCAAGACTTTAAAAAGGCTTGCTTTATCCAATCTATCAAAGTCAAAATGGGTGGAACACTATAATTCACTTAAGGTTTGTGCTGGTTACTCTAAACATGTCGTTCTTTATGTATTGATGGATTCATGTATTGATACTTATTAGCTATCGCATACTTCATTGGATGCAGAGATGTAAAAACAGAGCTGGAAAGTCTGTTGCTCTGGGATCCACTGGCACTGCATCAAGTAATGTTGCAAATGTCAAGAGATTGCGTGACAGCCAAAATCAAAATTTTCCAGGTTAATTGAAAACCGTTTTCTTCTGCGTTCAACAAGAAAACTCTCCCTTTCTCTTCCCCCCCCCCCCCACACACACACAAAAAAAAACAAGTGACTGATGCAATTGTTGGAAATACTTTATGTAGACCAGATAATTCAGTTTAGTTTTGCTTAAATTAGCAGCAATTGTGACAATGGGAATTCTAGTCAAACTCTTCTGAATTATGATTTAAAAAAAGTGTATATTCTAAATGATTATATCTATGTAGAGTTTGATGCTACATGATATTTTTTTGTGAAGTTCTTACAAGGAATATGCATGCAGAATAGTACTTTTTTTTTTTTAAAAAAAAAAAAAAAAAACTATTTCAGAGATTTCAACTTATAATGTTTGATATGATTAATATAATTTGTTGGCATACAATGAAAAATGTTAGTCAATAGTATTTAAGTTGTATCATAAGCAACACTTTCATAATTTAGCCGTGGGCACGTGGCACGCTAAACATTATATATATTTAGAAATGGCCGGTGATGAATTTAATAAGCATGGCATTAAATTTAGCAACTATATACATTTCTGATGTTCAGCTCAAGTAATTCGCATTATGATTTGACTGAGGACTCACTGGTAACACTCTTGTGAAATTTCAGAAACAAAGACAACAATGAGAAGCCCGAAAAGGGTGGTGATGAAGGCTGGGTGCGAGGGCAAGGAAGTTATAGAAGATGGGTCTTGCTTCAGTCCAAAGAGCTTATTTGCTTTACCCCCTGATGGTAGCTCGCTGATGCTGGATTCTTTCAACTTTGTTGAGGAGAGTTCTGACCAGGATCTGCTACTGGAGGTGCCATCCAACAGTTCTTTTCCACAGGCAGAGCTGCTGCGCCCAACATTAAGCTTTGGTGCTCAAGCCAGCACCAGTAGTAGCTCAATACACCCACATCTTGTCCATCCCTGACAAATATATTACCACGTTGCTTGAATGGCTATAGCTATAGCCAGAGTCTTCTATTGTATTAGGGTCTGCACATTTTTTGCATATTAAACGCCAAAAACCCTGTACAAGAGATATGATGGTTGCCCTTTTGTTTCATTGACCTTCTTGAGCTTGGATTGCCGAGGGATGAAATATGGGTGGGCTTTTTTGTATAGCTTGATGACAGATTGTAACATATAGCATCAAATGCGGAGTGATAATCTGCAGAGTTTTGTATGCAATTTTAGTTAATGCTTTGTTTGTGAATAACTTTGCTACCAATTTTTTTTCTCCTACTCCTACAAGTAGAAACTAGGAACCCCACCTCCATCATCTTCGGCGTAAGATAATGAAAGGGCCGAAGGACAAGTTTATGGTTGTATGTGGAGGATCTCTACATACTACATGTATCGCTGGCTTGAATGCTTAACTGCACGCCATGGACGGGATATGCCCATTTCTTTCTGTTTGCCTTGGATGAAACTAGTTATGATTTCCGTGTGAATCATAATGGAGATGATATGTTTAATGGAAAATGATCTTTTATCAGAATTAATTGTCCCAATATATAAAAGTTGTATGTGAAGATAGTGCTTTTTAGTTTTTATTATTATTATTTTTATTCCAAAAGCATATATGTCAAAATTTGTTGACGAAAATAATGGTCTCTATTATTTTATTTTATTTCAAAATAATATATGTCAGTTTCGTGTAAAACTACCAATTACCTACGCTATAAGGCATGCATATCTTATGGTTAGACAACAAAGAAAAAAAGACATGGCTATGTTATTCTATCGTGTATTTGCAACTCCTCCCAACAAAATTTAGAAAACATTTAAATAATTTCCATATTTTTAATTAATAATTATAAAATTACAATTACACCAAGAATCTAAAGACGTTTGTTTTGTGGTTCTTAAAAAAAATCAAGTTAACTCGGGTATAAGATTAAATTTGCCAACGTTCTAAATGGCTTATGATTTTAAGATATTACCGAAATGCTAATAAATTTATCAGATATAGTTCATCTAGAGAGATGAGTACATTTAATTATCTTCAATGGTTTATAAAATTTAAGAAGGGCCCAAATCTAACATATATAACCCTTATTGGATGCCATATATAGTGATGTCCAACAAATTATCACAAATTTAAGGGATATTACTGAGTTGAAATTCTAATTTACGCATTGAAAAAGATTGAGGTCAATATTACTTAATTGATAATAAAAGTAAGAATTTATTCCTGTTGAACAAAAGAGTCATAGGTGATTAGTTATGAGAGTTTCAAAATGATAATAGAAGTATAAAACAAACTTTTTTACAACTACTAACTAATGTCCATGGAAATGATTTTTGCATTATATGTTACCTCTAATATTTTTTATTGGGATTTTTATTTTTTAATGTAAATATAATAAAATAATTTAAAAAATATTCTCATGCCAAAAATATTTTTTTAAACAAATATAGTGATTTCAGCAAAAGAAAAAGAAAGAGCGTATAAGCGCAAAGCTTTATACGTGTTTTATTTGTTTCCTTTTTCTTTTTTAGGCCAACGGCCTTACAAATAATAATATGGAAGGAGAGTGATATACCCAGAGTGAGAGAGAGACAGAGAGAGTCGCACGCATATCTTGCCACATTGTCCCGCGCGCTCTTCTCCCCTAATCGTCCCACGTTGCATTTGCATTTAAAACCACGGTTTCTGTGATACTCTCTCTGTTTGAGACGGTGCATCTATGTGACTATTTTCATTTGGAATTCTCACGAATTGAAACTCTCGGAATTGACGGTTTTCTTTTCTGTTCAGGTAATTCCCTTCTCTTTGCTTCAGCTTTAATTTCTTTGAAATTCCTATCACTCTTTATAGGTTTTGCTCATTCTCTCATTACACTGAGTCGGAATTTTATTTTCTGCTACTTGGTTTGGTTTCATCATTCTTTAAGGGGGATTTGGCATCCCAGAAACGCAGTAAGAAATTTTTTATGTACGTAATGAGAAGATCACTTTCATTTGATCCACTTTTAGATTTCTTAGCTTTTTNTATTTTCATTTGGAATTCTCACGAATTGAAACTCTCGGAATTGACGGTTTTCTTTTCTGTTCAGGTAATTCCCTTCTCTTTGCTTCAGCTTTAATTTCTTTGAAATTCCTATCACTCTTTATAGGTTTTGCTCATTCTCTCATTACACTGAGTCGGAATTTTATTTTCTGCTACTTGGTTTGGTTTCATCATGCTTTAAGGGGGATTTGGCATCCCAGAAACGCAGTAAGAAATTTTTTATGTACGCAATGAGAAGATCACTTTCATTTGATCCACTTTTAGATTTCTTAGCTTTTTTAGGGGGATTAGATTCCAGCCGTGGGGTGGTATTGAATCAGAGGGACACCATAATCTAACTCTTTGAACTGGGATTACATGGAATGTGATATTACTGAGTAAAAGATATGGTATACTTGTTGTATGCAAAATTTTAAGCACCTTCCAGTTTTTGATAATTTGTTAAGTTTGTCATTTTTACTGGTTCCCTGCTTTTTTGTTGTTGGATGATCCCTTGTTCACAGAGATAAGATTTCAGATTCATTTGTTGTCCAAAGCTTGAGTACGCTGTTGCATATGGTTTTGGATTGGGAATGGGGGTTGTGGAGAATATGCTGCATTCTGAGTCATTAAGAATGGTTACATCAGTCAATAATAGTCATTCTGAGGGAAGAACTGCGAGGTCACCAATGGAAAATGGCGATTGCACTTTTCGTGCTCAGCCCCTTTATAAGTGCCGCAAAGTTTCTGCCAATCGTGATTTCCCAGCTGGATGTGGACGGTTTGCAACGAGAATTGATGTGACACCAAAGGTAGATACTGCTAGTTTTGATTTTGGTAAGGGCGCAGTTGTTGAGGATAACAGTGATGGAACTTCCAAGGGTGAAGCTGAGCCCCAACATTGTGAGTTCTTAGAAACTTCATTTCCTACTGAGACTCGTGGGCAAACGGATAACTTCAGTTTGAAGAAGGATAGTCCAGTAGTCTCATCCATTCCTGTGGATGGGCCTCCTTTGACAAACAATAAGCCTGAAGAAGTGCAGTTGGTGGATTTGGAAGTACTGGTGGATACAGGATTGACAAGAACAGCAGAAGCTATAAATTATGACTCCTCTGATGTGTCAAAATTCTTGTCACCAGATGTCAATATAGCCCATTCCAGTGATTGTTTGGAGAAGGCCCTGACTAGAAGTTATCTTCCTCGAAGAAGAGTTTCAGCCATCAGAGACTTCCCTCCTTTATGTGGACGAAATGCTCCACGTCCTGAGAAGGATGAGTGCCCAAGCATGAACTTATCTGCGGAGAACAAGAGTATGGGTAAACAGAACTTGGCTGTAGATGACAAGCCTCTGAGAAATGTAGCAGCCACTAGCATAAATGAAGTGGAAAAGAATGTTCAAGATGGAGATGCTTGCAAGGGCAGGCAAGTGGACATCGTTCAAGTTGATACAGAGGAAGTGAAGAGGCAAGATGAATTTGAATCATCTTCTCAGATGAAATTGCGACTGGAAAATGCAAGAGAAAAATGCGTTACAATTCCTCATGAAAGTAATCACCATCAGGTTGAACTGAATTCTAAGACTGTAGTTGAAGAAGAAAAAGGGGATGCTGTACAGTTTGAAGGAAATTCAGGGAAGGAGATCATAGTTTACCCAGGAGTCCAAAGTCTTGGGACAAAGTCTTCAGATGTATCTGGTTGTCAGCGTGGGTTGAAAAGGGACTTTAATGAACTGCAGGTTGCATCAGAGAGGGTGACTGTGTTAGCTCTGATGTCTGAATCAGAATGTCCTTGGAGCCATGGTAGAGGTTCCTCCAATTATAATTTGATCGGTGGTACAAATGAAAGCAAGGAAAAGAAAGTTAAATTTTTTCAAAGGCTTGAGAAGTCTAAATTTGCTATCAAGACTAAAGATTCACCAAATCATTCTAGGAAGAAGCCTTTAAAAAAGAAGAAAGGAAGTACTGCTTGTGAAGATACAAGTCAAATTGTAATTTATGGAAACAATGATGGTCTTGACCCTAATGAAAATATCGAAGAGTTTCGTGTGGTCCAGAGAGGACGTGATTTCAAGGTAAATGTTCCTCCTTTTGGTCATGGTAGTTCGAGTGGGCATGTCTGTGACTCAACTGTGACTCGAAATAAAGTGAGGGAGACGTTGCGCCTTTTCCAAGCTGTTTGTAGAAAATTTTTGCAGGAAGAAGAAGCAAAGTTGGGATCTGTCCCTGGATATAGTTCTCGTAGGAGGGTTGATTTACAAGCAGCTAAAATCCTTAAGGATAAAGAGAAATATGTTAACACAGGCAAGCAGATATTGGGATCTGTCCCTGGAGTTGAAGTTGGTGATGAATTTCAGTATAGAGTGGAGCTTAATATAATTGGCCTTCATCGCCAGATTCAGGGTGGCATAGATTATGTGAAGCACAATGGTAAGGTCCTTGCAGCTAGTATTGTTGCGTCGGGGGGCTATGCTGATGAGCTGGATAATTCAGATGTCTTGATTTATACAGGGTCAGGGGGAAATGTGATGAACAGTGATAAAGAACCTGAAGATCAGAAGCTTCAGCGGGGCAATCTTGCTTTGAAGAACAGTAGTGAGGAAAAGAATCCTGTTAGGGTGATACGTGGATCTGATTCAAAGGATGGAAAGTCTAAGAAATATGTTTATGATGGGTTGTATCTAGTTGACAGATATTGGCAGGAAATGGGGCCACATGGTAAGCTGGTTTTTAAGTTTCAATTGCATAGAATCCCAGATCAGCCAGAGCTTGCTTGGAAAGAAGTGAAGAAGTCCAAAAAGTTCAAAATAAGAGAGGGTCTATGTGTTGATGACATTTCTTTTGGGAAAGAGAGAATTAAAATATGTGCTGTGAACACCATAGATGATGAAAAGCCCCCACCGTTTCAATACACCACTAGCATGATATATCCTAATTGGTGCAATCCCATTCCTCCAGAGGGATGTAATTGTACTACTACTAATGGATGCTCTGATTCAGAGAAATGTTCTTGTGCTGTCAAAAATGATGGGGAGACCCCATTCAATCATAATGGGGCTATTATAGAAGCAAAACCTCTAGTCCATGAGTGTGGTCCTTCTTGCAGGTGCCCTTCAACTTGCTATAACAGAGTTAGCCAACATGGCATAAAATTTCAACTTGAAATTTTCAAAACCAAGACAAGGGGATGGGGTGTCAGATCTCTAAATTCCATCCCTTCAGGAAGTTTTATCTGTGAATATATAGGAGAGCTTCTTGAAGAGAAGGAAGCTGAACAAAGAACTGGTAATGATGAGTATCTGTTTGATATTGGCAATAACTACAGCAGTAATACTCTTTGGGATGGACTTTCGACCCTTATGCCTGATGCGCAGTCAAGTTCTTGTGAAGTTGTGGGGGAGGGTGGCTTCACCATTGATGCAGCCCAGTATGGTAACGTGGGGAGATTTATCAACCATAGTTGTTCCCCTAATCTTTATGCTCAAAACGTCCTTTATGATCATGATGACAAGAGGATTCCTCACATAATGCTCTTTGCTGCTGAGAACATTCCTCCCTTGCAAGAACTGACTTACGATTACAATTACATCATAGATCAAGTCCGTGATTCGGATGGCAATATAAAGAGGAAGGATTGCTATTGTGGTTCTGTGGAGTGTACTGGTAGGATGTATTGAGGACTGCTATGGAGAAGAGGTGATTTCTTGGCTTCTCATTCAAACATATTTATGAACCTTGATTACCATTCTTTTCTCAGCCTGAATGTTTATATCTTCTTTTGCTGTTACCCAGCCGTGGATGATGCTTGGTGTTACTTCTTCATAATTATGGTAGGAGACGACAACATGACAACCAGCCGTGAATTCAACTACTAAGAGCATTTTTAACTGAAAGCTGCTTCATGTATCATCTAAAGCAAGGAAAAATACTTACGGAGCAACTTGCTTTTCCATCTTTTCCCCATTATTCCACTTGTGTTTTATTTCTTATTTTTATTCGGGCTGTTGCTTATTGTCAAGTTCTCCATTTGTTAAGGCAGAAAGAATGAAAAGGATAACATTCTAGTCTAGGAAATTAGGAATGCTTATTTCAGTACTGTCTTTGACAAAGACTTGTCGATCCATCGTTAATGCCAACTATATCATCCATATATTCGGAAGGGTTTGTTTAAATCCAATTCTAGAATCTGATTTTTTCCTCTAGTCCTTTCAAAGACTCAAGTATTTTGTATGAATTTTATTGTTGCTACCCATGTACATATTTAGTTGAATAATAGTTTGCATGAACTGTTGTTAAAAATTGCCCCAGCTTTTGTTGTATTATTTCAAACCATGCTCTACTGTTTTACAGACGTGGATATTGGCCAGAAGTTGACGCATGGCAATGGTACCTCTTTCAGAGGCTGGAGATGCAAAAGGAGAGAATGCAATGCATTGTTTTGGAAGTAGGCCTCTAAAATTCATGGTTAGAATTAACGCCTACGACAATATCATCTACTTTTTGACTTTGTCGTGATTTTCTTTCACCTGCTTGTGACAAGATATGGGATTATCAGCTGCTAACAAACCTATCGTTATGAGCCCCTCCCTCGCTTGCCCAAATTACTTTGATGCTTCTATTATCAGTGCTTTACTGGTCTACAGAATATATGCTTTCAAATTGAAGTTTACTTTCAGCTCTGCTTTCATGTTGTGCTGGGTAGGACAGTAAATAGAGATAGTCAAAATTAGATATAGTCCATTCCTGTTACACTAGGTTTCTCCCTTTCAATCCCCACTTCAGTTGTATTTGCACATCATGTCGCTGGTTCTTGTGTTCTATGAAAGTAATTTTCAGTAGGAAAAAAAAATAATTTTACACTACTTAATGCGGTCCTAGGTGAGGGATCTAGCATTACGTGGATTGTGGATTTGTGTAACTATGGCGGCATAAATTATGTAGCAAACACTTCTGTTTTTCTTTAATGCAAAACAGAAAAGTTTTCGTTGGTTTATTCTAACAACTGTTAACCTCTGCAGTTTGCCCCCTTGCCCTTACAAGAAAAAATCTTTTCTTTTTCATTGGCCTGCTAATCATCACTTTGCTTGGAACTCGGCATCCCTGTGAATAAATGAATCTACCTGTTATTCCCTTTTTTTTTGTGTGGGGGGGGGTTACAAGATACTGTCTATGAAATCTGGGTTGGGAAATATGCACGCCCCGTGTAATAGTTGTTATTCCATTCCAAATTCCCATTATAGCGTATGGCTATTCTGAGTAAAAATAAGGAAAATGATAAATTGTGTGGGGGAGTTATTCACGGAAGTATCTAGATAGGAAAAAATCGAAGTAGTAGATGTATTTTGTTTGACAATTACTATTTATTTTTTTGTCTTCTACTGTGATTTGCTACACTTGTTTTCCNTTTTTTTTTTTTTTTGGGGTTACAAGATACTGTCTATGAAATCTGGGTTGGGAAATATGCACGCCCGTGTAATAGTTGTTATTCCGTTCCAAATTCCCATTATAGCGTATGGCTATTCTGAGTAAAAATAAGGAAAATGATAAATTGTGTGGGGGAGTTATTCACGGAAGTATCTAGATAGGAAAAAATCGAAGTAGTAGATGTATTTTGTTTGACAATTACTATTTATTTTTTTGTCTTCTACTGTGATTTGCTACACTTGTTTTCCTTGATGCATTTGGTAGAAACCTTTCGTACTTAATTAATCATGTGCCAGCGAGTATGATATAATCAAACTTAAATATGACAAAGCTAGGCAACTTCCTCAATTGATTGGATTTGAGAGTATTGCTGGTGTTAATCAAGTCAAGACTCTGGATTTTGTTTACTTTTCCCCAACTTGTCTTTATTTGTCGACATCAGGAATGTTGGGTATGAATTAATAATGACTTCAGATTCAAGGTACTAATTTAAATTAATAGTTATCCTTCGAAGTACAGTACTGACTACGCTTCATTATCAATTCTGAAGCATTCCTTCTCAACAGTTAACAATACCAAGGTATTTTCCTATGGCAGCCAATAAAGTTAAAACTTAAAAGGATACTACTTTATTCATATTCCATTTCAACTTGAAAGTACAGAATTCCCATAGTTCTATTTCACAAGACAAAGAGCACTAACACATACCAGCACATAATAATATTCTTAGAGTGACACAAACTAGCTAAATGACATAATTAAATAGCAGTAGGCAGTAGCACTAACTTTTCTAGAATAAGAAAAGTTCTTCTTAATAAAACTGAATATCCGTTTCATAAGCAGCTCCAGCCTCCCAATTACTAGGGATAGGCATGTTGAGCGGCACCCACTCTGCCCTGCCATCCACTTGGAACTTCAAGTTAATTTGACCACTTGGTGGGTTAGCAAAGTCGAACACAGCTCCAAACGCTCTGCGCATAGGCGTCCATTCTTTGCAGTCCTCCTGCAGCACCAACCATTCACAGTTTAACAATTTATATCTCAAAATGATTTTAGTATCACTTCACCATAAGTTATAAAAGCACATTAAACAATAAAAAAAGCACTTATATAGAAGCACTTTGAGAGTATATATATGTATCATGTATGTGTACCAGCCACAACGCAGCAGCAGTGATGTCGTTTATTCCACCAACATAGAGAACCACAATGGCTAAGTACTGAGGGTTTCTGCTGTGCTCATGGACCTTGACGAGGATGTTGTAAGCGTATCTACAAGGGACCCTTTTGAATTCTACATCAACGACGCCGTATTTGAAGAGCTCCGCAGAAGCATCAGGGTTGCATCCCAATCTTGAGTAGGCACGTGGACTCATGATGAAGTCTGTTCTGTCTCCCTCACCATAATCCGTCGCCACTACGTTTGCTCCATTGTCATCGCAGTATTGTGGTATTTTGCACCTAACCTTAATCCCCATTCATTAAACAATTAAGCATCAACCTTGCTTAGATATCAATATCACTAAACAATTAACCTTGACTATTTTTCTTTTCTTTTCGTGGCCTACATGGTATGGATATCACTAAGCCCATCAAATCTTCATGTAGAAAATATATTTGTTGAGGTACCACTTGGCTGTATTATGAGGAGACTATTATATTGCTCTGAAAATGAAGAAAGCTGCAATATTTTGTTAGTTTAGTGTGTTTGAGTTACCTGATAGCATGCACCACAACCAGATCCATTCATCCATAGCCTAGACACGCCTGCGACACTTCCATCGTTGACCGTCCTTCCATATTCGCCGAAGCCACAAGCTCCCCCTACAACATATATCAATTGGTCAATCATATATGACAATACACAACTAGTGTAATGGTTTTAGAAAATAAATGTGTAAAATGTACAAATGTGCTCCCCTCTCCTAACATGGGTATTTCTCTATAACCATGAAGGTCATTGCTGTTGAGGGGTTTCCAACTTTCAACCTAAAGAATGCAACTTGCTTATATGAGTTTGCACATTTTGGACGCAAACAATATTTTTATGTACTATTAGTACATAGAACATGGTGACGTACTTGGAGTCCCATAGCAATCTGGGCTACCATAATAGGTTGCTCTGGAACTAGTAAAATCGTCCTGAGAGGTACATAGTGCAGGTAAGAGCAGTATCATGCAAACAAGGCCAAGTAGGTCTTTAGAATGAAGTTCCATATTAAATGAAAAATTCTCAGACACAAAGAGGAGGAGAATTAAGGTGTATGAAGTAAGAATTATGAAGAAGAAAAGGTCTTGTGGCCTTGTGGGATAGGAAGCAAAGATGTGGAGAGATATTTATAGTAGAAGCCTTAGAGGTGGTAGCCAACCTTTTCTGCCACTTGTTACAAGGGAAAGGGAATGTAAGAGGATTGGAAGAATGATGTGTACATGTAGACCCTAGCAAGCATGACCCCTTAATTAGGGCCATTTTATAATAACTGACTCAAATTATTATCACAATGGCGAAATGCCTAACTTTTTTCTGGGAAGATCCATGAACCTTTAGATTAACTTGATTAAGTTTCGGAATCTTGATAGAAAGTTTAGCCCAAAGAAGACAAGGGAAAACAAGAAAAGAAAATACTAATGGATACTGTTAGATTCTCTTCTATCTAATTGGTCATTATCCCCTTTTTTTAGTAGGCCTTAATACTGTTAGGTACTCACTATTGATTTTGAACTGTAAATTTTTCAGTAGAAGACACTTCAACAGATAAACAGGCTCGGAAGTCGGAACACCCTTTTGCATTTGATATATAATTAAGGTGTTTGGACTTTGGTGTCATCAGCCACATTGTAAAGTTCTCTCGCATCTGATGATTTCGTAGGGTTGAAATTTTGTCCCTTTTTTTTCCTTGACAAATTTTATCGTAGCTCAAAGGAAATATTTAAGGAGCAAACAAATGTCAAAAAGTAAATAAGAAGATCTATATACTCTCTCTCTGAATTTTAGCTTGTAACTCCAATAAATATGAGTTGATAAGGGTTCTGATAAAACAGAGTCAGACGAATTACAAGCTCAAATTTTATCCTTATCGAGGTTCAAACCATGATAGAGGTTAGAATTTACTCACTTTCTTTCTTATCTTTTATTTAATCTTTATTATATGATTGCTAATATTTAGGTTTCAATCTCAAACTTGCAACACTTTCTTGCTTTTTTCTTATAATTGTTGTAAAGCTATACAACAAGCGAAATAATTTTTTTTGTCCCGTGGTATATGACTAGGTAAATTTCATATTTATGTAGCTTACCCTAATAGAAAATTTTCAAATGTCAATTTGGCAATTTGGTATGCAAAAAGAATAATAGCAATAAACGAGGGAAAAGCAATTCTTGAAAATGTGTTAAAATCTCAAAATATGTGTGCATATTGAAATTATGAGTTTGATTTTCCCTCGATTGTAAAACAAGAAAGGGAAAACTGATAACCATTTGCACCGACCCATAATAAATAGTTTTGAAATCTTCTTATTAATGATGAGGTTATTGTCACAGTTTGTGAGTTGGGTCAAATCCAAAGACTATCAGTAATAATAAAAAATGGAATAAGCTTGCTGAAGACAAAACAAGTGCTTAGCTAGAGTAGCTAGAGTAGTAGACACATGGTGTATTTTGTATGATATAAAAAAACTGGATTAATACACACCCACTTAATACACCCAGCAGCCCATGGTTGGTTGTAAAGCACAAACTAGATCTGTCGTACAAAGTAAAATTAGATAATAGGTCTTCCTCGTATCATAGTTTGGATGAAAAGACTTGAAAGTTGGGTTAAGGGCACCCACCGATTTCTTCGTAGGAATAATACAATACAAATTGAATTAAACTTGGGACCCAAATCCCAAATTATATTAAAAAATAAAGTTCTGATAATAATATACAATATAGAAAGATAAATGCACATTTGTTGTCGGCGTATCCATATATCAAAATACAAATTCTGTTGGAGTAGGTGCTTCTTCATTTTGGCCGCCCATTTGGTCGCTTCTTAGTATACGAAGCTTCTGACAGAGAGAGAGAGAGCGCCAACTCGGCAGTTTTTGAATGCGGATGCAAACAAGACGAGGATAGTGCTTGAAAGCTTTTCCTCATTGACCAAATTATTGTCCTCCCTCTTGGCAAATAAAAGCTTTCCATTCTAATTAACAAAGTTTATAAGTTATGTATTAATTAAATTATAAAGCAAACGTCGTTTATTGTTCGTACAAGAGATAAGATCTGAAGCGCTGAAAAGATAGATTGGTATTAATACATGAACAATTGTTCTTCAGTATAAGTATATTCTATAATGTTTGTGGTGCACGTGAAACAAATGCTTAAGATTTTTTGTTTTAGAAGTATGATTTTGGACGATATTTAGTTCTACTACTAGTACTAACACATTCTCTCGCAAGGTGGTCGACAAAACTATACATGAATACACAATAGTTGATGATAAGAATTTAGTTATAATTAGGATTGTTATCATCACACATATTAAACATATCCACTTTCCAATTTATTTTTGTCCACTCTTCCTTCTCCTACTGTTTAATGTTTAATATTCTGTTCAGCTGCGTATCATGCTGCTTTGCATAGGCCAATGTACAAAAATCAGCAACGAAAATATAATAGTATTCAAAGATGCTATCAATATCAATAATTCTTCCATACAATAAAAAGATCTAGCCATTAATGGTTTATTGAGTTCCAACCACGCCCAATTGATGATTAAGGCGGTCACAAGACTCACAACACACCTAATGCTATCCACTAATCTGCTCCCATATATCTTTGCTTGCTCCGACGCCCAAGGTGTTAAAAACTTGCAAGACTTCAGCAGAATTAATCATAAAATTAGAATTAACTAAAATATAATTATGCTTACAGAAAATTACAAACATGCAGAAGGAAATCCTGCTGCCTTCTTTTTTTTTTTTGGGCGGGGGGGTAAATCTACAATATTGACGCCGAGATTCCAGTTCTAGATCTATTTTTGCCTGGACCGCGGTTTGGCACAGTTGCAGATATTGGTTACTCGTCTTCTAGATCCTCCATTTCACATGATCTACAGTTCCGCAGCCACCATTTAATTAATTTCGTGTTAACAGGATCCAACAGACATATCAGTTATCACCCAAGAGGAAATTTCCAAAGATATATGATTGAAGCAGTAAATATGTTTTTATGGCATTATATACATTATGGGGGTTGAATTATACTCTCTTTCCTTTTCTCTTAAAAGAAAAAAAGAGAAAAAAAAAAAGACGGAGCATTGTTTTAAAATATGACAACCACTAAAATGGGCATATATCGCTCTCCGTTAATGGGCCATACCACTCAAAAAAAGTAAGGTAAAAGACAATGCAAAGGCTAAAAGGACCCGAGTATGTGTAAAAAGAGGTTCAACACGTATTCTGTAACATTCAATCAACTAAAGAGAGATGGAACAAAATCAAGGAAGAGTGGACGACCACCCACTTACACAATCATATTTAACGCCATAGCAGAACTATCAGGAATGCAAATGCAAGGTGTAGGCAAGTACAACAAAAAGGCAAATCACCTACCTAAGCAATTGCTCTCCAATTGGAGAACCGACTTATGCTTGCACTTAGTAGTGGAATAGAAAAGAATAGAAACTAGAGGGATTGTGGATGTCACTGTCAGGCGAAGCCTTAAAAGACTGGGAACCTTACAGAGATAATGACATCACATGCCCAATAACTTCAATACCCATTCGGGCTTGCTTCTTTAGTACAACCATGATGTACTATTCATGGTGCAGTCATTAGACAGGAGAAGGCATATACCATTCTATAGTTGCCCCCATGCCAAAAGGTTACAGCCATGTCTGAATGGATATTATGGCCACAAGTGATCACATTGAAAAGTAATAATGAAGAATTACAAAGTATCAAGTAAATGTCAATCAAAAGTGAACAGTTACTCTTTTCCTGCAATACTGTTAGCGTTTGATGCATTGTGTAAAAAAGTAATTCAATCTTCAAAGTTATTTAAGATTATAATGACTCGACATGTACTTTACCTGAAAACTCCGATAAAATAGCAATTAAAATTGTCCTTCAGTCAAATAAGCTGTGCCTTTTTCAGGTCAGAAACAACTCCACGATCCTCAGGGCTCCTCTCATTGTATAATACCTGCAGCAGAAAGTAATTTTTCGTTTTTTATGGCAAATAAAATGATTAAAAGAAAATTTATTTTTTAGATGGCAAGAACCTTATCTATGATCCCGTACTCAACCGCTTCACTAGGACTAAAATACTTTGGGCGCTGAATATCAGCTTCAATCTGCTCCGGTGATTTTCCAATGTGCTTTGCATATAAATTAACCTTAAAAGCAAATTAAACATAGTGTAAATGAGTTATTATAATAATGTAGACATAAACATTTGCTAGAGTTAATGAGTAAATTCACATACAAATTTCAACCATTTTAAGCATATCGCTCTCTAAAGTGCAGGGTCTGTCAGTCCACATACTTTTACAGATAATAACGATCAAGTGTGATTTGACTGTAGTAAATAAGAAGCATTAGCTGATTATTGTTCTCACCAATTCGGTTTTCACATTCTTTATTTCCTTTCTTGCAAGGTCAACGTCTGTTGCTTGACCTTGAAACCTTGCAATTGGCTGCAAATCAACAGGGATAACATGGATAAGATGTTTGGACAAAAAAAAACCCCAAAAGACATATAATAGCCTTTGCACCAGTTGAGACTGAACCTGTCTTATCATTATTGTTGATGATGGTAAAGCAGAACGGTTTCCCTTTGCACCAGAGGCCAAAAGTAAGGCTGCTTCTCCCCAAGCATTACCAATACAAAGAGTAAAAATAGGAGGCTTGACATACCTGTAGCAGAACAAACGAGACATGTTCATATACACCAAATTTTCTCTGTGGAATTCATCAAGGTGGCAAAAGTTATACAAGAAAAATTAATTTATCTACTCTTTAATGGGTGGGGGAAAGAGGGAGGAAAAACCATAGTTTATTGAACTACTAAATATTGATATCATGCGTTGAACATTTCAATGTAGAAATAGTTAATCCAGAAAGAAAAACAAGGGACAAGGTAAGCAGCTGGCATTTATAACATCTGTACCCAGTAATATGCATATTGCAGAACAAGACCTTGATGAGCAAAACTAGGTAATTACACATAGTCAAAGACCAGCAAAAGGCTTTTTGGTACACCTCGATGAGTTGAAATTTCATAGACATAACAATTTATTTATTATCTTCATTTACAGAATTCAAGACAAATATCAATTAGTAAATCCACACCCCTAATCTGAAGTGGTTATAAACTGAAAATATATGCTTTTTAAATCAAGATAGAGCTCAGGCAAAACAAGGGCATAAACAAAAAGTTAGTTTGGCATAATATGCCAATCAATTCAAGGCCTTGGTATAATTTCAAACCAGCTAGATAGTCACTTGAAAACCCAGTACATGGTGGGTGTTTCCAAGAGAGTAAACAAAAGTGAGACAGGAAAATTGATGACATTATCATAGAAAGGATAAAGATAATTACCTCATAACATCATAAACTGCAAATGCTTCTGTCTCATAACCCAACTTCTCACCACCCTTAAATAAGGAAACAGATTCTATTAAACAAATGTACATTATCGAGATTAAAATACCATCATTCAAGCATATTTTTTATCAAGTCCACAGAGTAAGTGGGAATTCTAAAAACAATCTTTATTAATTCCTAAAACAAATATATTTACATTTTGAAATCATATTTCCTCCTAAAAAATTATGTAATTTCGTATCTTGCATCTACTTCAGCGTCTCTCACTCCCCCCCCCCCAAAAAAAAAAAAAAAAAATTCCTATTCTCTCTAAGCATTTCCTAGTTCTGCATCAGAGAAACTCCTGATCATAGTTCAGTAATATATAAAGAATATTGCATACCTTGGTTGTCCCGGTGGAGTTTATGTATAGGTAAATAGGCTTTTGATCATCTTCATATTGAAGGTAAAGAAATTCAGCTAGTATCAATTCCGTGACAGAAGGAACAAGGGACATGCCCAGGTAGACAATTCGATTTTTGTACAAGTAAGAAGCTAAGTCTGGTGGAGGTTGCTCCCAAGCACTTCCTCTTGAAAAAGGAATAACCTATCCATAGACATAAAAAAAAATTGAACATACGAGCATGGAATATATGTCCAACGAGCCATAGAGGAGTTATGCACATACAGCTGATTAACCATACAGAGAAATCATATAAGTTGCACAATACTAATTTCTGACACACAGACATTGATCTACACAAATCTTTATCTTTGTTATTATTAAAAAAATGATTGAATTTCTCCTTTGTTTTCAGACTGTAGATAGGAATACATTTATAGAAGAACTTTATATCAAAATTTCCGATTGGTTCTGAGAAAGAGGCCATTCAATTTTCAAATGTCATGTTTATTGATGATTTAATATTTTCAAGGTGGATAAGATGAAGCAGTTATTTAAGTTCCCAGCTTCTTCACTTTGAATTAATGCCCATTTTTGTTGGCCATAAAATTAACCCTCCTTGTTGAAACTATGCAAGAACACCAAAATTCGAATAAAAAACGTCCTGGCTAAGAATGCCTTCACCAAAGACACCTGTTACAATTAAGGATCTAGCAACAGCTCTCTTCATTTGTTACTCCCACGAAGCATTTAATTTGGAATTGATTCAGTTGAGATTTATAGATGTTAGCTGGTATAATAACACTATACCATCCAGTTAATCCAACAACAATACTTCTTTTTTCTCTTGAACGAAACAACTAACAATAATCATCTGAGTTATTCCTGGTTCATGATGGCAAAAACAAATAGCTGAATGTTGTTTCCTTCTACACTTAATCCAAGGGTATCCTGCCTGTCAGACAGTGAACTTCAAATCGAGTTTAAAAATTCCATTAAGAATGTATCTGGCTCCATTTCAAACAAGTAATATCCTTAGTCCTACACACTCAAATACATTCATTCATACATTATACACCAAAATCACACACATTTATAGTCTCTTATGGCAAAATAAAATCAATAATCATGGACCAATTGCTTATTTTTTTTTTGGTCAAGAAATCTTGAACCTATGAACCTACTAAAAGTTTTAACTCAGAATTTAGACAGATACTTGTTGGAGTTTCACTTTTTACTCAATGAACTTGACAGAGGATCAATGTAAATCTCATCCAATTTCGTATGAGAAACTTCGCATTCAAATTTGGTTCAAAGTTTGGAAGTGTACCATAGTAACGACGCCTCCTTTACCCCTAGAATGACGAAACGACGATGGATTCAGACATGAAGGTCTCAGCTTCTGGCCACAGAATAAGCTAGAAACGCTGCTGACGACAAAAGGAGCAGTGAAGTTGGTGGAGAGAGATGTTTTCACAGAGGTCGAGGAGGAGGAAGAATTCAAGGCTCCAACAGGGCCTCTAATTCGAAAAGAAGCTGGCGATGCTAACATAGGTTTGTGGAGAGCAAAGCTCGAAGCCGCGGTGGCAACCTCCATAGCTGAAGAGTTCAGAACTCTAGGAGAGAGAGAAGTTAGAATGTAGTCGGGAACTGAAGACAACATTGAAATGGGCAATTTGGGCTTGATGTTCAATTGGATCGAATCATTCTTACAACTAGTCATCCGGCCCAATCTTACAAATTACATCCTAAAAGCCTAGCCCATTTATTTGATAGTTGGGCCTAGAGATCCAAAGAATTTGGGCTTGATGTTCAATTGGATGGAACATATTTACAATTAGTCACTGGCCCAATCATACACATTACAGCCTAAAAGCCTAGCCCATTTATTTGATAATTGGGCCTGGAGATCCAAAGAATTTTTCTTGCTCAAAACACCATAGAAGGTGATTTTTTTCACATTTTAAATACAGAAGATTATGTCCTGTTATTTTCATGTTCTTACCAATGCGAACATACTCAGTCTCTACTCTAGGGACAAAATTAAAAGTGCTCATTAGTTCATGAGTTTAGGTTTAGTATAAACTCGCTTAGGAGAATTAGGATCAACCCAACCACCATGAACAATTGCCTATGCAGGAGACACACTTTCTGTACACTTTGATTCTGGAGGATCCTTTTCTTTTGGAGAGCATTGATGTGATACCATTTAGGCCCCGTTTGGATAGCATAGCTTACAGCTTATTAGAGCTTTTCTACTAGTATAAGTGCTTTTACGTAAAAAAAATGATGTTTGGATAAGCTTATATAAGTAACTTATTAACCCCCAAAAAGTTATTTTTGACTTATTTTATTAAGCCATTTTTTTAGGCTTCTTAAAAAAGCCTTTGCGAAAGCTGTTTCAAGTGATGACCGGCCAGCTCTTTTATAAGTTTATTGGACAATTATACCCCCATTATAATTAGAAATTACATGGAAACCAACTTTTCCTCTCCCTCTTTCAAAGCTGACCATCGACCTTCTTCTCTCTCAGTCCATCGATATTCTCTGTAACTCCCAGTTTCTTCTGTCAACATTTGATACCCTCCATGGCTTCTCCATCTCCATTTGTTGCTTCTGCCGCACCTAGCAGGTATGGCATTTTCCAGATTTTAGTTTTATTTGCTTTCACTTTCATCTCTGTTTCTGCTCCTTTTTTATTTCTTCTGTACCTTTTCTTTCATTTCCGTTGTTTATGCTCTGTTTTTCCATCTCCATTTGTGGCTTCTGCTGCATTTTATTTTGAGACCCATCCATCTCCAGTAGTTCATTGCACAGAGAATTGCACATGAATATATTAACTAGAACAAACATGAGATAGGAAAACACCAGAAACTGGTTTCTGTCAATGTAATAGCTTAAGTCACTGACAGATCAGCATTGCTGATCTGGCAGTTAGTTCAGCAGGTTAGCTAAATTAAGCAATTAGTTAGTTTTACTGATATACCAGCTGTCAATTGGTTAGAGTCAATTGGACAGGTGTAAGTTAGTTATGCTTAGGCATTCTGATCTCTATATATCGTGTAAAGGATTACTGCAGTGAATTAATAAGAATTCATTCTTGCAAACCTCATCTTACATTTTATCTTTTTCTCTTGTCTCTAGTCTTTATGCCTTTCTGGTTTCTGGTTTATGCTTACTGCAGAACTGCATAGTTTTCTTGATTTGATTTCTGTTGCTAAGCTTCATAGATTGTACCATAGCGCTGCCTTCAGCAAAAATACACTAAGCCTACAGCCCCCTATATGAAGCATAAATTGAATTTCAGCATAGATCTTTAATTTTGGAATAAAATGCCAATAGAGTGAAAAATATGATAAAATTGTTGTTTAAAGGCACAAAAACTACATGAAACTACAGCATTCTGTGAATTTCATTTTAGAATTCACTATGGGACTGTAAAAAGCTTAAGCAATACAACCTTATACGAATAGTAATTAACACAAAAATGTCTATGGAGAAGGAAAAAGTGAAAGAACAGTCAACTAGTCCTTGATGGATTACCTTGTACAGCCCTAGTCAATACTCAAATTCCTATTCATCAAGTTGCAAATTCCACTGGAAATTTGTATTGCAAGAATTCTGTAAGTAATTTCTCCATGACATGTTGGTAAAATTCTCATCCAATCCTCACTTCAACCAATCTTTCTTAATTCTCCTTGAGTGCTTAATAACAGATAATGATAGCAATTAACACATTCAAAAACTCTGTGTATACAATTCAAATATGGTGCAGCATTTTTTGCAACTACTATTTTCATAACTGAAAACTTTTCTCAATACTAGAAGCAAAGAGGCTTTTACTTTTCATAAATTGGTTGAAGGCTGAAATATGTACTAGTCTCGTCTTTTTTCTCAGTACTAGAAGCAAAGAGGCTTTTACTTTTCATAATTTGGTTAGAGGCTGAAATCTGTATTAGTCTCGTCTATCTCATGCCATGCAAAGAGGCTTTTACTTTTCATAACTTGGTTAGAGGCTGAAATCTATATTAGTCTCGTCTATCTCATGCCACATGCATTTTGTGCCTTCATATGTGCTTGTTGGCTCTCTATTTTGAGTTTTGACCTATAAGTTGAGAATTTACTTGTATTTAGCTGTTGCATTTTGAAACTAAGAATTTAATTGTTGTACCTATTCTTCCTAATTCATATTTTTTGATCTCATGTCTATACTTTAGCATTTGAAATGGGTATGAATTTTGTTTGTGTAATATTCTTTTGTTTTTTGGAGTTTTGACTAGTTTATTTGTATTTATTAGAATTTCCTATACTTCATTCTCGCACAAGACATGTGGAGATTGATTGCTACTTTATCAGAGAGAAGGTGCTCAACAAGTCCTTACTCATTCGCCACATTCCTTCTTCAGATCAAGTGGCTGATGTGTTTATTGAGGCCCTTCCTGCCACCTCCTTCTTACATCTACGTCCCAAACTCACAGTCCTTCCAAGTCCCTTGAGTTTGAGGGGGGATGTCAATCCTATAGACAAAGCACTAGATTAGTGTCATATGCTAATGTGGCAGGCAGTTAGGAATTAGTTAGATAGTTAGATAGATGCCAGCTGAGTAGGATAACTACCATGACAGCTGTAGACCTTTAGGACAACTGTAATTCAGTTATACGAGTCCCTAACCTATCTATATAATGTAAGGTTCTCATCAGAATGAATTACGAAATCATTTCATCAAATCTGACTTCAGTCTCTCTAAACATTCTTCTCTCTAGTTTCTGGTTTACTTGTTTTCTGCAGAATTCATTTCTTCTTCTTCTTGCATTTATCACTTCTGCTAAACTCAACAGTTAGATCTAAAGCAATATTTTGTTTTACCCCTTTTGTTCTTTCAACATTTTGTTTCCTTGAATTTTGCTAGGGAGCCAGTTATTTATATTGACTTGTTTATTTATATGTATTAGAATGACTCCAAAAATTCATCCTAAGCAAGCTGATGGAAGTGGAAAAACTAGTGGTAGTGAAAAAAAGATTAAAGGTTGATTGGAATGAAAAAAAACACTGTTGTATTTGTGAAAATATGTGTTGAGGAGGTGCATGCTAGAAATAGACCTCACACACATTTTAATAAAGCGAGTTTGGAAAACTTGAAGGAAAAATTTCTTAAGGCCACATGATTGCCTTATGAATACAAGCAATTAAAAAACAAATGGGAAACAATGAAAAAGGAGTGGGGATTGTGGGTAAAACTTATTGGAAAGGAGACGGGCATTGGTTGGGATCCTGTTAAAAAGACAGTTAAAGCAGATGATGCTTGGTGAGAAGCTAAGATTCAGGTATGTGAAAGTTGGTAATAAATTTTTTATATATTAATTTTAAATTATAATTATAGAGGCTCTTAATTAATTTTTAACCTTTTCACATGCAATTCCTGATGTGGATAAATTTAGGGAGGAGGGTCCAAAATACCTAAATGAAATGAAAATTCTTTTTAAGGATATTGTAGCTACTGGTTGTAGAGCTTAGGCACCATCTCAAGATCCAATTGAAGGAGAAGAAGGTGATAGAAACGAAAAATGTGATAGAAATGAGGGAGGAAACATGAATATACCTATTGAACAAAATGTTTACATTGAATATTTAGGTGATGAAGAGGGAGCACAAGATGGGTCCGATGAAGGAGGCATGGATAAGTTGAATATTGAACCAGGGCCTTCTAGGGTCATAAAGGAAAAAGAAAAAAAGGGTGGGAAGAGTGAAAAGAGATCCGGGGCAGCTCAACTTTCAGCTCAATTGACACGTATGATTGATGGCTTTGAGGCACAAAATGCTATTGAAGTTTCTCGTCAAAATAAAGAACATGGCATATCAACTTGTTTGGCTATGCTTAAGAAATTGCTAGGGCTAGAGGTTGGTAGTGAGTTGTTCTTCATATGTACAAGATTAATGGGAAAGATGACAAATAAGGAGATTTTTATGGGATTAGAAGACCCTACTCTTCAACTTGGTTGGTTGAAGACTCATAACATGACATATGTGTCTCACCTTTAAGATATTTTTTTATTATGATTGTGTATTTATTGGCTTGTTTGAATTTGATTTGTAATTTGTACGGTGCAACTAATATTGCAATGCATACTACATTTTTTTTTTTTATGGATAAGTATGTTATTATTTGGAAATTAATTACTTTTTATTTTGATTATTTATATAACAAGATGTATTATAGCTCAAATTAAAGTTTTTCAGATGAATATTCATCCAACGAGATTTTTTTAGATGAAGAATCTTGCAATAAAAATAATATTATGATAAGACATAATAAGCAGAAGTTGCTAGTAGTGACAATGACTTGTGTTGTCAACTACTTTTCAAAGTATGTTGTGAAGAGCCCACGCAAAACTTCCAAGCTAACTGGGCATAAATGGGTATCAGAGATTCTAGATGGACATCATATTCGTTTCTATGAACAATTTAAGATGAAAAAACATGTATTTCTCCAGTTATGCGATATTCTACAAAGTAATTACAATCTTAAGCCAACAAGACATGTTGGAATTCAATAACAAGTGGGATTATTTTTATACATGTTAGGACAACCAGGTTCAGTTCGTAACTCAGAAGAAATGTTCCAATATTCAAGGGAGACTATCTCTAGACAATTCCATCGAGTCTTAGATGTCGTTTGCAACATCGCTAAAGATATAAGTAAGCCTATTGATCCACACTTCAAAGACACTCCTATTGATATTAGAAATGATAACCGATATTTTCCATATTTTAAGAATTGTATTGGTGCCATAGATGGAACTCCTATACGTGTTGTTGTTCAACCGGATTTGCAAATTCCTTACACTGGTAGAAAAGGTACTACAACTACCAATGTACTAAGTGCTTGTGATTTTAATGTGTTTCACATTTGTATGGGCAGGTTGGGAGGGGTCTCCACATGATACTAAAATTTTCAATGAGGTTGTACGTAGACCTAACTTGCGTTTCCCACTTCCTCCTGAACGTTAATGATTTTTAGACATTAATTATTTTTTTTAAGCCTTAAAGTATGTTATATATTAGTTGTTTATTCAATTTCAAATTTTTGTTTGTAGGTAAATACTACTTGGTCAATTCTGGTTATCCTAGTTTCATGGGTTTCTTAGGTCCTTATAAGGGACAAAGATATCATCTCCCACACTTCAGATTAAGGCCAAGAGCAAGGGGAAGAACTGAAGTATTTAACTATTATCACTCTAGCCTTCAATGCACAATTAAACACTCTTTTAGGTGTTGCAAAGCAAGATGGAAAATACTGGGTGCTATGCCTCCATTCTCATTGGAGACACAAGTTAAAATCATAGTTGCTTGCATGGCTTTGCACAACTTTATTAAAAGACATGATACAAGTAATGCAGAATTTGAAGCATTCATGAGAATTTTGAGTTTGCTGATGAAGAAATTATAGATGAAGCAAGGCCTAGTAATTCATATGGGAGGAACCAAATGAAGAAAGTATTAGACAAATGGAGCATATTAGAGAGGAAAAAAAAATTCAGTTGCCTACACATCTTTAGGTTTATTGCCTTTATTATTTCTATATAGAATACAAGTTATGAATTGATATTTCTATAAAATCATAGTTGTTATGCAAATACTTGTCATATTTCATTTCTATTTCTTTCTATTTTTGTCATAATTTATGGTAGATATCAGTTTGAATAATTATATATTTCATGTTTATCATGATCACCAATATAATAAAATAGGAATACTTGTTAATGACAATTTATCTATATGCAAGGTTTCTAATATAACAATCTAAGAACCACTTTGATTATAAGAAATTGTACTTCAAAATAATAATCTAACAACAAAAAATTAAGGCCTTGAATCAAAATATAATGAAATGGAAATTCTTTTTAAGGATATTGTAGCTACTGGTTGTAGAGATTGGGCACCGTCTCAAGATCCAATTGAAGGAGAAGAATGTGATAGAAATGAAGAAGGTGATAAAAATGAGGGAGGAAATATGAATGTACCTATTGAGCAAAACCTTGACCTTGAATATTTAGGTGATGAAGATGGAGCACAAGAGGGGTCCAATGATGAAGGCTTGGATAACTTGAATATTGAAACAGGGCCTTCTAGGGGTCAGAAAGGAAAAAGAAAAAGGGGTGGGAAGAGTGAAAAGATATCCGGGGCTGCTCAACTTTCAGCTCAACTGACACGTATGATTGATGGCTTTGAGGCACAAAATGCTATTGAAGTTTCTCGTCAAAATAATGAACATGACATATCAACTTGTTTGGCTATGCTTAAGAAATTGCCAGGGCTAGAGGTTGGTAGTGAGTTGTTCTTCATAGGTACAAGATTAATGAGAAAGAGGGCAAATAGGGAGATTTTTATCGGATTAGAAGATCCTACTCTTCAACTTAGTTGGTTGAAGACTCATAACATGACAAATGTGTCTCACCTTTAAGATGGGTGGGAAGAGTGAAAAGATATCCGGGGCTGCTCAACTTTCAGCTAAACTGACACGTATGATTGATGGCTTTGAGGCACAAAATGCTATTGAAGTTTCTCGTCAAAATAATGAACATGACATATCAACTTGTTTGGCTATGCTTAAGAAATTGCCAGGGCTAGAGGTTGGTAGTGAGTTGTTCTTCATAGGTACAAGATTAATGGGAAAGAGGGCAAATAGGGAGATTTTTATCGGATTAGAAGACCCTACTCTTCAACTTGGTTGGTTGAAGACTCATAACATGACAAATGTGTCTCACCTTTAAGATATTTTTTATTATGATTGTGTATTTATTAGTTTGTCTGAATTTGATTTGTAATTTGTACGGTGCAACTAATATTACAATGCAAACTACATTTTTTTTTATGGATAAGTATGTTATTATTTGGAAATTAATTATTTTTTATTTTGATTATTTATATAACAGGATGTATTATAGCTCAAATGAAAGTCTTTCAGATGAATATTCATCCGACGAGAGTTTTTCAAATGAAGAATCTTGCAAGAAAAATAATATTATGATAAGGCATAATAAGCAGAAGATGCTAGTAGTGGCAATGGCTTGTGTTGTCAACTACTTTTCAAAGTATGTTGTGAAGAGCCCACGCAGAACTTCCAAATTAACAGGGCATAAATGGGTATCAGAGATTCTAAATGGACATCATATTCGTTGCTATGAACAATTTAGGATGAAAAAACATGTATTTCTCCAGTTATGTGATATTCTACAAAGTAATTATAATCTTAAGCCAACAAGAGATGTTGGAATTCAAGAACAAGTGGGATTATTTTTATACATGTTAGGACAACCAGGTTCAGTTCGTAATTCAGAGGAAAGGTTCCAGCATTCAGGGGAGACCATCTCTAGACAATTTCATCGAGTCTTAGATGTCGTTTGCAACCTCGCTAAAGATATAATTAAGCCTATTGATCCACACTTCAAAGACACTCCTGTTGAGATTAGAAATGATAACCGATATTTTCCATATTTTAAGAATTGTATTGGTGCCATTGATGGCACTCATATACGTGTTGTTGTTCCTCCGGATTTGCAAATTCCTTTCACTGGTAGAAAAGGTACTACAACTACCAATGTAATGAGTGCTTGTGATTTTAATATGTGTTTCACATTTGTATGGGCAGGTTGGGAGGGGTCTGCACATGATACTAAAATTTTCAATGAGGCTGTACGTAGATCTAACTTGCATTTCCCGCTTCCTCCTGAAGGTTAGTGATTTTTAGACATTACTATTTGAATTTCAAGCCTTAAAGTATGTTATATATTAGTTGTTTATTCAATTTCAAATTTTTGTTTGTAGGTAAATACTACTTGGTCGATTCTGGTTATCCTAGTTTCATGGGTTTCTTAGGTCCCTATAAGGGACAAAGATATCATCTCCCACACTTCATATTAGGGCCAAGAGCAAGGGGAAGAACTGAAGTGTTTAACTATTATCACTCTAGCCTTCGATGCACAATTGAACACTCTTTTGGGTGTTGCAAAGCAAGATGGAAAATACTGGGTGCTATGTTAGGGCCAAGAGCAAGGGGAAGAACTGAAGTGTTTAACTATTATCATTCTAGCCTTCGATGCACAATTGAACGCTCTTTTGGGTGTTGCAAAGCAAGATGGAAAATACTGGGTGCTATGCCTCCATTCTCATTGGAGACACAAGTTAAAATCATAGTTGCTTGCATGGCTTTACACAACTTTATTATAAGACATGACACAAGTGATGCAGAATTTGAAGTATTCAATGAGAATTTTGAGTTTGCTGATGAAGAAATTATGGATGAAGCAAGGCCTAGTAATGTCATATGGGAGGAACCAAATGAAGAGAGTATTAGACAAATGGAGCAAATTAGAGAGGAAATAAAAATTCAGTTGCCTACACATCTTTAGCTTTTTTTTTTTTTGGTAGATACACATCTTTAGCTTTATTGCCTTTATTATTTCTATATAGAATACAAGTTAAGAATTGATATTTCTATAAATCATAGTTGTTATGCAAATACTTGTCAGATTTCATTTTTATTTCTTTATTTTTTCCTCATATATTTCTTTCTTTTAAAACATGCTTGATGCCAAAGATTGTGTTTCTTTTTTCGTCATATATTTCTTTCTTTTAAAACATGCTTGATGCTAAAGATTATGGACTTGCTTGATTGTGATTTTGTTACATTAATGAATGTGTCAAATACAAATATCATATGCAATTTTTGTTCTAGTTCTAAAATAAACATATTATGGTTTTTTTGTTAGGTTTACATTCATAATGGAAGAGATTTGAATGCCCTTCCTCATATACAAACTCTAAGAGAATTTCCTAAGGATGAGCTTTCTGCAAAAGTTGTCATGGTCAGATTTATTCTAACATAATGGTCAAGCAAGAGTGTGATCAGAATACTCTATCATTTTTAATGCATTGCTTACAATTAAATATTTTTCTCACCATCTTGCTCCCGTGGAAATGCGAGCTACGTTGTTTGATCTAGCATACAAAACTCACATATTCTAGACATGCAGTTTGGTGAAAGAATAGTAGTAGTGTAGTGTGTTTTCTATCTCAAGTTACAGGCAAATGATGATGGGTTTGAACTCTAGTTCAAATGACATGGCTTATTCTTGGATTAGTAGTGTAGTGTGTGTGAAAGTGATTGATAGAATAGTAGAAAATGAGTAAAAGGATGTTGAAATGGTTGCAAGGTAATATTTGGATTAGAAGTTGATGCTAATTAGTTTTCTGAATTGTTCTCTTCTTTTTTAGCAGTAGAAACTCTCTTGAGACTAAATTNTAGTTGTTATGCAAATACTTGTCAGATTTCATTTTTATTTCTTTCTTTTTTCGTCATATATTTATTTCTTTTAAAACATGCTTGATGCCAAAGATTGTGGACTTGCTTGATTGTGATTTTGTTACATTAATGAATGTGTCAAATACAAATATCATATGCAATTTTTGTTCTAGTTCTAAAATAAACATATTATGGTTTTTTTGTTACGTTTACATTCATAATGGAAGAGATTTGAATGCCCTTCCTCATATACAAACTCTAAGAGAATTTCCTAAGGATGAGCTTTCTGCAAAAGTTGTCATGGTCAGATTTATTCTAACATAATGGTCAAGCAAGAGTGTGATCAGAATACTCCATCATTTTTAATGCATTGCTTACAATTAAATATTTATACGAAATTGGGGCAAAAGTAATCTGGTTGGTGATTGGAAAATATATAATTTAGAATTTGTTCTTACAGTTGCAAGTAAATACTTAAAGTCATTGCTTGCAACCCTTGTGTTTAGTTGCCACCATGTAGTTTGTCTATTATAAGAACTGGTTAAAGAAATTTCTGTTTATCAATCATGGGACATTATACTGTAAAGGGGAGGAAAGATAGAAGAAAATTATTTGATTGTTGAGTTGAGAAGCCATTTTCCTAAGGATGAGCTTTCTGCAAAAGTTGTCATGGTCAGATTTAACATAATGGTCAAGCAAGAGTGTGACCAGAATACTCTATCATTTTTAATGCATTGCTTACAATTAAATATTTATACGAAGTTGGGGCAAAAGTAATCTGGTTGGTGATTGGAAAATATATAATTTAGAATTTGTTCTTACAGTTGCAGGTAAGTACTTAAAGTCATTGCTTCCAACCCTTGTGTTTAGTTGCCACCATGTAGTTTGTCTATTATAAGAACTGGTTAAAGAAATTCATGTTTATCAATCATGGGACATTATACTGTAAAGGGGAGGAAAGATAGAAGAAAATTATTTGATGATTGAGTTGAGAAGCCATAACTAACAACAAAAAATTAACTACTTGAATCAAAATATAATAATTATAGCACTAATATAAAATATTTTATTATTAAAACTATTTTTTTTCAAATTATAACAAAGTGCTTATTTATCCAAACACAATCTTTAATAAGCGCTTATTAATGTCCTTTTCAGTAATTTTTACAATTATAAGAACTTATACACTTGTTTATCCAAATGCTTATAAAAGAGCTTATAAATTTTAAAAGCGCTTCTTCGAGTATGTATCCAAACACTAAATAACTTAATTTAAAAGGAGCCTATGGTATAAAAGCTTCTCCCATAAGGCTTTTTTATATAAGTGCTTAAATAAACTGTTTACCCAAACGGGGCTTAAGTGTTTTATCCAATGAGATTTTTAATATGGCATCTAAGAGTACCACATTACTTTTAACAATCTTGTTTTGTTAGACTAGTTAACGACTTAACGGCAAGTGAGAGACTATAATGACAAGATTTTATATTAAGAGACCAAATTGATAGCCCCTTAATAAATAAAGAACTAAAATAAGATTTTAGTCTTAAATATGTATGACCAAATGGGGCAGGGATATGGGGTTACATAATCACCAGGATCTTGTGAGAGTCATGAATAAGGTGTTTTGAAAGGCAATGTTGTGGAAAGATTCAGTGTTGGGATTTGAGCACAGGCATTACCTCAAACTTTTAATGAAACCTTAGTCTATTGTTTCCCTATTCTTCTCGTGAAGGAAACTATCGATGCCCTCTCACACTGTTTCTTTCTCATCGATAACAAGGGAGTACACTGGCCCTGGACAGAGAATATAAGGATTGAGAAGAGTGTAGTAGAATAGATTGAGAATGGGAAAAAAATAAATGGAAAATTTCAATTTGTACTACTGGATCCTCGATAGAAATAAAAATTATAAAGATAAATGTCTTCAGTTGCCGCTGCCTTTGCCTCTTCCGGGGTTTGGTGTAAGTTTTTGTAGTTTCTCAACTATTTTTATTTCACCCAAGCTCTTGTTCTTTCATTAATCACACCTATTTTAGCCTTATCTTCTGATAAAGGAGGAAGATAAGGTCCTCCTAAGAATTGATTTACCAGGCGTATGAATGCCGGATGGAGTGAAGATGAGGTTGGACCAGGCACATCAGCGGTTAGATATTCAAGCATATGCAGAGGATCCGGACCCAGTCTTCCTCCAAAAGGGAGCAGAAAAAAGAACGTATTCTGGATTTGTTCTGCTGAATCGGAAAGTTTATGATAGGCCGGGGATGAAGTCTCGCGTCCGTGGTGGTTCGCTGTGGGTCACAATTCCAATTGACAAGGAGGATGAAACCATTCAGGTCTCTCAAAATCCTCAATGTTGACTTTTAGAACTACTTGTTATTATTTGATTTCTACCTAGCTTTTATATTATAGTTTTGCATTGTGATTAGCTGTTGCATCAATAGTGGCTGTAGGCCGAATATAAATCATTTTAGTACATTATTGTTTTTTGGACGATCCTCAAACAATGCCTGATCTCTCACTGTTGGTAATGCTGATCATCTTGCTTGGAATGCTAGAAGGAACAAGAGTGCCATTAGGAAAATGTAATATAGATGATTGAGCACTAGGGGTGTTGGAATTGAATGGCTAGTCATGGAGACTCTTTGGACTGATTGAGAGATGAGATAATTGTTCATCATTAGGCATGAGGAATGTCAGATCAGTAGTTTGCAGTGAATTAGGGATGCTGTTGAGGATCTTGAGGATGATGACAAATCCATAGTAAGACCCTGTTGTCATGTCAGTCATGGCTGCCTGAAGATCGGTTTGGTTGATTGCACTTGTTGGCTAAGATCACCAACTGTAAATAATCGAAGGAGGAGGGTAAGCCAGAGAGCCATTAGGAAAAAGATTGAGTTTATGCTTGAATATTTATAGCCCAGTTAATAGTTCACACCTTTCTTGCCACTCTTATCTCCTATTGTCTTTTGTAGGTTAGTTGATTGACAGATTGTGCATGAACAGGTGCTTTAATCCAATTTGAACTGAACCGCTCACAGTTATGCTAATATTGTTTACTTAGAGAAAGTTGAGATCTTTTGATTGTTTAGTTAGCGAAAGCTGAGAACGTGTCTCCTTTGACTGTTTTGTAAAAGAAAGCCAAGGAGAGTGTGTCCTTCAGTAATTGGGTTTGGATCTCCATCTTAAAGTGCTTGTTTGGTTCTCTGTTAAGAAGCCAAATCAAAATGATAGAGTAGATCAAATTGATAGAGTCGAGTAGAGTTTCTATAATAATGAGTGTTGCTGTGCCATCCCCAGAAATTATGATTGCAGATCCTGAGGGCTTGCCCCCTACCCGAAGCCTCATGGAGAACAAGAAATCTTCATCTTCGATTCTTGCTTTGGGATTATCACTCCAATAGGAGCTTTTTTTCTCAAAAATCCTCTCATTCAAAGATTCTACACCCAACCTGATTTATATTGCATTGTCAGAAGAGAATACTGCATGGATGCCAGATCTTTCTTGATGCCCAAAACGCCCTCTCTCCCTTTCACCTCTGCTTCATGTCTATCACTGTTTTGGGTTGAATTTTTTGGTCCAGAACACTTATGATTCATCTCTGTGTGGGTTTTATTGATGTAGTTAGTGTATATGGTTTGGTTAAAAAAACTCTTGATGGTACAAGGTTTATTGCTCATATCATTGAGTCATGCAAGGATTAGCTTTTTCTGTTTATGTTCTCAATTGGTAATTGAGTTTTGATTTTGGAGACTCTCTAATGTTGAAATATTATATTATATGTCAAGGATGTGACCTTTCTTTTTGTGCAAATGCTGATTGCATTCTGTGGAAATGATGCCAAAAGGTGGTTTGTGTATGTCACCAAATTAGTTGAAAGTTAATCCCTGTTAAGCTTACTTTGTGGATATACCCTTTTTCCCATCTCTCGTCATTATATGCTACTGTTATATTTTCTCTACTTCATGATTGTGGCAGATGGCTTAAATTTCTAGTATATTTACTATCATCTGCTTAAATTTCTAGTATATTTACTATCATCTGCCTTGGAGATTCTTATTTAATCACAGATTATGACTCCTATCTTTATGCTAGTTGATTATTGGTTGTTCTCAGTTACAGCTCATGAAAGGGGCTGAGGAATATTTAGGATGCTCGGTGTCTCAATTGTTATTTGTACTGTACTTTCCATTTACTACTGCTTCACAATATCTTTCAAGGGTTTTTATAGTTTTCTGGTGTCTGGTCTTGGTTTATGATAGATTGTAGCTTTTGATGTGTTTGATGTTGGTGTTGCAAGCTTTCATCATGATTCTTTTGTTTAATTGGGTGCTCTCATTAGTGAGTGGAGTTTAATTTACTTCAATCCAATTGTTTACCTATCTGGAATTCCCTGTTGTAGCTTTAACAAGAACATGTTTGATTAGTGATGATTTTTAAAATATACAAACAACTCCTACAAACTTTGAAAATAATACAATATTAGAAAATTAACGGGAACTATCATGTGCGCATCGCATGTGATCAATTAGCTTCTTAATACCAACTAAATTCTAAACCAGATAATTAAATGATGTTTAGTAACTAATTAAGTTGTTAAGAGTTGCACATGGGTGTCACGTGCACATCTCTCTTTCCATGATTGAAGAAGAAACACCAAGGCACAAAATTGGATGCGACTAAAGGGCGATTTTGGAGTTTCCGAAGAAACCCAAATGGTTTCTTTTCAAATTCCAACAAGCATCTTTAGGATTCGGAGGTCGATGTTTCTGGTATCGTTGAAGCTATTGGCGTTGGCTGCCAACGGCGGCGAAGTTCTGAAATGTCCACAACTTGGGAAGCTCTCCCCAGCTTCAATGCTAGAAGAAACCATTTATTTACATCCCAACGATTTTATTTGTTTTTGTTAAATCCATATGCTTATGAAATGAGTTATTGTAACTTACTTTTTTTTTTGTGTTTATATTTAAAAACAATTATAATGATAATTTATTTTTTCTAAACATAGGAAAATAAAACCTTCTAATTATTTTAGAAATTGTGTTATAGAAGAAGTTTAAGTATTACTTTACTGACATTTATTCTGATTATAGTCAATAAGATAATTTTATATTTATTTATATTTAATAGAGTTAGTGACATTGACTTTGAATAATTTATGATTGGGTTTGTATTTTGTAATCTTAAAGTTTTTCTTTTTAAAATTTTAAGTGAGTGGAGTTTAATTTCATAATTTAGTATTTTTTTTTATTTATTACAATTAATAATGACTATTTTGATAATATAATTGTCAATTTTTTTAGTACTTAGGCTATAACTTTAGGTTTGAATACAAAAGTCACCAGCTCTAAGAACAATCTTAATACTATTAAGTCACATGGCATTTGATAAAATTAATTTGTAAAATTAAATTCTTGTTATCATGTTAACAATGTTTACTTAATTAGATATATAGAGCTATGTTTTTTAGTTGGAGATATGAGGACTAGAGATTCGAAACTGAAATCTCAACCTATTTGAAAGATCCCTAGACTAGTAAATTAATTTATTGATTGATTCTTGAGTTTGTGATTTATCCCATATTTATTATGTTTTAAGAATTTAGGTTATATTACTCTATTTTGTTTTGTTTTATTTAGTTTTAAATGATTATGCATATGAAAAACTTTCACATATATACTAAATTTGACTTGCTTAATTTTCTACTGTAGGCTACATTATGCATATGCTTTTTTCTTTATCCTAAAATAAAAACTGTTCCTAGGTTTATGCTTTGTTTCATAAACTCTTTAATTTCAGCATTGACACTTCCGTAAAATTGAATTGGAATTTAAGTATAGCTGTTAGATACATCAGTAAATGAACTGTACTAAATGGAAGAAAACAAACAACACAAGCAGCAGTAAGTGGAAGAAATCTAATCAAAGTATGGTGTGAGTTTATCAGACAGAATAGTTGTGCAAGTCTTAAAATACATAATTTCAGCAAAGCTAAATTTATTATTGAAGACTTATAATCTTAAACTCTCCTTAAAGACACTCCAACTCGCATTTGCATGAGCTAAAACTTCCTTTGATTTTAGCCACTGGCCTGTAGATAGTTTCAGTTCCTCCCCCAATGCTTTCCATTTTTCATAATCCTTGGAGACTTCTTGAGCTGATTGGTCAAGTTGCGATGCAAGAGAGTTCTTTTGGGCGAGAATCTCAATCTTTCGAGTAATTAATTGTTGAATCTTCATTTCAATGTCATATTCTTCTTCACAGGTCTCAGAAAATTTGGATTCCAAGTCTCTAACTTTTCCTTGGCCTTCACTCAACTTGGTATTCAACTCCATATTCTGGTTTTCATAATCGGACATGGACTGAAAACTTGATTGCTTGGTGTTCATGGCTTGTGGAACACATTCTTTGAAGTTTTTCAATCGAGTCGCGAAGTCTTGGAGGATGTTCCTTTGGATAACATCAGGTGTTCCCCTTGCTAAGGAGTTAACAATCCTCTCTACATTGTCAAAAGCATTGGATTCACAGATAGCCTCCAATGACATTTTCAGATATGCATCTAATTCAGTCTTAAGCTCTTGAAGGAGCTCTGGTTGAAGAATCAGACCAGAACTCGATGAGGGGAAACCAGCTGCATTCATTTTAGGGATTGAAGAGATCTAAAGCAAATAAAGGGCAGTGGTTAGTTTCAAACCATTAGCAGTTGTACTAGTGCAAAAGGTGGTGAAAAAAAAAAAAACATAGCTAAACTTACCAAAGGAGAGGTTCTCTTTGGAAAATTTACTACTGAAGTGAGTGCTGAACCCTTCAGTTCTTGAAGGGCTGATGAGATTTGCAGAGCAGTTTTCTTTTCATTTGAAGGTCCTTTCATATGTTCTAGATCAGAAGGTTTGTCATCTTTCTGAGTAATTTGATTGGTTCTTTTATTTTCTTCAAGTGCTTGTTCCACAGGATTCGGCTGATTTTTTGGTTCTTTTACAAAGAATTCCTATGTCAAGTAATCAATAAGCAACAGGAGGGGTCGCATTGTATATATTCAAAAGCTAAATAAAATGAATGGAATGAACATAAACATACCTTTGGAGATGTTTCATGCAGAGAAGTGACTAATGGGTCTTGCACTGAGCTCCTTGTTTCTGAATGAATTGATGAACTTGCTATCTTAGCTTTTTCTAATGTAGGACCTACTTCAACACTTTCTTTGATACTCTGCACAACACCAAAAGATATGTAAGTTATATTTTATTTTCATATTTAACCTTGATATTTTGGTTAATTATTAGAATGTATATTAGATAATGTTTCTCCGTGTGCCTGTTGATCAGTGATGACTGTTTTGTTCATTGATTTTCTGTGCACCACCTCCCATACAAAGATAAATGCTTACCTCTGCACCAACTCCCATATCAGATATCATTTCTCCAATTACCTGTTGATCTTTGCTGGTCAACTCCTATGGGAACAACCAATAAGCAAAAGTTGTAAGTTTAAACTATCTAGCTTACTTGTATTCCCATATTTTAAAGGGCAACAAATTCACCTGTGGATATTCTTTGTGTATAGCTTTTTCTGATTTTGGACTTTGTTCCCCTTTTTTCTTAATACTCTGTGTAGCACAAAAAGATAAATAAGTTGCAACTTTTATATTGTTGTATCTTCATAAATAGAATCATAAGCACGATTTGAAGTTAAATTCTATAACATTATGTACATAAGTAAATGGTACACACATTAGTTTCCTGAGATGGAGTTGAAGTTTCCTTAGCTGGTTGCTCTGAGATCGAACATTTTTGAACAATTTCCTTCTCTGTTACTTTTACACTCTGACCAAGAACAACCAAAAAAANAAAAAAAAAAAAAAAAAAAAAAAAAAAAATAGAGGAAAATCTTGAGAACAACTTAAGTAATCACTTATTGCTTGTGAACACATTTACATCAGAGAAGTAACTATTGCCCATAGCAGTACAGTCACATGTTCTTCATGAATTGATTAAATAAAATCACTACCATCGTTGTCTTTGATGTGGGAACTTCTTTGTCACTTGCTATAATGCTCTACACAGTCCAAAATATATGTAAGTTGGATTTTGCTTTAATAGTAAACCTAAAAATTTAATGAATTATTACAATGTATTATTAATACCATTCCATTCTTTGATTCTTTACCCTCAATAGGTAAGTTCTAGCCATCAATAGACTCATTTTCCAACATAAAAAGGATAATAAATTTACCTGTAAAGATGATTCCCTGGTTTTGAGTAATGGTCCTGTCAATGGATTCTCTATTTTCGAATCAGTTGATATTGTTAATCCTGCAGCTATCTCTGGTTTATGATCTTCTTCTACACTTTGTTGCATTGCTTCTTCAATCCTCTGCTATGAGAAATAGGTAAATTAAGGTGTAGTTTCTTTTGAAAGGAACTCGTGATTGATGCTACTAGTACTTGTAGTGATCAAGTATTACTATTCACCTGTGGCCCTGAAGAAGGCATCACACTCTAATGCATTACTCTTAAACCATAGGATAGCATAGAGCATGTTTGTGTGAGCTATACGATTTTTGTTTCAAAGTGTGTACAGTTGATTGTAAATTATTATATTTGTTAAGATCATAAGATTCTTAATTAGTAAAGAAACATCATTCTACAATTTTACTGATTTAGTTTAAGCACAAAATTAAGACAGAATTATGAACACAATTAAATTGAGGAACATAGATAAGTAGAAGATGAGAATATGATAAATCATATTTTAGATATATCTCATAGTACACAATGATTTTTAGCATATAGGTTTAAGTGTTCTACAATACTGTGTCTCCATCAACTCCTATAACAAGCAATGAATAAGAAAAAACTATGTAATCAACTTACCGGGGGAAATGCTTCCTGTATAGAAATAACTAATGATCCTGGGGATGATTTCTTTGGCTCTGAATCAGAAGTAGAAATCTCCAGAACAGTTGGTTTCTGTGTTTCATCTACATTCTGTGTGGCAGAAAAGAAAAAAAAAAAAAAGTTGGAGTTTCTCTGATGTTGTTACTTCAGAATCATTAGGCATTCTTCTAAGGTTCTGTAAAATTATATACTTCTTCAGACATTTTGTATAAAGAAAAGAGCTTATTAAACCTACCGGTAAAGGTTTTGGAGGTGGCCTTCTCAGTTCTGACTCAGTTGATGAAGTTGCCATTGCTGGTTTCTCTAATGTTGAACATTTTTGAGCAATTTCTTTCTCTGATTCTTGAATACTCTGAGCAAAACCGAATGATGTAAAGAAGTTGGCAAATAAGTTAACTTCAATAACAAACTTCCTCACGTTTCAACAAATAAGAAAAATCTGTGACATTTTTGAAAGGGAAGAAGTATTTCATTCAATTCCTACACCTTTAATGGAGAGGGGGAGGCACTCTCTTGCACTTGACCCCTCCATCTATAGATGTTATAGACATTTGGGAGGGAAACCTCAATCTCAATCCAAACACTTATTTTTATATTATTACATAGAGACTTTTAGGCTTATTAACTTAGTTTTATAATTATTTTAGATCTTTAAAATATGACACTAACATAAATATTTATAACTCTTAGACTATTACAACTGACACAATTATAACTTCTAGTAATCAGCACTCATAGAATCTTATGACACAATTATAACTTCCAGTAACTAACACCACACCACTTATTTTATTTTCTTCAAGTGCTTGTTCCACAGCATTCGGTTGATTTGTTGATTCTTTTACAAAGAATTCCTATAGCATGTAATCAATAAGCAACAAGAGGGGTCCCACTGCATATATTCAAAAGCTAAATAAAATGAATGGAATGAACAAAAACATGCCTTTGGAGATGTTTCATGCAGAGAAGTGACTAATGGGTCTTGCTCTAAGCTTCCTGTATGAGACGAACTTGCTATCTTAGCTTTTTCTAATGTAGGACCAACTTCAACATTTTCTTTGGTTCTCTGCACATCACCAAAAGATATAAGTTGAATTTTATTTTCATATTAAACCTTGATATTTTAGTGAATCATTTGAATTCATATTAGATATTGTTTCTCCATAGTGATGACTGTATTGCTCATTGATTTTCCGTGCACCACCTCCTATACAAAGATAAGTAAGCAAAGGGAAAAAAGGTGAAAAATGCTTACCTCCGCACCAACTCCCATATCAGATCTCGTTTCTCTAAGTACCTGTTGATCTTTGCTGGCCAACTCCTATAGGAACAACCAATAAGCAAAAGGTGTAAGCTTAAGCAATCTAGCATACCTGTATTCTCATATTGTAAAGGGCAGAAAATTCACTTGTGGATATTCTTTGTGCATAGCTTTTTCTGATTTAGGACTTTTTTCTCCTTNCTTGTATTCCCATATTTTAAAGGGCAACAAATTCACCCATGGATATTCTTTGTGTATAGCTTTTTCTGATTTAGGACTTTGATCCCCTTTTTGTTTAATACTGTGTTGCACAAAAAGATAAATAAGCTGCAACTTCTATATTATTGTATCTTCAGAAATAGAATCATAAACACTATTCTTTGAGTTAAATTCTATAACATTATGTACATAAGTAAATCATACACACATTAGTTTCCCGAGATGGAGTTGAAGTTTCCTTAGCTGGTTCCTCTGACATTGAACATTTTTGAACAATTCCCTTCTCTGTTTCTTTTACACTCTGACCAAGAACAACAACAACAAAAAATAAATAAAGGAAAATCTTGAGAACAGAACTTAATTAATCACTTATTGCTTGTGAACACATTTATATCAGAGGAGTAACTATTGCCCATGGCAGTACTGTCACATGTTCTTAATGAATTGATTAAATGAAATCACTACCATAGTTGTCTTTGATGTGGGAACTTCTTTGTCACTTGCTATAATACTCTGCACAGCCCAAAATATATGTAAGTTGGATTTTGCTTTAATAGTAAACCTAAAAATTTAATGAATTATTACAATGTATTATTAGTACCATTCCATTCTTTGATTCTTTACCCTCAATAAGTAAGTTCTAGCCATCAATAGACTCCTTTTCCAACATAAAAAGGACAATAAATTTACCTGTGGAGATGATTCCCTGGTTTTGAGTAATGGTCCTGTCAATGGATTATCTGTTTTCGAATCAGTTGCTATTGTTACTCCTGCAACTGTCTCTAGTTTATGATCTTCTTCTACATCTTCAGGAGTTGGATTATCATTATGGGTCCCTTTGATTTCAGAATCTTCATCGGATTGAACGATTTCGCCAACTAGATCAGATATGTCCCATCCGGAATATTCACCAATTTGGATATCTACAATGTGGATTTATGAACATTAGCAATTAAATTGGAAAGCCAAATTCTTTTTGGGAAAAACATAATAATTCAGGGTATAACTGTCCTAAATTTGTCGCATGCATAGAATAAATATTAAACCTGTACTCTACATGAAAAATATGATGAATACAGTGTAGTGTGTACCTTCATCAAAAGACAAAAAGTCAAGCAGCAATTTCTTAAGAGTTGTAGTTGAAGACAAAGCGAGCTTGGGACAATGCTGCACAATACAGTATTCTACAGGCTGTAACTGAATGCCTAGGAAAAAAATACTAGCGAGACTTGGCAATTTCGTAAGTATTAGATATTTCAATTCTGGAAGCACACTGTGCATGCTCTTATCTGTTCCCCCTAGTTCACCAGGAAATAGTTGCTCTAGCTTAGAGGATCCATTTACCAACAACAGGTTTAGTTTTGGGAATTTGTAGTGAGTAGATATAGAGAAGAGACGTTTCAAATTGCCACAACCTTTCACAAAAACCATGACTAGCTGTGGGAAGCATACTTCTTGGTTATGAGTCTTTGACCCATTTTGATTTTCCTCATCCTGTTCAAAGATTTGCTCCAATTCTTCGCAATCTTCAATGTGTAGATTCCGCAACCGTGGTAGGCTTTTTAAGACAGTGACAGAGAATATACATTTTAATTTTCCACATCCACTGATTTTTAGCACTTCAACATTCTGAAGGCTGAAAATTTGTTTGGGACCCATTAATATATATCTCAACTCGGGTAAGTAGTGCAACGTCAATTTTCTTAACTTGGAGGTCACTTGTTGTCCATCCATGGCAAGTTCTTCTATATTGAAAATACCTTTTCTTTTACTTCCAGATAGAGAGAGTTCTTCCAATTGTAATAGACGCCGAGTGTATGAGACATGGAGTGAGTATTCCAGCTGGTCGCACTTAGTGACTATGAGCTTTTTCAATCTTGGGAACCTTAAATCATGCTCATTTTGTACTATTTCCTCACTTTTATGACCTTGAACTCCCTCATCTGTTATTATATATTTCAGTCTATTGCATTCTACTATCATCATATATTCCAATGATGTCAAGGTTTTAGCCGTAGATGGCTCAAACAAAGATATCAGCATCGGACAAGATATTATTGTCAAATCTTTGAGATTGCACAAATTGAATGACCCTGTAAGAATACAAACAGAGAGAAGAGATTTTATGTTTATTGCTTGAAAATGGGAATTTAATGCTACAGCTATTCCATCAAAAGGAAAATCGAGAGAATTATTGATTGGGTCATAAAGTTTGCAAAAGAGACTCGTAAGTTTTCAAAGGAGGCTACTATCTGTGTATATATGAAGTATGAATGTATCTGAGTTTTGACGTGTCTGTTGATAGCCCTCAAGAGGAGCAGATGAAATTAAAATATTCTTTGAACAATCATTCACTTCATTGGATTTTGAGCAAGGGCA
>QAOA01000811.1:114714-153846 GCA_003255065.1 Cercis canadensis | reverse complement strand
AATAGTTGATGGTTATTTAAAAATGAGGAGACTGTTGCAAAATTATATTGACTCTCCCCCACTCATGCAGAGATCGATAAATGTACGTATCACCTAATGAATTTATCAGTATCTATTAAGTAATCTTTANAATTTATCAGTATCTATTAAGTACTCTTTATTTATTGTTTCATATGGTGTCAAAATTCAAACAAAACAACAAATGGTAAAAAGATAACTTAAACAACTATTAGACTTGATAGTTCTGAGAACAAATTATTAGAAAACATTGCTGCTTGTTTTGAGAAAAAGTAACATGATATAAAGGGTAAATTAAGTTAAGTTCAAAACCATTCACATTATGCGAATTAAATGGACCATCCAAACAGTTTATAGATTATAAAAGCCTAGGCACATTGTTTCGAATTGCTACATATTTTATTGAGAGGGAACTTGTTTTCGCCACAAATAATCTTACTTAAAAATCTTGTAATTTCAAATATCTAAAATTTGGTTTTGCTAAAAGGACTTGTGTTAACTGCAACTGCTAAGGGCTCTTCATGTAGGAGAACACACCCTGTGAAGGACACCAACGTGAGAGTAAAGCCATAACCATTTGTGGGGGTGCTTATTGATAAAACAAACCCTATCTAGGGTTTACTTTGTAATTCAAAATTCAAATTATTGTTATATTTTTTAATTAGGGTTACACTAGATTAGATTTCCTTTATTCAAATTTATTCAAATTCTTTTGTAACTGTATATATACAATTATACACATCAATAGAAATTAATTCCATTTTCCATTCATTCATATCTCTTTATGGTATCAGAGCTAATCGCTTAACAACAACATTTTTCCTTATGGCCTCCAATTCGGAATCTTCTTCTTCCTTCCCTTTTGTGATCATCTCTTCCACCTAGCACCACCCTGCTTCCTTGCTTATCTCTTTTACTTCCGCACATATTCCCCTCAAGCTTAACCAAGCCAACTACTCATCATCATGGGGTACTCTAGTAGATGCCCTTTTCCAAGGCCATGATTTAATGTCCTTCTTAGAAGGATCCAAACCTTGTCCCTCCCCCACAATCATTGCCGACAGCACCACTGTGCCCAATCCAACCTTCACTTTATGGACTCCTCAAGATAAATTCATCCTCCATGCTATTACGTCCTCTCTTGAGCCAGATGTTTTTAATCTTCTTGGCAAGACTTCCACTACAAAAGAAGCTTGAGAACACCTCAAAACCCTCTTTGCTAGCTAGTCTAGATCCCAACTTATGTCTTTCAAAGCCAAACCGGCTTATGAATTTTTTTTTTTTTTTTTNTTTTTTGATGAAATTGCTCTCATTTCGCACTTGTTGATGACCTGGACCTTATCATTTACACTTTTAATGGTCTTGGTCTTGTGTTCAAGAAAATCACTGGTCCTCTCCTAGCTCAAGACACTTCCAATACCTCTCTAGAAAGGGATAAATTGGTAGATTTTTAACAATATAGTTAACCATCAGAGTCCACCACCCTCACCTCACCTCTCACAGCCAATGTCTCCACCAAATCTCACTAACCTCCTAACAAAAAACATTACCCCAATTCCCATTCCAGTTCCAACTCCAACTATACCACCAAAGCCTTTTTCTAACGCCTAGCTCCGTTGGCTCTCCTTCTCCCATCACTGGTCAGCTATACAACAAACCCTGCCACCTTGCCTCCTGCTGCTACAAATTCTTCGCTCACCTCAAACCAAAAAATCCTTGGAAGCCAATTACACCACCATGCAACCCTTCCTTAATCCAAAAACTTGGCTTCTTGACACTGGGGCCTCTCACCATGTGACCAATGATGCTTCATCTGTCTATTCGAAGCAAGATTACCATAGCAATGACAAAATGATGGTTGGCAATAGCACATATTTGTCCATATCTCACATTGGTTCTTGACATACTCCATCTTCCTCTTTTCAACTTCATTATGTTCATTGCGTCCTTAAAATGAAAAATAACCTCATATCTGTGTCTCAATTTTGCAAATTCAATAATGCTTCCATTGAGTTCTCACCTAATTCTGTTTCTGTGAAGGATTTGACTACGGGGGCATCTCTCCTTCGTAACCCGAGTAATGGTCATGTCTATCAATTTCCAGTCCTTGACTCTCGGCCTCCCCCTTCTCCCCAAGCACACCATGCTCAACATCTCTCATTCCCCTTTCTTTGGCACTACCAGTTGGATCATTCTCATCCTATAACTCTTCATCACATTGCTACCCATCATAAACTCTCAATAAAGAATGATGTCAAGGATTGTCTGTCTTGCTCCTGTCACAAAAGTCACCGTCTTCCCTTCTTTACTTCCTGTCTCAAGTCTACAAAGCCTCTTGAAAACATTTTTGCTGATGTATGGGGTCCATGGACTCATGTTTCCATTCATGGTTTCAAGTACTACGTAATTTTTGTAGATCATTACACAAGATATTCCTAATTGTATTTGCTTAAGCAAAAACCTGATGTATTTCCAGTTTTTGTGCAATTTAATTTAAAATTCTTGTGGAATCTTTCTTTCATCATTCAATTATTTCTTTTCATTTCGACAATGGCGGTGAATTCATAAAATTGAAATCTTTTTTTGCTCAACATGACATTTCATTTTACACTACCTCTCCTTATGCCTTTGAATGCAATATCCTAGCCGAAAGAAAGCATGGGCATATGGTTGAAACTGGTATTTCTTTACTGCATTATGCTAATTTGCCATTAAAATTCTGGTCCTATGCATTTTTAATAGTCACTTACCTAATCAATCACTTACCCACTCCTGTTCTCAACATGTCCATGCCTTTTACTCAATTATTTAACCAAAACCTTAATTATTCCACCTTAAGAGCATTTGGGTGCTTGTGTTAATCTTGGTTGCACCCTTACTCCTCAAACAAACTAGAACCACACTCCATTTAATGTCTTTTCCTTTGTTATTCCACTAATAATAATGCTTTTATTTGTTATGATTTTATTCATAAAAAAAGTACTTATCTAGGCATGTGAAGTTTGTGGGAACTACCTATCCCTACTTGGCCAAACACTCCCTCTCCCTCTCCCTCTCCCTATCCAAATATGGACATTATCCCCATCATCTATGTTCCCCAACCCCTATCAAACTCTATCTCCAACAACTCCCTTTCTCCAACTTCCTCACAATCCCCTTCCCTCTCTCCCTCAACCTCTTTTTTATCTTCACATTTAAATACTTCCCAACCTATGTCAAACTTTATCTCCNTCTCCAACAACTCCCTCTCTCCAACTTCCTCACAATCCCCTTCCCTCTCTCCCTCAACCTCTTTTTTATCTTCACATTTAAATACTTCCCAACTTATGTCAAACTTTATCTCCAACAACTTCTTCAACTTCCTTGTCATCCCCTTCCTTCTCTCCTTAAACCTATTCTTTATCTTCCTACTTCAATACTCTCAACCTCACTTATCCTCTACTTCCCATCTCATTCCACCTCCTTTTTATCTTCAAATTTAAATAATTACAAACCTTCTTTATCCCCTACTATCCAATTCCATCCCAAATCTTCTGCCAACAATTCTTTACCTTCTTCAAACTCCTCTCTCTAACCGAATACCAACTCTTATTCCCAACCTATCATTTTTTCCTCATCCTTACCCTCCTAACCGAACCCTTTTCTTTCCCCAGATAATAATTTATCCTCTACCCTACCTCAACAACCTTCAAATAAATCACAATCCCTATTACCCCATAACTCTTCTCCTTCCCCTAAACCTAATTCCTCCCACTTAATCCATACACCCCCTTCTCTCTCTCTCTCTTCAGCTGTCCACCTTCTTCCTCCCTCCTAAAGAATTATCACATGTTCCCAAAACAATATCTTCAAACCTAAAAAACTCTTCACCTTTCAAGCCACAAAATATCCTATCCCTCCTTCCCTAGAACCCACCTACCTTACCCAAGCCCTAAAATCCTTTGACTGGGGCCTTGCTATGTCCTATGAGTTTAATGCATTGCTAAAAAATATACTTGGTCTCTTGGTTCTCCACCCTCCAACGCCAACATCATTGGTTGTAAATGATTTTACCAAGTCAAAAGGAAACTCGATGGCTCCATTGACAAATACAAGGCTCGCCTAGTTGCCAAGGGCTATTCTCAATGCCCTGGCATTGGCTACAAAGAAAGTTTTAGTCCAGTTGCCAAACCACAGACCATCAAAGTTGTCATCTCCATTGCTCTCCATAATCAGTTGTCCCTCAAGCATATAGATTTGAATAATGCCATTCTGCAAGGCATACTTCAAGATGAAGTCTACATGGCACAACCCTCGGGTCATGTTGATCCGGTTGAGATTATGGTTGTCTTTGAATTGTGAGTTTGATACTTGTGTTTGACTATAAGTTATGATTATGTTAGATGTTTAATTATTTGTGAAATAGTTTGAGTAAGTTTTAAATACTTTTCTTTGTTTTGTAGTCATTTTTGATTATTTTATGAACCATATGATATATTGTACTTAAGTTATAAATTTTTAAAAACATGTTTTTAGTGTAACCGATTAGATAGTTTGGGCCAAATGGAGCCTAGACGGTGGAAGAGCCAAGGGAGGTCAGGTCATTTGACAGAAATGGAAGGTTTTTCCCCTATTAGAGAAGGCCTTAAGAAGTAAAGGGGAAGTGCATTAATTCTTGAAAAAAGAGGGAGTGATTCCTCTCTCTATGGTCAAGCTGCTACGCCCTTATATAAAAAATGAAAACAAATTAATTCAATGAATAGATAGAGTTAACGATACTTTAGACATCGGTGCCTATTCGTTTATGAGGTCGAGCAAAGTACCAATTGTGAATAAGCCCCCTTTCTATTACATAACCTAAAAAAGCTATAAGCAAAGTACCAATTGTGCACTCCGCTCGGTGACTAGGAAGTAGGGCTCATATTGAAAATTTTTCCCCCCACCAACTTTCAATACTAGTTGTTACATTACATTACCATTTTTCCAATATCATAGAATAACATGGCCTAGGGCTAAGGTAACTCAAGTTGGAGAGCCGTATTATAGGTGACCTTATTACACGGTTCAAATAGCACTTCTATATGTGATGCAAGTGAATGTCTACAAAAAAGCTATATCTAGGATGAGTTCTTTGTTTTGTTGTTGATCGTATTTATGTTTCTACGATGACCCAAGAACACGCTCATTCTTCAGCCATAGAAAAACTTTTGAATTGCAAGGTATCATTACGAGCTCAATATATACAAGTGTTGTTCTGTGAAATAACTTAAATTTCAAACAATTCACTTGCTTAAACCATTCATGCTATGGATGTGAGAACATCAATTTCGTCCCTATGGGCTTTTAAGGAACGGGAGAATTCTATGAAAGAGTCTTGGGAGCAAGGATGCTCCCAGTTTCATACGACCAATTGGAATGGGACAATCTACCTTTTGGCTTATGTTGAGATATTGTTTCCTTCACACAACAATTTGCTTCTCGTATCGACAAAATAGAAGAGATGTCAACCGGCAACCATATTTGGAAACAATGATTAATAGATATTGGTATTGTCACTGCATAGTTCTGCGACATAAAGATAGTGATAGTAATATGGGGGGAGTTCCCATCAGGCAACAACATTTTTGTCTGACCTTACATAAGCATGCATATTATTTCAATCAAGACTTGATGAAGCCTTATTTTAGTAAGTAAGCAAGGAAACTACCTTAGACCTTACGTTAGAAGAGCAAAAGGCCCAAGACTAGGGTGAGTTGAGGGAGAACAATATAAATGAGCAAATGTGTGTAAGCCAGTTAAACATGATTGTTCTAGGCGGGGCGGGCCACCTACCTTCGAATGGTATTGGTCACCTATGGACCGTGAATAAATTCACCTCTAGCCTCCGGGCATGTTAAAACTGCATGAGTTCATCGAGGTGGAACATAATTCGCCAAAATCGACATAGGTTAAGTCCTATTGATAGAACATGGTGAACCTATCTTTTACCATATGAAAGTGATGTGGGCACTTAGAGATGTGGGTAGAGGAAGCCTCAAAAAGCAAAGGTCGAGCTATCGGTCACGTGACCTGCACTGACTTGGTGGCTGACTAGGCTTTTTCCTTTATCAAAGCAAATTAGCTCCCATTTTTGTTATCCATAAGTCGCTTGAATCGGGCAAGTAGAACTTTGATATGATAGGCCAGGCCCACCTTCCCCTTATCCTTTATGTTTGGGAATAAGATCTACCCAAGAGCGAGTGGTGGTACGAAAACGTTATGCGCCCCCTTTACCAATAAAGGAAAGAAAGCCTCAACCAAACCATATTCTTGCATGCAAATGTTGCTAAGTGTCTAACTTCATTAGTCATAATTCCTTGTTGCGGCCAGTGCTTGTTTGCACGTGCAAGAATCAACCCAACAAACAAGGAAAAGATGCATCTCAGGATTGTTCAAGCCGTATAAAGGGAAACTTTCACTTACCATTTTTGTTTTGGAAAGGGGGGTTGCGGAGAAGCTCGACAGGGTCCCTCATTGACTTGGCCCAGGCCTAAGTGAAAGTGAAGTGGTAGGCCTAACCAGGGTTATGCTAGGATTCGTGAAAAGCAACACCTTATGATGTTTATGACCAATTGGATCCTGACATACCAATAAGTACCAGAGGAGATGTTAATGATCGTTACTGTATCTGTATTGAAGAGATGGGACAAAGAATTAGGATCATTGTGTAATGTCCCTAATGAAATTATCAAAGCCGATGATCGTAAGTTATGTCCTCCATCATAATGTCGAATGAAACTATCCAAGAAATCATGCGCCGTGTGAAATGATCATTGTCGTTCTTAATCGAGACTCAAGTTAAGCTCCAGTTAGAAGTAAAACATCCTAAGGTTGGCGCATCTTGTTAGGGGTGGAGAAGCATTAGGAACTCCAATTTATTTCTTTGGAGCCATTTGTTTTCCCGTCCCTGCACCCTGACATAGCACTTCGCTTTTGGGTCTTCGAAAGAATCAACTGACTTCTCTTTTCTTCATTGATCTACGGGGAAAAGTCGTCTACTAGTTGGGAAGCTAAACATCAAGTAAGTGGCTTGATGAAGATAACTAAGTTGACACACCAGAGTTGGCTATTGGCACAACAATATGGTGCCTTACTACACTATAGGCGAACACACGATAGCATTTGCGGTGGTGCTTCAGGATTCCAATGTACCACATCTAATATCAAAATAGTTTTGCTAGTGAACCATTGTCGTCCCCATTCTTGATTGAGTTGGAGTGCAACCATCGTATCCATTAAACTAGTTAAAAGCTCTCACTTTAGGTAGAAGAACTAAAAGAAAAAGACCAAGAAGTGCAACAGCATAGGAACCACTAAACCCTTTACTAGTAAAGGGAAAACAGAAGTGCACTCTCGCGCACAATCTAATAAGTCCCCTTACTCTAACAAGTAAGCAAGTAAACTCCTTTAACTTAAGCACTAAGTAATCACTCAAAGACCTTCTCCATTCTCTTCTTCTATTTTCCCCCATTCCTTCTCCATTTTTGGCCCTAATCTCTATTCAACCATAATTCTTTGTGAATTAGTTTGAGTAAGTTTTAAATATTTTTCTTTGTTTTGTAGTCATTTTTGGTTATTTTATGAGCAATATGCTATATTGTACTTATATTATAAATTTTTAAAAACATGTTTTTAGTGTGACCGGTTCAACTGTTTGGTCCAACCGGTCTGACCGGTCATATTTTGTCACATTGATTCACTCACCATTCCAATTTTTAAAACATTGGAAAAAATGGAGCCCGAATGGTAAAAGAGCCAGGGGAGGCTAGGTCATTTGGCAGAAATGGAAGGCTTTTCCCTAATTACAGAAGGCCCTAAGAAGTAAAGGGGAAGTGCATTAATTCTTGGGAAAAAAGGGTGCGAGTCCTCTCTTTATGGTCGAGCTGCTATGCTCCTATATAAAAAATGAAAACAAGTTAATTCAATGAATAGATAGAGTCAATAGTACGTTAGACATTGTTGCCTATTAGCTTCTGAGGTCGAGCAATTTCAATTTACAAATAAATGCTAAGATGGGCGACCTTGAATTATGACGCATGCGAAGAGACCCACACGTATGATTTTTTGGGGGATATGGTCGAAAAACTAGCCGAAGCCCACTAATCTAGAAGGAATGGAAAATTAATAGAGTACAAAACTTATATTCAAGTTTTAGCTTATTATGATCATTAAGTGGGCGATCATGGACTCACTGAATGAATTCCTTCATTTCTTTCGGGCGTAACAACATCATGTCATAGAAGGAGACAATAGGTGGAGTCAATGATCCGTTAAGACTAACGTATATACAACTACATCCCTGAGTGGTAGTCAAACGAAGGCGTGAATGCAAGATGCCAACGGAATGATCAACCAGACAGAGGCTAGAGCTACTTCCTTCCCATTGCGAATTAGGTCGATCCATTCTTTGCAAAGCATAATTGCACACTCAAACGATCTTTGCCAAGAGATAGGAGCACTCAATGAACCAGTGAATTACATTTTCTTTTGGATAGTTGTGTAGGACAAAGGGCTTGTGGGTTGCGAAAGACTAGAGAATGGGTTGAGTAAACTCCAATGGGGCCAAAAAAAATAAGACAAAGCTTTACTTAGTTAAGGCTTTTCATTTTATTAGTATTGATTTTTTTCTTAGTGAGTGGAAAAGAAGAAGCCTGGGTACGTTACAAAAAGGGAAGGTAGAGGGAGTACTTTGAATGGTGAAGGGAGGCAGTTGAGCTNGGAGACAATAGGTGGAGTCAATGATCCGTTAAGACTAACGTATATACAACTACATCCCTGAGTGGTAGTCAAACGAAGGCGTGAATGCAAGATGCCAACGGAATGATCAGCTAGACAGAGGCTAGAGCTACTTCCTTCCCATTGCGAATTAGGTCGATCCATTCTTTGCAAAGCATAATTGCACACTCAAACAATCTTTGCCAAGAGATAGGAGCACTCAATGAACCAGTGAATTACATTTTCTTTTGGATAGTTGTGTAGGACAAAGGGCTTATGGGTTGCGAAAGACTAGAGAATGGGTTGAGTAAACTCCAATGGGGCCAAAAAAAAATAAGACAAAGCTTTACTTAGTTAAGGCTTTGATTTTATTAGTATTGATTTTTTTCTTAGTGAGTGGAAAAGAAGAAGCTTGGGTGCGTTACAAAAAGGGAAGGTAGAGGGAGTACTTTGAATGGTGAAGGGAGGCGGTTGAGCTAATCTAGATTTCCAACACCTTAAGAAACTAATCGAGATAGATGACAACACCTTTTTTCCTCTTCTCCTTATTGGAGGGCAATCTTCACTTACGGCCTTCACCTCCTACTCGGTCCTGAAATAGAACCTAGCCCCCTTACTTTAATAAGTAAGTAAACTACCTTCTGATTAATTCATTTCTGTAAGCAAGAGGGCCCACAGCTAAGCCCCCTCTTTTATTGTGTAACCTAAAAAAGCTATAAGCAAAGTACCAATTGTGTGCTCCACCCGATTACTAGGAAATAAATTAGTTTGTGGTTTTTTTGAAATAACGAGGTCACTAAGTATGAAGTAGGGCTTCTATTGAAAAACTTTCACTACACCAGCTTTCAATACTAGTTGTTACATTATGTTACCATTTTTCTAATATCATTGAATAATAGGGCCTAGGGTTAAGGTAACTCAAGTAGGAGAGTCGTGTTATGGGTGACCTTATTGCACAGTTCAAATAGCACTTTTGTGTATGATGCAAGTGAATGTCTACAAAAAAGTTGTATCTAGGATGAGTTTTTCGTTCTGTTGTCGACCGTATCTATGTTTCTACAATGGCCCAAGAACACACTTATTCTTTAGTCGTAAAGAGACTTTTGAATTGCGAGGTACCATTACGAGCTCAATATATACAAATGTTATTCCATGAAATAACTCGAATTTCAAACAATTCACTTGCTTTAACCATTCATGCTATGGATGTGGTAACATCAATTTCGTCCCCGTGGGCTTTTGAGGAGCGGGAGAAATTGTTAGAATTCTATGAAAGAGTCTCGAGAGCGAAGATGCTCCTAGTTTCATACGACCAATTGGAGTAGCACAATATCAACCTTTGAGATATTGTTTCCTTCACACAACAATTTGTTGCTCATATCAACAAATTAGAAGAGATGTTAACTAGCAACCATATTTGGAAACAACGATTAGTGGATATTAGTATTGTCACTGCACAGTTCTGTGACATGAAGACATTGATAGAAATATGGGGGGAGTTCTCATCAGGCAACAACATTTTTGCCTAACCTTACTTAATCATTCATATTATGTCAATGAAGACTTGATGAAGCCTTACTCTAACAAGTAAGCAAGGAAATTACCTTGGACCTTACGTTATAAGAGCAAAAGGCCTGGACTAGGGTGAGCTGAGGGAGGACAACATAAGTGAGCAAATGTGTGTAAGCCAGTCAAACATGATTGTTCTAGGCGGGGCGGGCCACCCACCTTCGAATGATGTTGGTCCTATGGACTGTGAACGGATTCGCCTCTAGCCTCTAGGCATGTCAAAACTGCATGAGTGCATGTGCATGAATCAACCTAATAAATAAGGAAAAGATGCCTCTTGAGATGATTAGAGCCGTATAAAGGGAAACTTTCACGTGTACCTTATGATGTTTATGACCAATTGGATCTTGATGTACCAGTAGGTACCAAAAGAGATGACTACGATCGTTACTGTCTCCGTATTGAAGGTATGGGACAAAGAATTAGGATCATTGTACAATGTCCCTAATGGCATTATCAAAGTCAATGATCGTAAGTTATGTTCTCCATCACAATGTCGAATGAAACTATCCAAGGAATCGTGTGCTATGTGAAACGAATCATCGTCATTCTTAATCGAGACTCAGGTTAAGCTTCATCTCAGAACCTTGTAGGGTTAGGAGTAAAGCATCTAAAGGTTGGCACATCTTGTTAGGGGTGGAGAAGCATTGGGAACTCCAATTTATTTCTTTGGAGCCGTCCCCAACATAGCATTTTGCTTCTAGTTCTTCGAAAGAATCAACTGACTTCTCTTTTCTTCATTGATCTGGGGGAAAAGGAATCGTCTACCAATTAGGAAGCTAAACATCAAGTAAGTGGCTTGATGAGGATAGCTAAGCTGACACGCCAAAGTTGGCTACTGGCACAACAAGGTGGTGCCTTACTGCGCTATAGGCAAACGTGCGATAGCATTTGTAGTGGTGTTTCAGGATTTCAATGTACTGCATCACGGCGGACCACTATCGTCCCATTCTTGATTGAGTTGGAGTGCAACCATCTTATCTACTAAACTAGCTAAAAGCTCTTGCTTCAGGTCGAAGCACTAAAATAAAAAGACAAAGAAGCGCAACAACATAAGAACCACTAAACCTCTTACTAGTAAAGGGAAAACAGAAGCGCACCATCTAAAAAGTCCTTTTCCAAGTAAACTCCCTTAGCTCAAGCACTAAGTAATCCCTTAAAGAAAGGCATTTTCATAATAATAAGGTAAGCTTCATAACTCCAACCTAAACAAGGCATTTTTTTTTTCCTTTTTTTGAGATTGGGTTGGTGGATTCAAGAGCCTCGTAGTAGGCTCAACCAACCTCCGGCAGGGAGAAGGCTGCCTTTAGAAGCAAAAGGTTGGGAAACCAAGACAAAGCTTCGCGTTTTCTTATTGGGTAGAAGTAGCACAAAAAGAGGGATTAGCATTATTGACCCAATGATAAACCACTAACACCTTCCTCGTTGGAGCTCCGTGCACTAGGAAAATGCTCTAGCGACGGGAAACCGACCATTAGTTACAAAGCTCCAATAAGGTATCGATTAGAGTCTATGGTTAAGGCTCTAGGTAGTTTTAGAATCTAGTATTTAGGGTTTAATGTCTAGGGTTCACATTGTATGGTTTAAGGCTTTAGGGTTTACATTGAGGTTAATGATATATGGTTTAGAGTTTAAGGTCTAGGTTTAAGTTAAAGGTAAAGGGTATGTGATTTATGATTTAGGGTCCAGGGTTAGAGCTTAAGGTTTAAACCTTTAGAGTTTATGATTTACAATTTAAGATTTAGGGTTTAATGTCTAGAGTTTAGAATTTATAATTTAGGATTAATGGTTTAGTGTCTAGAGTTAGTGTTTAAGTTTAAACTCTAGGGTTTAGGATTTAGTGTCTAGGGTTAGATTCTAGAGTTTAGGGTTCAAGGTCTAGGGTCTAAGGTTTATAATTTATGATTTATGATTTAGGGTCAAGGTTTAGGGTTAAAGCTATAGGCTTTAGGGTTTACAAAACTAAAACTGACTCACAGGACAAATGCAATTAAATTATGCATATAACTCCTAAGAGCATACAATGCATTGAGTAGAACAGAGTAAAGCAATAATATAAACAAATGTTACATAGTAACAATTCAAGGAAAATTTATACAAGAAAATGGAAGAAAGCAAGAAGTCAAGTTTTCTCTTGGTCATAGGCATGCAATCACAGGAAGAATTACTAGAAAATCTATCTACAAAACAATATAAATCGTTAGCTTCACTAGAATTGAAGCTTAGCTAAGGGCTGACTGTCCCATAGACAGATAATCCTTAAAACAATCTTGTATGCATATGATATAACCCTTACCTTAATTAAGGTTCTGCCAAATCTTTTATCTTCCTCTACTCTCTGTTATGCNCATGCAATCACAGGAAGAATTACTAGAAAATCTATCCACAAAACAATATAAATCGTTAGCTTCACTAGAATTGAAGCTTAGCTAAGGGCTGACTGTCCCATAGACAGATAATCCTTAAAACAATCTTGTATGCATATGATATAACCCTTACCTTAATTAAGGTTCTGCCAAATCTTTCATCTTCCTCTACTCTCTGATATGCACTTCATGCTCTTTTAGCTTAGGGAAAACATCAACCATCACTTTTATCACAACATTTACAAGCATGGATACATTGGGAACAAAAAGGCCTATTTAGAATAATATCTACTTACAAATTCATGTTTACTTAAGGTAATAACACTCTAGACATCTTGTCAAATCTAACGATGTGAAAAATTGTTTGATTAAGTATATTTAATGGGAAATTTAAAATGAACAAAAAGTTATAGAAATCCTTACAGCTCTAGGACGCCATAGAAAATATGACTTCAAAAACAACCCTATATGCCATATCAACTTTATCTACATCATCCACTCAAACTTGCACAGAATAGGGTCGAGCACCTACAAATAAGTTATGACAATACTTAAATATATGATATATTATCAACCATTTGAAATTGAAAGTGAATTGACATGTGGGAAGCAATATATTCATTGGTTAATGACCTTAAAATCTACAAAAAGAAAATCCAGTAAGACAATATTTTATCAATAAGCACTCAAAATTGTGCACATATGTAGGCTTTGGAAAATGCTATAGGAAATACATGCCAGATAGTATGTTGCATACTAATAATCATTTAGAGACTAATGAGCTAAAAATTATAAAGGAACAAGAGAAGCATTCAACATTAGCAAGTTAGTTTTACTGTTTCTTTATGCAGATTCTCTTCAAAGTCAAAAATAAACTAATTGTCGATAAAGAGTTGTCTAAACATATGAGATAAGAAATTCCAGCTTTGATGGAATACAAAAGTTGAAGTTCATCCAACTAAAGGTTTATTCCATAGTTCTATATAAACTTTAAAAGNTTCATCCAACTGAAGGTTTATTCCATAGTTCTATATAAACTTTAAAAGAAAATATAATATTTTAACATTATATGTCCTTTCTCTTCTTCTCAATCATGTGTTAGGACCTTCCCTTTATGAAAGGAGCGATGTACCAATAACACTAGAATAGAAGAATAAGAATTTGAGTACAATATAATTTAGGTAATGCAAATGAAAAATATGAAGAACTTCTAATACTATCACCAACTTACCAGTTGAATAGAATAAAAAATAGGCAAGGAGACATTAGTGCCATAATTGCTCATTTTGTTCTGAAGTATAAAGGTCAATCTTTCGAAGGCCATGCCTGTATCAACATGCTTTGAAGGCAAAGGTTTGAGAGATCCATCAGCCTCCCTATTGAACTATTAAAAGACAGAAAAATATAAGACAACAATAAGTCAAGAAAAATTTCCAGCAAGCTATTCACCCAAAAGTAATTAGCTACAGGTTTCCATGTGACATAAAAAAACGTTGGCATCTTTGGGTGAATTTTGTGCCCACTGTAATAAACCATACCCCTAGGGAGATTGCAAACAAATACAAGAAATCATTTATATGTTTACACCTATGTTGCATGGATACGGGTACAAGTTTTCTACCCAGTACGGATACGAAACGTCGGTATGACAATTTTTAAAAAATAAGGGTACGAGTACGCCATGGATATGTCACATTATATATAATTTATATATATAATGTGTATAATTATATACATATATCAAATAAAATTGACACATACTCTGTCTAAAATAAAATAAAAAATTAATTAAAATTAAAACAGTTTTTTTTTTAAAAAAAAATAATCAACCCCTCCCCCTTTCTCTTTCTCCCTCTCTTTCTCACATAGCCTTTACACCCCAGCACCCTCCCTCCCTCTATCTCCTTCTCTCTTTCTCTCCCCTTCCCCTGCCCCCGCACCTACTTCCCTCTTTCTCTTTCCTTCTCTCTCTCTCTCTTCCTCTCTTTCTTAGCTTCCCTCCCTCCCACCCTCTCAGGTTTCCTCCTTCTTAACACCTCGTCCCGCACCCTCCTAGCCCCTCTCCATCCTTCCTTGCCTCCCTATCTCCCTCCTTCCGAGTCTCTCTCCCATTTTCGCTAGCGAGACACATTTCACGTTTCACGTTTTTAGAACGTATCGGAAACGGGTACATCGCAAAAAGTAGCGTACCAGTGCTACTTATGTTTACACATATACAATTGAAGAATTTTTGACACTCTTTATTCTCTTGCCAACATGACAACTAATTCTCCTATGGATAAGTTTAAATAGAATAGGATAAACGTACAAAATATTATTATATTATTAAATAATATATAATAATTAATTAATATTATAAAATATAGTAAATTATAAATAATTGAAATAAATAAAAAATTACTATATAATAAAAAATTATTTTAATAACATAATAAATTTACTTACTAATAAATTTTATATTCAATTAATAATTATTATATTAATTAATTTTATGTTAATGTTTATCAAGAAAATAGTACACATTATACATTATCTTATGATACAAAATAATATTATTATAATAAATATTATAAAATATTATCAACATTCATACTTATTAACTAAAAATAAAAATTATTATAAATTAATAAATAATAATGAATAAAATTATTGTTCATAAGTAGAAATTATATGTGCTTCATAATTACGTAAATTATTCTGAAAATGTTGTTACTATTAGTATATTTTATAATATTTATAATAATTTATTGAATAACCATGAAATAATGAAATTATTGTCATAAATCATTTAATTTAATAAATGAATAAACTAAAATATATTATTATATTCCACAAGTATTATCATAAAATATATTACATTATTATCTTGTTCACTTGAACATAATATTTTTCTTTTCTTTTACCATTTGTTTTATGCTTGACTTGTCAAACATCATATAAGATATGTTCTTATGTTAGTATCCTATATTTATCCAACTCTCCTATCTTATCCTGTCCACCAAAGGAGCCCTTAGAGAATTAACAAGCTAGAAGAACCCATCATAGAACTCAGAAAATTGAACCATGTTCCAAGACAACTGATGCTTCTCCAACATCAAATTTGCTCATATGATGATGAGTTAAAGATAATTTTACCACTCAGACTTCAATAATACAAGTTTTGCATCAGAAAGATTTAGTAAGGATCTATATATTATAAATGTCAAGTAGCCAACTAAAAGAAACTACAAAAAAATTCTAACTATAAGATTCCTGATAGAGCCCAACTTGTGGATCAGAATAGTGAGCCAAAAGAGTGGAAAGTCTACACTAGGAGAAATAAGAAAATATAGAAGTAGGGGAGCATGTGATTGTCTATTATTTCCTTTTATGTGTATTTTCTAAAAGAGTGGGAGTTAGTTATAGAGTAATGCAAAAGGGTCAGTATAAGGGAGTAGAGAATGGTAGAGTGGTTATCTTTGGATTTGCACTTCTTTCTTTGGCTTGGGCTTGGACAAAGTGGGTATACTCTGCGGAGCTTACTAGTCCTACTATAATTCTTCCCAGTTTTCTTAATTTTATACTATGTACTATTCACTTATGTACTTTAGGTTCCATTATTAGTCCGACTTACCAGATACAAGCAATGGTCTCTAAGGTAGATGTGGTGGAGTCCAAGGTAGCCGCTCTCGATGCTCAATTTCAAAAGGTGAAGTTATCAGTAGCAGAGCTTCAATGCTCTGTAGTTCAGGAGGCCAAGGTGAACTAGGTTAAGCGCCGAGAAAATGCCAAGTTCCGTTCTATGGTGGTCAATTGTATGCGTTGGAGCTCCAGGAAGCAGTCAACCACCACAGAAGTTGACGATACACCCAGAACATTTGGTGCGATGGGTAGTTGGACATAACAGAGCAGACAACTAGAGTCTGATTCTTACTCGACGAAGCCAAAAGAAACCATCAATGACTTCCATTTAGCAACGAAAAGGATCGAACTACCTTCCTTCGATGGCACCGACCCACGTGGGTGAATTTTGATTCCCCTCACTCAATTGTCAATAGAGGGATGTGTGGTTCATTGGTTCTCTCTGCTTTGGGAAGGAGACCACAAGCTCTCCTGGGATAAATTCAAGGTAGTCCTATTGGAACGCTTTGGTGACTTGAACACTAGAAACCCATACGAACAATTGGCAGCTTTGATACAGGAGAATTATGTAGCCGAGTTTGTGGGGGCATTTGAATTCTTGGTTTCCCAAGTGCCCAGAGTGGTAGAACAGTAAGCTATTGGGTACTTTATGCATGGGTTGAAGTCTAAAATAAGGCGCTGGGTAAGAATTCATCATCTTGAAATTATTAGTAAGGTCAAGGGTGTTTTGTATAGAGATGTGGATAGTAGGGTAAGAAGTACTGGCAGTAAGAATGTAATGAGTTCAGGCTTGAATCCTAATAGGATTGGGGTTCTGACTTCTCTTTTCCCATAGTCCAATAATCGTTTCAAAGAAGGAACCTCAAACTGGAAGCATGAGACCAAGTTCCCACCACAGGGACCTGGGTCAATGGTTGATCATAGGCACACAGGGGATGTTAGGAGTAAGGATACTCATCACTTATCTGCACAAGAGTTGTTTGACAGAAGGAAAAATGGGCTATGCTTTAGGTGTGGCCAACAATACCACCCATTGCACCAATGCCCCGATAAGCAGCTTACACTCACTTTGCTAGTTAAGGATGAATTTATTAATGATAAGGGTGAAATTGAACCTATGAAGGTGGACAATGAGGAGGCATAAGAGGATTTGGACTGCACAGCTATGAGATTGCTTCATTTTACTAAGGAAGCGGGTTTTAGCTCTAAGGTTATGAAGTTGGAAGGGAGGCTGAATGGATTACCTATACTAATTTTAATTGATAGCAGGGTCAGTCATAATTTTGTATCTAGAATGGTGGTTCAGGCTTTGAGTCTACTTGTGCAAGATACGTCGAGTTGTCCATTCTCCATCCAACACGCATTGGGTAATGGATTCGGGTGCCTCTCACCATGTGACCAATGATTTTGCCAATCTCACCCTCAAGTCCGATTGTGCAGGTTCTGATAAGCTCACTATTGCTGATGGCTTAGGTTTGCCAATTTCACACACATGTTCAACTACTTTAAACACTCCCTCTCTTTTATTGCAGCTTTCCAATATTTTATATGTTCCCTCAATTGACCAAAATCTTCTTTTTGTTTCTCAACTATGCAAATACAATCAAGTTTCAATTGAATTTGTTCCTTCTTATTTTAAGGTAAAGGCACTGAGCATAGGGGTGACTCTTATGTATGGGCTAAATGAAGGAAATGTTTACGAGCTTCCATCACTTCCTTCCCCATCTCCACGTGTGTCCCATGTTACTGTCAAACCCACCATGGACTTATGGCACTCACGGCTTGGCCAACCAACCCCTAGGATTTTATCTTATGTTATTTCTTCCAGTAATTTACATGTTCCTAGTTTAAAGCCAGTTTCTTGTATTTCTTGTCTTTGTAATAAAAGCCATAAGTTACCATTTTCCATGTCCACTGTTACTAGTACTCAACCCCTTGATGTCGTGTATGCTGATGTCTGGGGTCCAACCCATGTGTCCTCCATTAATAATTTTCGCTTCTATATTGTTTTTATTGATCATTACTCTAAGTATATTTGGTTATATCCCTTGAAACACAAATGCGATGTCTTCCTAATTTTTCCTACCTTTAAAAACCTTGTAGAAAATAAATTCAACACTAGAATATAAAACATTTTATACTAATAATGGTGGCGAATTTATTGTTCTTCGATCTTATCTTGCTTCCCATGGCATCTCTCATTACACCACTCCCCCTCATACCCCTGAGCATAGTGGTGTTTTTGAACACCGTCATTGTCACTTAGTAGAAATAGCTAGATGTTTGCTTTATCAAGCTTCCCTACCCTCTCATTTTTGGTCATATGCACTTCAAATGGCTGGCTATTTGATTAATAAGATGCCTACCCCTCTCCTTCATATGTCCACACCTCATACTACTTTTTTTGGTTCCTGTCCTAATTATGCTAAGCTTCGCACATTTGGCTACTTGTGTTTCCCTTGGCTTAAACCCTACTCCAAGTCTAAACTAGATCAACTCTCCTCTCCTTCCATTTTCCTTGGATATTCTTCTTCTCAAAGTGCTTATCTTTGCTTTAATCCACTCACAAATCACATTATCCAAGTAGGCATGTTGAGTTTATAGAAAATGTCTTTCCTTATCCTCAGTTTCATTCCCAGTCAAACTCTTCTCTCTCAGTGTCCAAGGATTTACTCTCTTCTCTTGATTCTTCTCTCACAACCAGTGTCCCTTACCACTCCAACTCCTCTTTCACTCTGCCCCACCTCTCTCCAGACCTCATTCCTCCTTCTACTAATCTTGTCCCTATACCTTGCATCCCTTCCACTACTCCCTCATGTTCTCCCTCTCACACAGATGCCTCATTCATCCCTGCTGCAGAACCAAGTCCTCTTGCTATCCATGGTGGAACCTCAAGTAATGTTCCTTCTTCTACCTCCACTCACCCCATGGTCACTTGGTCAAAGAATGGTATTTCTAAACAAAAAAATGTCTTCACTGTTCTTAAATATCCTTCACCTTGTCTAGTTGAACCTACATGTGTTTCTCAAGCTATCAAGTCTCCATAATGGAAGCAAGCCATGTTAGATGAATTCAATGCTCTTCTTAAAAATGGCACTTGGGATCTAGTCCCCTCTCACTCGTCCTACAACATTGTTGGCAACAAATGAGTTTTTCACCTCAAGAGAAATCTGGATGGCACTATTACACGGTACAAGGCAAGACTTGTTGCCAAGGGCTTTCATTAACGTCCTGGCCTTGATTTTCATGATACTTTTAATCTAGTGGTTCAGCCTCAAACAATCAAAATTATTCTATGTCTTGCTATTTCTCTTGGTTGGCGCATATGTCAAATAGATGTCAACAATGCCTTCCTACATGGCACTCTTACTGAAGAAGTTTACATGGCACAACCTCCAGGCTTTAAACATTCAACCTTCCCCAATCATGTATGTAAATTGCGCAAGCCCCTCTATGGCCTTAAACAGGTGCCTCATGCATGTTATGATACTTAAAAGCCTTTCTCTTGGGTTTCGATTTTACTAACACTCCAAGTGTAATACTTCTCTCTTTGTTTACAGGAAGGATAATACAGTAGCCTACTTCCTTGTATATGTTGATGACTTACTATTGATGGGCAATAACCCCATTTTTCTCAAGACATTTCAGCAAGCTCTTTCTCAACAGTTTTCTCTCAAAAATCTTGGCTGCCCCAGTTACTTTCTTGGTGTTGAAATCATCCCCACCTCTGCTGGTCTCTTCCTTACATAGCATAAATATGTGTGTGACTTCCTAGACAAAGCGTCCATGCAGGGTGCCTGTCCCGTGAACACTCCTATGGCCACCACTTGCTCTCTTGCTCCACTAGCAGATGGCTCCTCTTGTGACACTAAGCTGTATTGGTGTCTTGTTGGTTCTCTACAGTATCTTGCTCTTACTCGCCTCGATATCAATTTCTCTATTAACAAACTTGCTCAACATATGCAAGTTCCTCAAGACCATCACTTTCAAGCACTCAAACGTGTCCTTCATTATTTAAAGTCAACAATTGATTATGGTCTTCACCTTAAGAAGGACAAATCTTTTCCTCTCATTACTTACTGTGATGTAGATTGGGCAGGTGATCATGTTGATAGAAAATCAACGGGGGCTTACATTGCCTATCTTGGCTCCAAACAAGTGTCTTGGGCTGCCCGTAAGCAATATTCTATTGCTCGCTCTTCGACAGAGGCTGAATATAGAACTATTGCTTCCACTTCTGCTGAATTACTATGGCTCAAACAACTTTTATAGGTAATGGGACTTTCATTGCCACGAGCTCCACACATTTTCTCAGACAATATTGGTGTTACCTATCTCTGTGCCAATTCCATTTTCCATTCTCAAATGAAACATCTTGCCATAGATTATCATTTTGTTCATGATTTAGTGGCTAATGGTTTATTATAGGTTTCTCATGTTCCATCTAGTCACCAACTTGCAGACTTACTCACCAAACCACTTTCAAGGCCACAACATCTCTTTCTCAAAAACAAGATTGGTGTTGTTCAGTCCTCCACCATCTTGCAAGGGTGTATTGGTGTAGTCACCTCTTGAATTTTAAATTAAGTTGTTACTAATAGATTAGGTTGACTCATTCAAATGTATAGCAACTAATCTATCTTATCTTTATGATCTCTTTGTAAACCCTAACCATATTGTGTATATAAGTTACACAATGTCAATGAGAAAAATATCTCCTTTTTCCTCAGCTTTTTCACGTTTATAGAAATGAGAATGCATTTGAGTCAGTGACTGGTTTATATTCAGTTAATGCTTGGTCACCATTCATGCGGGCTTGAAGCTTAAAAGTAACATGAGAGAGATCCTGTATCTCTGTGAAAGCTTGATTTCTTGGTACCCACTGAGTAGTTCTCTTAAATTGGGTTTTCTTTGCAGAAATTGAGGTGGAAGGGCTTACATTAAGGGTTTGTTTGGGAGTTAAATTTGGGGGGAAAAGAGAGGAAAGGAAAGGAGTAAATGTGTCCTTCCCCTTGTTTGGGAGTTCAAGATTAAAAAAGGAAAGGAAATCAAGGGGTAATCTCAAACCCTTGCATTCCTTTTTTGCATCACTTTTGTGTTCCCCCAATTTAGAGGGTTTAGAGAGAAAAAAGAGTAGTTTACTATTATACCTCTATTTATTTCTTCAAAAAAAAATTCAAACACTATTTAAATAACATTATTAAATTTTATATTGAATATATTTATTTTATAAATAAAGGATAAATTTGTAAAATTGTAAATTTTTATTTCTTTCCTTTCCTTTCCTCTCCTTTTGCTCATTTTAATCATCCAAACAAAGGAGAGGAAAACCCCTCTCTTCCCCTTCCCTTCCTTTCCTTCCATTTCCTCTCCTCTCCTCTCCTCTCCCCTCCAAAAAAACTCCTAAACAGACCCTAAGGGCTTTTGGGGACTCAGACCTAGAAGGTTGTGGAGGAGAGCATGTAAGATCAATGACTTCATCCGCCATTGCTCAAAATGGTCAGGTATAGGAGATAGAGAGAGCAAAGCAAGAGAGGAAAGTAGATGAAATATATATATAGAAATTTACTAGACTGTTTTGAATTTATAAAAATTGAAGGCTGCTTTGAAATTACTAAAGTATCCATAGAATGACTAATTACCAAGTTTTTTCTCCTCACTAATTTATAACATAATAATTAATTTTATTAAAATGAAAGAACCCATGCAAGAGAAAAAAGAAATGTAAGAGAGTAGAAAATGAAACAAATATAGTTTTTTTTTTTTGTTTAATATAAAGGAAACTGAAAGTATAGTCTTTTGAGGATTATAATAAATAATAAAATTACATAAATTTAAAAAATGAGGTAAAATTGTCATTTAGAATTAGTAATAGACACGTGCGAAACGAGACAACACACACCATCAATAAACATGAAAACCAAGCAGCCTAACTACTAGTAACACCTCTGCTGAATAATGAAAGCCTTTGTGTACATCATCCCTGTGTGCAAATGCATACGTGTCTACACAAAATCAAATCTTTAAGTCGTTATAATTTTTCCACATCCTTCTTCCTCTTCTCTCTATCTTATCTCTCTCTGATGTAATTTTTGCAAGTGAGAGTTTAGAGTTTTATATCATAAAAATAGAGTTTCCACATAAGAAATATTCTACCCAAACCTAGCAAAAGGTGACACTACAAAAAAAAAAAAAAAAATCAATCGCAACATTAGCATTAGTTTTTTTTGTGGTAGTCGACTGCAAGTGATGGTAAATGCATTAATTAACCTTGGTTGGTCTGATCCACATAAAATTTGAGTGAGAAGAGGGTTTGGTACAGTAGCACCACCTCCAAGCCTTAATGCTTAGTCACCTCATGTTCTCAGGTTCTAGTTCCGTACATGGCTCCTCTAGCATACTAAATGAGTAAATGTGCTCCCTTTTATTTACAAGCCCAAAGCTAATGAAATAAAATAAAATTTGAGCACCGCTTAATTTTGTGCAATTTCATGTACTTAGTGGAGATTGGACCCCCATTATGCTTATGAAATATGAGAAGTTTTAAGGTTTGCTATCTATAATTAATGGTTGTTTGAATTGCCACTAAGTTTTTCTTTCTTCTTTTTTTAATTTGTTGATGTAGTCTAAACATTTCCATTTTAATTACAACATGTGCAAACCCTAATATCTCTTCGTCGTCATTGTCATATTTCATGAAAAGTGAATCGATTTTCTTTGTTTCATCTACATCTCAATCATTTTCCATTACATATCTAACGTAATAGACCCTCTCTTTCTCACTAGATTGATAGCTTAGGGTTTGCGCCTCATCATAATTCATAGGTATGGACCATTTTTGTGTCTCTTCGTTGTCAATAGAATTGATTTTCTATCTAATTTGTATTGTTTTTTTCTTTTGTTTCTCATTGAACCTTAATTAGGGATTGAAGCTTCTCTTCCTAATAGTGTTTTCATTTATTGGTGATTCCAAGTTTGAGTTGTTTGTCCCACAGCCCATTATTTGGACTCAAGAGGTAAGGATTTTCATTCATGTTTGTTGTATCATAGTATATTATGGCGTGCTAGTCGCTAAGACATTAATTCCACACTTTTAATTGGGGATAACTCAATACTACTTGTCATGTATAAGATCAATTAGATCAAGACAATTAGAAGGTTAAATTCCCTCAAAACAAAAACAAAAAAACGAAGGTTAAATTACATGATTTAAAAAACTAACTTGACTAATCTGAATGGTCAATTCTTAATATTTAAATAGTACCATTTAATCTTTGATATATCTAATGTGGGGACTTGAGCTATCTCATAGTGTCTCGTCAAACAGAAACAAAAGGTAATGGGGAATAGTGTGAAACACTTTTTGTGCAATTGTAATTAATGTATTAAATATTAATTCTTGACAAATCTATAATAAAACTTTAAGAGATTAGGGTAAATTCTAAATTTAATGATGATTAGAGCGTGACCCATGCATTCAAATTAATGATTTTATCAAAATATATTTTTGAAGAAAAAAAATCCTAATAACAATAAGTATTATGATTTAAAATACTTGTCATAGTATTTCATTTTGTGTGTATTCTTATCATAAATTTTATTTTAAAAAACCAGTTTTATATTCTTCTCATATGATAACATACTAGTTTTGTATAATCCAACAAGGAATTTAAAGCTAATCCACCAAACCATTAAATATGGTTTAGTGATAAAGAGTTTAAATAATTTATAAGATTATATGGATTGGAGCATACATGCTGTCATGTAAAAAAAAAATTGATCTAATTAAAAACAAAAATATTGATCCAACGTCAATGCAAGTTGTATAACTTTTTTACATTGTCAGTGAATCAAAAGTAAATCTTAATTAAAGTAAGTTACGTGAGTTTATTTATTTATTTATTTTTATCTAAAAAGAAAATTTCCGTTAAGCATCCATTGAAAATACATCAAAAAGAAAATTAGGTGGCAAATCATGTCAAACCAAAAGCATAGGAGCAGAAACACCATACTTTGCTAGCTTATCAGCAACATAGTTAGCTTGTCTAGGAACTCAGCTAAAAGATATACTTAAAAACTCACGTTCCAGAGCATGGATGTCCTCCAATAACAAGCCTAACGGAGAAAGGAACTTGTCCCCACTGTTAAGAGCCAATACCACACCCTGAGCATCACATTCCAAACAAACCGCAGTCATACCCCATGCTAATGCCAATTTCAACCCCTCTCTACAAGCCATGGCCTCCAACTCCTCAATAGGTGGAGTATGCTGGATAAGCCAGCACCATGCAGCGACAAAGAGGCCCTCACCATTCCTTATTACACCTCTCATTCCACCCATACCCGAAGGCAACAAAGTAGCATCAACATTTAGTTTCATTAATGGAGCAGCTAGTTGCACCCAGCGAGGTGCTCGAACTTGCAATACCGGAGGTTGCACCACATGACCCCCCTTGATCTCCTCCCAAAGAGAACTTATGCTGTCCCATACTTGGTGGATAGGCAAGACGGATTTGCCTACTTTGATAGCATTACGACGCTGTCATAAAGAATAGCTACCCAGCACCATAAGCGTTAAATGGCGATCATCCCAACCTTGCACCTCCCTCATAAACCAGTCAACAATAGTGTCCATCCTTGCAGCATTCAGCCCAAGATCAATCTCCAAAGACTCCCACACCTCACGCACTTTAGGGCAAAGAAAAAGAGCATGTAGCAACATTTCTTCATACTCTAAACAAAGATCACAGTGGTGGGGTATATCAAGACCCCGGGTTGTCAATGCATGGGTTGTGGGCAAGATGTTTTTACAATAACGTCATAGAAAATGCCGGTATTTATTTGGCAATTTGGCAAGATGTTTATTTATTTTTAAATATTAATCATCATTAACCTCCTCTAAAGAGTACATTAATTTTTATCTTTAATTTTTTCTTTTTATTCGGCGGTAGGTTTAAATTGAGCAACCCAAAAAGGCTAAGGGCCTATTTGGAGAGAGAGAGATGGTTGAAACAACGAATAAAAACTAAATTAGAGCAATTAAGAAAAAGATAATAATAGGATGCTCTATTTTTTTTTTTTATCTAAAAAGGAACTTTCCATTAAACATCAAATGAAAATACATCTGAAAGAAAACTAGGTGGCAAATCATGTCAAACTAATAGCATAGGAGCAGAAATACCATGCTTTGCTAGCTTATCAGCAACAAAATTAGCACTTCTAGGGATCCAGCAAAAGGAGGTGCTTAGAAACTCTCTTTCCAGAGCATGAATATCCTCCAATAGAAGACCCAATGGAGAAAGAAACTTGTCCCCACTTTGAAGAGCCAAGACCACACCTTGGGCATCACATTCCACACAAACCGCAGATATACCCCAAGCCAAAGCCAATTTCAACCCCTCTCTACAAGCCATGGCCTCCAACTCCTCAATAGGTGGGGCATGCGGGACAGGGCAACACCATGCAGCAACAAAGCGTCTCTCTCCATTTTTTATTACACCCCCCATTCCACCCATACCCGAAGGCAACAAAGCAGCATCAACACTTAGTCTCATTAAAGTAGGAGCTGGTTGCATCCAGCGTGATGCTTGCCCTTGCGAAGCCAAAGGCTGCACCACATAACTCCCCTTTATCTCCTCCCTGAGTGAAATAATGTTGTTCCAAACTAGGTGAAGAGGCAATACAGCGGTGTCCACTCTGATAGCATTGCGTCGCTGCCATAATGAATAGCTGCCCTCTATTATTAAGAGCATAATAGAGCATAGGGCCATGATTAGGAAATCAAGTATCAATACCCAAAAAATAGGGGTATTAATACCCCATTACTGAATTATGGAAGTTCAAAATGAATTTTTTAACAAATTTAGGAAAATATGAATAATTTATTCTACCTAAAGATTAAAATTCTAATGACTTGAAATATGATATTTAATTTGTGATCAATTAAAAAGAAAAAAATACATTACACTTAAGATGTGCTCTTACTGAGTTTTAGTTTTAATTATCTTTTACCTCAAATACTATTAATTTATATTTAGAAAATTTTCCCTTGTTTGATTTACAGGAAAATTTCACATTAATTTTATATATTTTATATGAACTACTTTGTACAACTATAGCAATTCAAGTCTATTTGATTTGCACCAGATTATCATTTATTTACTAATAACGATTCAAAGGCAAAGAAGTACTGATAATAAGTTGAAGCTGATTGTGTTTCTGCATTCATTTTAAAGCATCATAAGATATCAGGTTGATGAATTTTATGAGATCAAGAAATTGTGAGGAGTAGTGAAGTTTATGAACTCATTTTTTTTTTAATCCCCATAAGTTTTCTGAGACTCCGGTTCAAATTCTCTGATCATCTTTTATTTACTTGGTTTGAATTGAAACATTGTAGTATTTATTTGTTGGTATCCCCAAGGGAACACCCTAGTGGTTAAGCATTTAATACTTCATAGAAGAGATATCGGGTTCAAATCCCATTGGATGTGGGTGCGGTAAAATTTTGAGAGGAGATAATCTACTTCTTGTTGTGTAGCCTCCCGTGAACCAAAAAGAAGAAGTATTTCTTTGTTGATTATTTACCCTAATCCTATTAATGACAATACGGGTAATCTAGGAAAACTTGTTAACGTAATCTAACCATTAGTAATGATTCCATTAGTAATCTGCTTTTTGACTTCTTTCCTAGTAGTAATATGCTAATTACAATGCATTCTGCATTATTGATAATTTTTGTCCTCTTTCAAATATGCTCACAAAAAGGACAAACTGAATTGGATGTGCTAACAATAATCAAGATTTTAGACAATCTACTATATACATTTATGGTTTAATTTCAATAAGAAAATTGCTCTGAAATTTCTTATAACACCAATTTGTGTTTAGTGTAGTGGTGAAATGTCCCAAAATTCCATTTGTTCTTAAAAATCACCAAATCCAGCTTTTGATTTTAGAGAGTATAGTAACTTAAGGAATTTTTACCCCTAAACCAAAGATTCCCATCCCTCAAGTGCTATGAAATGTTACTATATAGTCTTCTCATGAAAGCATTGAAACCGAAATCTTGAACCTATCATTTGGACTCAAAAGTTTGAAGTCCCACATCGGTGGAAACCAGCATGGAAATAAGCCTTATAGATACTGTTTGAGTGCTTCCAACGTAGCTGAGCTAGGTCGCGCTGGCTTGTAACCCAAGAGGGGGCTATAGGGTGATGGGACGCATGTTTGGGTTGTGTCTCTGCGAGTCATTTGATAGTTAATACACCAAGAGGTATTCATATTTGGTCCAGGAGGGACGTTGTCCCTATAAGGCTTGGAGGTTGTCTTAACAGAGCAACCGGGGTTAATGACCTGTTGAAAGTTATCCAACCCCTCAAAGGGACACTGCTTGGTTACCTATGACCTGCCTTGGGAGCGTGCCCCAACTGGACCATCACTTTATGCAATTTTTTTTTAAGTTTAATTGTAATATTGGTACTCTTATTTTAACAACTTGAATTTTTTTTTGTCTCTCTTATTTAAAAATGAACAATTTATCTCTTCTATAATCATAAAATGTGTAATTTTTGTTCTTTCGTCTTTAAACCAAAATTTCTCAAGTCTAATTTAAGTGTAAAATTTTTAAATTCACAATCTCACTGTTCAGATTGAAGAATTATATTTTGTGAATCTCCTCATAAAATTTCAACTCAATCTAACGGTAAAACTCAACCCAAAATACCAAAATTAGAAGTTCTCATATGACCGGAGATTTAGATTCATTCATCAATAGATAGAGCTGAAATTTTTTGATGAGGTTTACAGGACACAACTCTTCAATGAAAATAGAATTATGAATCAGAGAACTTTACACCTTAAAATAAACTTAAGAAAATTTGACTTAAAAATAAAATGACCAAAATTACACATTTTATGAATATAAATAGACTAAATTGTTTATTTTTAAACAAGAGATATAAAAATTTTCAAGTTGTTAAAATTAAAAAAAAAAAAAACTAAAATTACAATTAAATCAAATATTACTCAATGCCATAGAGATTCCATCCTACCAACTTCTTAGATCCTTCACTACTAAACTATACAAGAACTGTTAATTTATTTTTTTTTACACGACGGCATAAAAATTTAGACCTACAAACTCCCTAGATCCTTCACCACTAAACCATAATGCAATGCATTGCATTTTGAAACTAGAGAGTTGCAAAGGATCAAACATTCATGTTAATTTTTAATCTGTTTTACAGCATTTATACATTATACCAAAAAAATAGAAAAAAGACGAACCGTTTCAACATGCACAAAGATTTCTCAAGGTCTTTACAATAAAACCAAAATTAAGAGTTCATTATGCTCGAAGTGACTCAAAACCATTCCCTTATAAGGCAAATTTCACCAAGAGGCTATTAGAAAGACAAGTGATCAACTTGTAGCTGCGAGGAGACAAGTTATTCACCCCTCTGATGATGGGACAACAGTTCACTTTATGCAATGCATTTCTTTTTTTCTTTTTCTTTTTAACAAGACACACAGATTCGAACTCACAAGCAGCCTAAATCCTTCACCATTAAACCATAATGCTATATATTACATTTTAAAACTAGGTTACAATCTTGTATCTGTTTTACAATACTTCCCTCACACGGCCCAATTCATGCATTTTACAAGAATATAATTATTCCAACACGCGTAAAATGTCTAGTTTTTCAAGGTGTTGGAAATAAAACCAAAATCAAGAGTTCGTTTTGCCTCCAAGTGACTCCCCACCATTCTCTAATAAGCCAAATTCCACCAAGAGGCTATTAGAAAGACTGAGACAAAGCAGTGAAACATAGAGGCATGCCTATCCATCATGGCCCCAAGATGCAAAGAGTGTGTGCTTAAAAATTATCTGATGCATAAGTAAATTAACCAGGAAGAACTAATCCATTGTAAAATAAACCAAACTCTACAGATAGTAATCTCTGGAATTTGCCACTGCCATCAGTTCGGCTATATTCGTAACATTTTCACCTCAAAAGCCATTCAGAACCCAATAAAGAAAAAGAGATGGAAAAAAGGGAAATCTGGAAAAGTGAACACCACAACAAGCAATTCAATTAATTTCAACATGAATTTGAAGTCCAGTGCACTAGGGTAGCAGAACCGGCTTTGTAATGCATATAAATATAGGGTTGGCAGATGGAAAATCTTGAATCACCTATATGATTCAGGGCGCTTTGGCTTGCTTTGAACAACAGCCTCAATCCTCTCCATTACAGCAGGAGTCAGTAATGGAATGACATCAATTGCTTTCATGTTCTCTTGAATCTAAACAAAGGGAAAGCAGTTTTTTACTAGTAGTAAAAACAATAAAATTGCAATGGTAAAAAACATTCTTGGGGCAACTCATACCACAAATTTAGATATGCATGCCGAGGGTAGCAACATGTAAGCTATTTGATTTCTATATAATCTCTCCATATCTATAGATTTCTTGTTTATCGTCGTCATTATTAGCAAATAATAAATTAAATAGTAAAATTCCATATGCGAATAACGCTGTGCTTATTGTTATGTTTAACTATCAAGCAACAAGAACAAAGAATAACATCATAAAACACTAGAATCATGACTTGTCTTTGGAGAGAAAAAATGCCAGCAAGATAGCAATTAACTGAATCTTTCAAAAATGAATGCACTCTATACTAGCATTTCGGGAAAGGTCTCAGGCTTTTGGGCTTTTAAAGGCTAAAATTCTCAAATGAAAAAAGAAAGGAAAAAGAAAATGTTACAAAGTCAATTGAATAGCCATATGGACTCCAAGTTCAGATACCATTGTCCATCATCCTATTCCAACCATCAGACATTAATCACAACATTTAAATTAGAGTAACCCAAAAAGCATCGAAAAAGGTCAAGCATATATGTTTCATGAAATGATCAGCGGTCTCATTTATGATATGCCATGCATCACCTTCGTGTGTGTTGATTGAGCTTTCTTCACTTCAGCCATGCGTTTTGCTTGGCTTTATAGAAGAGAGAGACCGTTGTGTTTAGAGTGAAAAACAAGTGCAAGCTATAGAAAGGATAGTCCCTTCTGTGTTCGCACAAAACTACTAGATCAAAATATGGTGCAGAAAAACCCAAATTGATTTGAATGGAGAATGCCTCTGGAACTTCATTTTCTCGGTCAGTCAAGGGAACAACCACAACGTTATGCCCTAAAATAGAACTATACAGAGCCCTTCCAACAACACAATGACACACTGGCACAAAATTGCTTCCGCATAGCTACAAAAAGACAGTGCATTATACATGCAAGTCTTCTTATATACATTAGCCATAAGCTGATTTAAAACCCTGGATTGTATATAGGAATTAATGTAAAAAGGCTAACAACTTTTTGAACTGTTTCCCCTTTTCAAAAACAGGTAAGAAAATTGAAATCAGGGACGATAATTCGCAAAATGACCACAACAAACAATGTTTTAAATCACTTTTTGATCCTCATTGTAAAAATAAAACAGGTAACATGAAGCCTTTACAGAATTGGCACCTATATTTCGACAATTAATAACCCTAAGAATTAACCAATGACACTATAGCTTTCAGAAGATAATTAATCAGCTTTAAAGCGTGATTACATTAAATGATATTACAAGGATGGTTTTGGGAAAAAAAATGTCAAGCAGTTTAACGTTAATCTGCAGACTCAAACCAGAATTCCAGGGTCTGGTCTGATGTTAAATACTCAAGACCAGAAGTGAAATTTCTAATAACCATTGTCACAAAAATTAACCGTTGAATCTAATTCTAAGTCGTAATTTCCTTCACTTCTGATTCATAAGTCTTCATACCATTAAGAAACAGAAGGATGGACATGTGGCAGCTATCTTTTTATTAATGAAAGGAATAGGTATCAACACTGAACCATAGTCAAAAGGAAAGCAGGCATTTAGGTTTTAATCTCAGCACTCAAGGAGGGAAGAAGGGCAAAGAGATGGTTAACAAAGATTACAGAGAACTGAAAGAAGCAAAATATCAACAACTTTATGGCTCAAAGAAATTGAAATCTGAGGTAGATAACAATAGCGACACCCTCCAAAAATACTTCCTTGCTAAAAACATGACGAAATATACTAGCCCTAATTACCAAAGGAATAGAAGCAATCACCCAAAGTTGAAAACGAACTACACTCTTTAATGGGATCTCGAATAAAAAGAAATCCTCAGAATGACAGGTAATCCTAATATTAATAAATGGTATCAATAATTCCTATGCCCAAGATAAATTACAAAATCTCTTTATCAGTTTCATTCTTAACCACTGAAAATGTTATCCAGAAGTTATAAATATCACTAATGCGTAATGCAAAATGTATCTTTGTCAAGTCAATAGGACATCAAGATGACACAAAACACACTCAGAATGATCTCCTCATAAATATGTCATATACACGAAAGCATGGTTAGAACTAACCTGAGACTCCCTTGTAGCACCAGTAATAACTGATGAAACATTAGGATTTGCAGCACACCATGCAATTGCAAGTTGAGATAATGGCACACCCAATTCATCTGCTATTGGCTTTAGTCCATCAACCTTTCTGAGCACATCATCAACCAGCGATCGAGTTGCCAAATTCTACAGAATATGAGGAAAGGGGGAAAAGGAAAAGTCAACTGCTGTGTATTCAAAATTAAGGGGGCAGAGAATCTGATCATTCAATACATATAACCAAAGCAGACATTTTAACCAGAGATAAATGAACGACATCTCTAAATCTAAGTTATACTAGTATCCAGATACCAATATCCCATTGCATCTCCAGGCTCTCTAAATTCTTAGTATCTAAGATAAAATAAGTCACAAGAACACAGAAAGCATCATTTCCATGTGCTGCAAGATCATTGCTCCATTGAGCACATACAGAGATAATTTATATGAATAAATCAAGAAGTGTATGGAAATTGTACTCAAGCAAAAATAAATCAGTAATGTATAATGAAAAAAGAAAATTTATAAAGGAAACCATAATGACGGTGAAGTAACACACCAAGATCTACTCACTTCACAGCTTAGACATATTTCTGCTTCTTAAAGAATTCTGCCATTAAGAACCTAAATTACTAAAGCTAAGCAATGTTCAAATAAATATTAATCATTATAAAACAGTTCAGGAAGAAAGAGAAGGACAGAAGAAATGGTGATATAAAAATCATTGATATGTCGTCAATATGAATGATGCACATGATCAAACAAAAAATTTAACTTTAGAAGAGCATCTCTTCACTGTACAACAACCAGCATACTATAGTTCTACTTAAAGAATTTAGCATATTAGAGAATAAGGGAAATTTCTCAAACTAGTAAATTAAGCCTTACTTTGTAATTTTCCAATGCAAAACGGCTATCAGGTGGTATAGCTCCTTTCTTGTACTTTCCTGTTAGCACTCCAGATGCAAGTGGACTCCATGTGGTCAGACCCAAGCCATAGTTGTTGTAAAGAGGAAGGTACTCAGACTCAACCTTCATAGAACAGACTTAGAGTCAAAGATCCAATAGTGACTCTATTAATAAGCCAATATTAGGAAAAAAAAAAAAAAAAAAAAAAAAAGAGAATAAGATGATATAAACTAAGATTAATCCCTTTGACATCATATGATTGTTTTGAAGGTCAAGGAACATAATTAACCATTAAATTTCATCTGAGTAACGTGCAAGAACCATCAAGCATAGAAAGTTGAGGATTTCAAAAGCTCAGTTTCTGTAGTGTTTTATTTCAGGCAGGGTATTACTCAATTATTTTTTAGACGCTGCTACTCAGATTCTAGACTTTGCAATTACTCACTATCTAATTAACTGAACTAATATTTTAAATCACAATCATAGAGAAGAAGATGATCATGATAATGAATAGATTTTGTAATCACTTTTCCGTTCTGATTAACTGAATTACCATTTTAAATCAAGTCATAGAAAAGAAGAAGAAACCTCCAACACTTGGAGTCAATGAGCAGAAATAAAAGGCCAGAGTCTATAAGCAGTCAATAAAAAATCCAACTTTGTCTAAACAGTAAGAAACAACTAGAAAAAAAAGGCCACAGTCTATAGACAGTAAAAAGTCCACTTCATTACCTAAACAGTATGAAACACACAAATTAACCATCTTAATGACCAAATAGTCAAAATGTCATACCCAAATACCCACTACACCCTTTTCTCAAATAACTATAGAATACACCAATCAAAGAACACCAAAAGAAGAATCAAAATCATTTCAGGTAAGCACAAAGACCCCCTCATCTTGTGAAACGTCACTATAGAACATAGTCATCAAAAAACACCAAAACAAGAATCAAAAAAGTCTTTTTCTTGGGAAAAAACAAAAACCCCTCACCTTGTGCCTAGACAACAAATTATACTCAGGCTGCTCCACAATTGGGCCAACCAAATCCAACCGCTGAGCAACTCCCCAAGCATCCGTGATCTGTTGAGCTGACCACTCACTGGTTCCCCAGTAAAAGGCCCAACCTTTATCAATCACATAGTTCATAGCCCTCACCGTCTCCTCAATCGGCGTCGCCGAGTCCGGTCGGTGGCAATAAATCACATCCACATACTCCATATCCAACCTCTTCAACGAAGCTTTGGTACCCTCCACGATGTGCTTCCTCGACAACCCTTTATCGTTGGGACCCTGACCACCCCAGAAGACCTTTGTCGATACGACGATGTCGGACCTCTTCCAACCCAGTTCGCGAATTGCCTGTCCCATGATCTCCTCGGCTCTTCCATTGGCGTAGACCTCGGCATTGTCGAAGAAGTTCACGCCGTGGTCCCGACAACACTGAAGCAGAGATTTCGCCTCCTTCACATCGAGTTGGTTTCCGAAACTTACCCAAGCTCCATACGAGAGCTGGCTCACCTTCAACCCCGATCGACCCAAGTTATTGTACTGCATCGTGAAGTGAAGTGACCCACCAAGAGAAACAGCAAGAGAGAGAAACTAGAGAGAGAGAGAGAGTGAGCACAGTATAAGAAGAAAAGTTCAGAGCTTTAAGGAAGAGGAACTGAATTGGGAGGGCGTGGGGGGGGCTATGATAGGGTGCGGTGTCGGTTTTAGGAATTTCCGTGGAGGGTTAAGAGTTATGTTGACACGTGGATTAATGGAATTGATAGATTACTGAAAAGGTTGGGAAATTAGTAATAATGACGGTTACGTCCTTTTTGGAATTTTATTTTGTGGTTTGTTTTAGGGGTGCTTCTTCGTTGCCATAAGTGGCAGGAATACCCCAACTGACAGAATAGTATACATCCAAAAGTAAGCATGTGTAAGTGGAATGGAAGAGTTGAGATGGTTTCTATTTTATTTGGTTTGTGCCTAATTATTTGAATATATTGTTAATTGACCCTTATAAATTAGTGAAATTCATAATTTAGAATGGAACGCTAACCTTCTTCCTCCCTCCTTGAGCTTTTGCTTCTATTTTTCCCACAGCTTCTTTCGTGCGTGTTCCTACTGAGTTCGAGTTCAGGTCTTTCACCTCGATTTAGTATCTTATAAACATTGTTGATGTAGGGTTTGATCCCATTTCTGTGATTTATGTTAACTTGGTGAGAGAATTTATAAAATGGTTAAATAAATACATTTACCTTTTTATCTTCCATGATGATATTATTGGTATTTTCAAGTTACGGGTAGACCTATATGTTGTGAGATGCAAATCCAATATAGACAAGCTATGAATATGATTTGACTTAAGGGGAGGTTTTGATTCATGGACTATAATGGTTTACAGTTTGGAATGTAGAGGTTTACATTTAGATAAGTTGCTAAGGTCGTCATGACATTAATTTATATGGAAAATATTGTCTGCTGAACACTTTGACATTAGAAAACATGAATGATTTGTTTAGTTTGACAAACATAACAACCAAAGAAGAGGGAAGGTCAATGTTTTCTTGAAGGCTTAGCCCTTAACACATTTCTTTTTTATTTCTTATTTCTGTAGAAGTTATTGGATTCTTTTTTATTTCTTATTTCTGTAGAAGTTATTGGATTATTGCTGCAAGCTTTATTTTTAATTCTCATTTTCTCAAGAAAAAAAATGCTAGGTTTAACTCTAATATATTGGATTGTTATGTTGAATATTAAACAATCTAATTCCTAGAAATGGATAGATGATTTTGCTCGTTTGACTATATTATTGTAACAAAATCAATAGATTTTAGTCTAAGTGCTCATTGCCCACCAAAATCCCGCACTTATCTATTTTATTTTGCATGTTTAATGGATTCTAGGACATATGATTGTATCTAATAAAGTGGAGCACCTAATTTATAACAACATCATGTTATGTGGCTTTAATGCAATTATGTGAAAAATTGGAGTCCTGGGCGTCATTACCCACACCATTAGGGGTGTTCATAACCCGGTCTACCCGTGGAGAACCGACCGAACCGAACCAAAACGATGCAAATCTGGCGGTTGCAAATTAAAGATGGGCGAGATCGGATGGCTAAAAAGTGAAAAAAAATGGTTTAGACCGGTCGGTTCGGATTGGCTCACAAAAACCGCCATTAACCGAACCCGACCGACTACTTAATGCAATTCAAATTTCAAAATCACACTTTCTTTTTTTCTTTCTGTCAAATCCCATCTCTATCTCTCTCTTCCTTTATTTCTTTTTAATAATCTAATCTCTCTCTTGTCTTATCTCTCTGAATCCTCTTACTATTTCACTCTTTATTCTCCCTTTTCATCTATTTCTCACTCGTCTCTTCCTTCTCTGACCCTTTCCCTTCAGTAAAAATGGAAAAAAAAAAAATTCAACAGCACTGATTCTGTATTCCTATTTGCAAGAGGAGAAAGATCATAAATTTTCAATTTTAGGTGACACCCAAAGCATCAAAGGAGATTTATATGCAGTAATGGAAATAAATACTCTCCACCTGCTTTCTGCAAACAAACTACCCCAGAAACAAGACCCACCGAAGAAGAGCACGTCTATTTACTTTTTTTTTTTTGGTGCTGGAATCTTGTTTCTTCCATAGATATTGAACGAGTACCAGAGGTTGAAGAGGGTTGTGGGTCGAAGAAGAAGAAGGAGCTGAATGATATAAGGAATAGAGGGAGTAAGAAGAAGAGCAAGAGGGGTTCATATTTGCCAAATTTTGCTTGTTTAAGAATCGAACGTGATGTGACTGAGGATGGTTTTGATATGGAGATTGTTGATGCTTCAGGAAGGTGTCTCAATCCCAACCACTTGATTATAACAGTCAATTGTCTTATAGGCAAGTTAGTTCAACTGGGCTTTTACCTTCTCTGTGTTTTTCCCTATTTTTCATTGCTCTATCGTTTACTGGTTTTAATCTTCACTGCTCTTGTTTTGAATATGCATTTTTTTTTTCTTGGTTGAACCCGAGTTAACCCGTCTAATCCGAATCGAGCCCAATGAAACTAAAAGTGCTCGGTTCCCCCTTACAACTGGTCGGTGGCGGATGAAGATTTTTCCAACCCGATGACATTCGGTCGGATGAGGAAGGTGATCAAATTCGACCAATGAACACCCTTACACACCATGGCGTCGTGACGCTTACCAAAAATAGAATTAAATTAATAAAACCAAAATTATTAATTTTTTTTAAAAAAAATTAAAGTTCTCGACGTCGTTACGCCACCTCCAACGTGGTGACGCTAATTTTTCTAAAAAAAATTCTAATATTATGAATATTTTAGATTAAAAAATTGAAATTCTGGGCACGGATACAAAGCAACAAATCCCTGTCACACTTGTCCCGTTTTTCTTCCTTCAATTCTACGGACTCCATTGATTGAACCTCACACCATTTCAATCTAGTAGCAGAGCCCAATCCCCTAGCCGGAGTTCCAAGTCCTTGCTGCCCCGAGACCCAAAATCTATAGCAGGGCTTCCATTGATTGGTGAGTTATGCTTCTTCCTCCCTCTTTCTGCTATATTTCTGATTCTATTTTTTTTGCTGCTGATTTCCTCTCTGCTTTGCCAGGTATTTATGCTTTTATTTCTATGCTTCTTGTTGTCTGTTGTTTCTGTTTCTATGATTTAGCTTCTATTAAGTTGTGCCATGAATTTCTTATATTACTGTTAGTATCCAGCAGAAATCCTTTTGAGATTTCATTTGCCTTTTTTCCTGCTAATATAAGGCTCTGAAGTTAATTACGATGTGGAAAACATGTGGGACCAACATGAATGGGTGAGTTTGTGAAAATAGGATGCAAATTTGTGGTTCTCTTGTCATTTTACATATTATTTGTCAAAAGCTATTCGACCTTGATGCAGATTTTTTTAAAACTTACTTTCTTCTACGAAATTCTAGTATCTTCTTTTTCTTTCTACTCCATTTTGCACATGTTCTTTACTACAATCACCCCGAATCTTGTCACTTTAACAGAATAAACAAATTGAGCCTCATGCTTGATTTGAAGAAATTGGAGCGTACTATACAAATGTAAATCTAACGTTATGGATCCTGTTCAAATTGATTTCAACATAGTTGTCTTTTTATCTTTGGGCTCGATTCATGACATCAAATAGACTCTTTGTCCATAAAATAAGAGGGTTATGATGATTTGAACACTATAAGCCATTTTCATAAAAAATCAAAGAGATTTGATCATCAATACTACAATATATAGAAAGATTTTGACACATCTATGTGAATGAAAGCAAGAAAATATGTCACACATTTGAGTTTTACTGTGGCTAAATTCTTGGGATTGGGTCATGAGGAATTTTATTGTGAATCCCTTAGTCTCAGTGTGGATGGCCTGCCTTTGACTGGACTAATAAGGAGGTGGATTAGTCAATTTGTGTGCAAAGTAGCCAGGATATGATAACCTTACTGTAATACTCAAAAATAAAAAGCAAGAAAAATCTGCATTGGTCCTCATATATGCATGTGTAATGCAACGCCTTCAATCTAATTGAATATAGAATCCTATCTAACGAATATTGACAGGTTTTGATGCTTATAGAAAATGGTCAAACTAGCCAAAAGTTAGCAATTGCTCCTTTTAAGTGTCTTAGATCACAATAGCATTCAGCCATTTGAAGAGTTAGACCGTTTAAGTCATGTGAAACATGCTTGAGACATGTTCTCAAGGTCACTTGTTTCTGTCCATGTGTGTGGCTCTCAAATGAACATGGGCTACAGATTTTCTTGAAACCTATGGCCTACTATAGATATTTTTCATTATCATCTTCAAGCTAAAGCCTATCAAAATTAAAGTCAGTCCCATTTATGTGCATGAACATAAGCAAGTTAACATAAACATATATTTGCTATGTTGCTTACTGAATATTAAGCTTTTTGTTGCTCAAAATTAATGCATCTTGTCTATGGTCCAGGGTGGCAACCATTGTATACAAAAGCTTGGTCCACATTGACTTGTTGCCTAACTTTGCATCCAAATCTAACCCGTGTGGAACACTCATGGAAGCATATGGCAAGTTGGCTTAGATATTTGGATAATAATTGGATATGATATGCACTTTGCCTAATTTTCAATAAATATTTTATTCTCTTGTTAATAGTAGCATCTAAGAGTAGACTGATTATTATAAAGGAAGTGTTCCATGAACTACATTATGGTATATGATTCAGAATCTTGGTACCCCATGCCCTTTATGTTATCAATACTTGCTCCAGGAGTTCTTCTGAATAATTACAAGTTAAGCTTTGCAATTGCTGAAGTTATCTGAGTATTTTTTATTGAGTCATGTGTTATTTTGTTATGCTGTGTTTTGGAATTACTATCAAGAAGGTTTCTGTTTTTTTATTTTTTTGGAAACAAAAAAA